>CM052706.1:52626335-52680765 GCA_028551405.1 Uromys caudimaculatus
TGGGTTGGTTGGTTGGGTTGGTTGGTTGGTTGGGTTGGTTGGTTGGTTGGGTTGGTTGGTTGGTTGGGTTGGTTGGTTGGTTTGGTTGGTTGGTTGGGTTGGTTGGGTTGGTTGGTTGGGTTGGTTGGTTGGTTGGGTTGGTTGGTTGGTTGGGTTGGTTGGTTGGGTTGGTTGGTTGGGTTGGTTGGTTGGTTGGGTTGGTTGGTTGGTTGGGTTGGTTGGTTGGTTGGGTTGGTTGGTTGGGTTGGTTGGTTGGTTGGGTTGGTTGGGTTGGTTGGTTGGGTTGGTTGGGTTGGTTGGTTGGTTGGTTGGGTTGGTTGGTTGGTTGGTTGGGTTGGTTGGTTGGGTTGGTTGGTTGGATGGGTGGGTTGGTTGGTTGGGTTGGTTGGTTGGATGGGTGGGTTGGTTGCTTGGTTGGGTTTGTCGAGATTAGGTCTCAATAGTCAATAGAGTGTAGGGGCTAGAGTTTGCAAAGGATAACTCATAACTTTGAGCTTGGATCCTCTTGCCTCTGGCTCCCAAGTACTGATATTACAAGTCTGCACATTATATGCAGCTTTAGCATTCTACTTTCTATACAGTCTTGTCCGATTATTTTGAATAAATCTGAGCATCTATCTTTTAAAAAAAAAAAGTTGTTTTTTTTTTCCCTTTATCGCTCTGGCCCCGCTCTAAAAAAGCTTTTCTTATAGCTACTGCCATTGCCAATATAACTAACTTTCTGCCTTTTTTAAATGTTTAATTTTTAGTTATGTGCATGTGTGAATATCTGGGTCAGAGTACAAGAGTCTGTAAAGACAAGACATCACATTCCTCATAGCTAGAGCTAAGGCCATTGTGAGCCACTGATATGGATGCTGGGAACTAAACAGGTCCTCTGTAAGAGAAGGGCATGCTCTTAACCACGACCTCCTTTCTGTCTTTTGACTAGGAGCAGGAAGGTAAGAGATTCACACTGTGAATGGGAAAAGGAAGGAAGTCTGAATATTTCTTAATTAGAACATTTTTCTATCCAAAAACTACACTGCAGCCTTGTCCAGTTTTCTCCATCGGTGTCTCTCCTGTGGAAGTCAGTGTATAATTACTTCTTGTGGGGGAGATTAATGACTTTGGCCTTTCTATATTATTCTCTCTGTTCCTATCTCTGAGCTGCATGCCTGTCAGCACCCAGGAACCTTAATAGATGCTATTGAGAACCTTAATAGATGATGCTATTAAACTAATATGGAAAGGTGAACTGAAAAGAAATATCACCAAAAGATACAGGAAATGGACTTATGGAACTTCAGACTTGTTCTAAAATCTTGGTCTCTTTTTCAGGCTTCTACTTGTTTTTTTTTTTTTTTTTTACCTTGCTATGTAGATTATCCCAGGGAGGTCCAGTAAAAAATGTCCTAATTAAGAGATTTAAGAATTGGTCCAACTTAAGGTGTAGCCATGGAGACTTGATGGCCTTAACTTTTCACATCCATGTGCTTATTTCCCTGTTGTTGCCAATCGATTAACAATCTCTGTTTTGGGGCCCTAGGTATATGAAAAAGACAGCAAGTGAGTTATTTTATGATTTTAATTTTCTTGCAAAGTGATAAATGAAGCAATGCTTGTTCCAGAAAGTAGCTGAATATGAAATGCTATCAAGCAATCTAGAATTTTTATTTGTTTGTTTTTGTTTTACCAGATAGGGTTTTCCTGTGTAACCCTGGCTGACCTTGAACTCCCTCTGTAGACCAGGCTGGCCATCTGTCTCTGCCCCCCAAGTGCTGGGATTAAAGGTGTGCACCACCACCACCTGGCACCATCTAGACTATTAGGTATATATCACAGTGCTACTCAAAATGTATTATGGCTTCATGCAGATTCTAACTGCACCCAAATAATAATTAACAAAGCTGGTATTATAATTAAACACTATGATTCTCTATGATTGTTCTTTAGATTTCTGTTGGAAAGGAAGATTTCTTTGCTTTCCCATACTTCCCTTCTAATTCAATGCATAATAAAGTAAAGCTAACTTCATACAGAGACACAGAGCTCTGCTTAGTGACTCTGACCTGTGAGGGTAGTTTTGGTATATATGTGTTAATGAAGCCCTGAGCTACGAAAGCTGGAGATGTAGCTCAGTCAGTAGAGTGAATGTATCTGGCATGCAGGAGGCCCTGGGTTCAATCCCCAGTACTACATAAAACAGAGCTTGGTGGCACCTATCTATAATCCCAACACATAGATAGTAGAGGCAGAGGGATCAGAAATTCAAGGTCATCCTCAGCCACACATTAATTTCAAGGCTGGAAAAAAAAACCTTTGGAAGAGGGTGTGGTGGCTTATACATATAATTTGAGCACTGTGAAGGATGGAATATTAGGCAGATGGATTGTGATAAATTCAAGTCCAGACTGGACTACACAGCAAGAGCTGTGACAGCCTAGACTAGAGTGAGGCCTTACCTCATACCACCAAAAGAATTTTAAAAACAACGACAACAACAAAAAATAGTTAATTATTAGCCAGCTATAGTGGCACATATTTTTAATCCCAGCACTCTGGAGGCAGAGGTGGGGGAATCTCTGAGTTCAAGGCCAGCCTGGTCTAAAGAGTGAGTTCCAGGACAGTTAGTGCTGCACAGAGAAACCCTGTCTCAAAAAAGAAGCAAACAATAACAAAATCCTAAAGTATAGCATTTCAGCTAACATTTTTGTTGAGGTGTTCAAGTAGCAAAGTTTAGTAAGACAGGCTGCTCAAAAGCAGCAGTGGCATTTCCATCTTACATTTGATCTTTTCTGTGTTTCTCAGTGCAGAATTGAGGTCTGGCTCTTATCTACAGCATACTAGTATGCCTTTCTGGATGAGAGAGAGCAAGAGTAGATGTCCTTCTGGTGACTTGTGTGCCTGATAGCGCTGCCTCAGTTGTGGAATGGGCTGTTAACAGAGCGTGTACAAGCAAGGCAGTCTGCACGTTCTCAGAAAGAGTTTTTGCTGTTTGTTTTGGGAGGTTTGTTGATTGGTTGGTTTGACTTTCTTTGGGATTTGGGAAGTGTTGAAACGGGGTTTACCACAAAATCCTTTGTAGCCCAGACTAGCTTCTTGCTCACAGTGATCCATTAGCCACAGCCTTCTGGATACTGGGATTACAGGTATGAGCCACCACACCAAGCTGGGTCCTAGGTTATTAGATTAGTTTCTGTATCCAAGAAAGAGTTCCTTGAAGGAACTTATCTTGGTACCAGAGAAAGACTGTATATACTAACTGATACTGCTCAGTCTCAGTTCTTTCTTATAAAAAGAACAGAGATATGGAAGTAACTAGAGTGCGATGGTCTGTATATTCTGTTTCTGACTTTTCTAGCAGTACCTCTCAAAGCTATATTCCAGCACTATACAGCAGTAGTAGGAACATCCCAGCTTACCTTCAAACCTATGGAGTGTGTGTGTGTTGGACGGGGTCTCTCACTGAACCCACAGTTTGCCATTTTGACTAGCACAGCTGATCAACAAGCCCCCAGGAATCAACCATCCGTCTCCACTCCACTTTCCATTGATGGAGTAAAAGATACACACTACCACACCCAACTTTTCTATGTGTGCTGGGGATCTGAACTCAGGTTCTCATGTTTGTACTATCTCACTGAGCCACCTCCCCAGACCCTATATAGAGAGTTGTTTGTTTGTTTGTTTGTTTAATTGAGACAGGGTCTCAATGTGCAGCATTGACTGGCCTGGAACTCATATCTGCCTGCCTCCATCTCCAGAGTACTGGAACTAGTTTAAGGATGAACTGTCATGCCTGGCTTGTGTGGAAAGTTTAAAGGGTCTTTCAAGGACCGACCACATCACAAGAAGAAATTACAAATCTGTGATTTTTCAAGAGAGCAGAGCAGAGTACTCACTATACTACTAGCACCTCTTTTCAAAAGGTAGTGTTGTGGGAGTGTGAATAGAAAGCTGTGGACAGCTTGTTTTGGCAGCTCTTTGGGGACCAGAATTAGTCAAAGAATCAATGTGTGAACATTCTATGAACTCTGAAAGTGTTGGTTGATCTACAGTAGCAGTAACTTTCTAAACTAAGAAATCAGAGCCAGCTACAAAAACATGGAGGCAATATCTAAACAGCTTTACGACTGATTTTTGTCAAGTCTAGGAGGGTACATGTAGGGGAGAGAAGTGGCTGATAGGCAGAACGTTGGCCTTGCACTAACTTAACCCCATGCCAGAGTTCACTGCAGAGCTGACCAGGAGCTTGCCTCATGACTGTATGTTTCTCTCTCTCTAAAAGTCTCTCTATTCAAAGACCATAGTTAGCATCTTTGTCAGTCTTGTCTATTGATTAGGATTTGTCACTCTGAAAAACCAGATTTAAGCCAGCTAAAGGAAGGGAACCAAATCTATAACTCATTTTCTCAGCTTGCCGATTAGTGTCATGTGTTCAGAGGAAATCAGTTCATGCGTGTATTAAGTACTTTGTGTGCAAGATTCTTAGTTAGGATTTGGGCATTATAGACTCACTATTGGTAATTTTTCAACTTGATATATGCTAGTATTCAACCAGTAACGAGAGCATGGATGGATAGATGGCTCAATAGTTAAGAGTGCAACTTTTCTTGTTGCAGGCTAGAGTTAGGTTTCCAGAACAGGTTGAGTGGCTCACAACCATCTATAACTCCAGTCCCAGGAGAATCTGACATACTCTTCTGTCCTCCAAGGACACCCACACACAAACTCACTCACATAATTAAAAGTAAAGTAAGGGAAGGGTTTGGGATTTTAGCTGAGTAGTAAAGCTCATGCCAAGCAAGCACCAGGCCCTGGGTTTGGTCCTCAGTTCTGGGGGGAAAATAATATTTAAGTAAGGAGCTGGAGAGATAGCTCATCAGTTAAATGCACTCACTGCTCTTACAGAGGTCTCTAGCTTGGTTCCCAGCAGCTACATGGGAACTCAGAACCATTCACAACTGCAGTTCCAAGAGATCTGGCCCTTTCCCAGCAACACATACATGGTGTATATACATATATGTAGGCAAAATACTCATACCCATACAATAAAATGTTTTAAATCTTTTTAAAAACTAAATCTTTAACATAAGTAAATAACAAATAGCCACCAACCACTTTGTTACTTCCAAGCTGGCTTTATTCTGGAACTTGAATAATCTATATTCTGTGTGTGAGGTTCTAACTTTCAAAGTGGATTACTAGTGTTCAACTGTTTAGTGTGTGCACAATCAGTTGTATCTTCATGCTGGTATGGATTGACATGTGCATAATAGTATCACCTCTTATGTCTTACAGACAAATTTGATGTTAGTGTCCTATTCAAAGATGCTATTCTCATTGGCCAACCACTGCTACTTTGAGTTTCAGAAATTCCCATCAGATTGCTCCCAGCCCTCCTATAATTTGTAAGCCTTCTCCTAGCTAAAGTTGTATTAAAGCTTCTAGGATAATTAAGAATAATGGCATCCCTAAATCTGGGTTCTCTTTTTCCCTAGCCTATATTCATGGATTTTAACCTGATTGAGTACTAGTAGGAAGTACAATGGTGTCAGTCATATAAAACTCAGAAGCTGGGAAAATAGAAGTCTGTTTGCCATTTTGTTTTGTTTGGTTTTGGTTTTGTTTGTGTAGTGCAAACTGGAATTCAGGTTCTGCCTGTCTCAGAGGTGGAGGCAAAGCAGATCTTTGTGAGTTTTAGGGAGCCTGGTCTACATAGAGAGTTCCAGGCCAAACAAGGCTACCCAGGTGAGGCCTTGGGTGGGGAGTAGTGAGGCATACGCAGGCAGAAGGATTAGTATGAATTCAAAGCCAGCCTGGGCTACAAAGTGAAACTCCCTCAAATAAAAGAAGATGAAGCTAGTCATGCTAACATATGTTTACTATCAGTATTTGTAAGATTAGGAGTTCCGGGGCATCCCCTGCTGGCTACATAGGGCTTTTGAGGCCAACTTGGGTCTCCCTCTTTTAAGTAAACAAAAATAAGTAAATGAATACATTCATAGCTTCTAGTCTGAGATGTTGTCATCTCAGCCACAGGTTTGTAGTGGCATCAGGAGGTAGCACTTGAGAGGGAAAGACAAGTGGGCCTGTGTCAAACACAGAAAACGGTGTGTCCTTTAATGGTCTCCTTGGAGCTCAGCTATACTTTCTCTTCTCTTACAGATGGAGTCCCCGGTCTCCACCCCAGCGGTGCTGCCACTGCACCTGTTAGTCCCAGTGGTCAATAATGACATCTCATCTCCCTGTGAGCAGATCATGGTCCGCACCCGATCAGTTGGAGTCAACACATGTGACGTGGCCCTAGCCACAGAGCCCGAGTGCTTGGGCCCCTGTGAGCCTGGAACCAGTGTCAACCTTGAAGGCATTGTGTGGCAGGAGACAGAAGACGGTGAGTCCGCCCTGTCAGCCGCCTCTGCGGAGGAGTCCCAGAGGCTTAGTGGTGTAAATACTGCCGCCAAGAAATGGGGCCACTGCCAAGCACCTGTCAGAGTGTTCACACAGACACTGGGAAGAATGGTGCTATACTGTTCAGTGTTCTTACCATTCCTAGAGATGATTTCTTTGTTGTAGTTCTGGAGATTGCAAGTAGGCACATGCTCTAATCTTGTGTACATCCTTAGTTCTAGTGTCAACTTTTTAAATAATTTCCCTTTTCTAGCTGGTACACAGTCATTCAGTAAGTGCCTGCTGTGTTGTTTAAATTACATCTGTACTCTCTATGCCCTCCTTCATTTTTCTATCAGAAATTTAGATGACAGGTGGAATTTTTAATCAGTCTTTAAGAGAAACTAATAAAAAGGCATTTGAGGGAATCAAGGAAATGGAGACAGTAACTTGTTTGTTTGGAGGGGGTGGTCTTTTTTTTTTTTTTTTTTTTTTTTTTTTAAATATGTGTTGGTGATTTACCAGCATGTATGTATGTATGAGGGTATCAGATCAACTGGAATTGAAGTTATAAATAGTTGTGAGCTGCCAAGTGGTTGCTGGGAATTGAACCAAGGTCCTCTGAAAGAGCAGCCATTGCTCTTAACAGAAAACAGTGTGTTCTCTAAGGATCTTCTTGTAACTCAGCTAGTACTTTCTGCTGTTGAGCCATCTCTCTAGCCTGTTATGTTTGTTTGTTTGTTTGTGTATAAAAGCAGATATTGGGAGCAGCTCTTGGCAGGGTGGTTTCACTGGCCTCAGAGAACAGGACCAGGGACATGGGGGTGGGGGGAGTGGGTCTTGATTTTAAAAACAAAACAAAACTTGATTTCATATAGCCCATGGTGGCCCAAACTTGATATGTAGCTAATGGTGGCTTTAAATTTTGGTTCCTCCTGCCTCTGCCTCTCAATTACTGGGATTGCAGAAGTGTACTACCACACCTGACACTCTTGACTTAATGTTGCCAGTGAATTGTAAGTATCCCCAGGTATATAGCCCTCTCCTTCCTCCCATTGGTCACCTCATGGCCCAGCCACCTACACGTGTGACATGTCTTTCCCTCAGTGCATACAGTCTTTATAGGCCTTGTCAGTGGGGAAATGTTCATACGTCTTGTTTGGGGCTTTTACCTGGCTTGTTATTAGCTGCCATGCAGACTTTTACATGTTCTATTTGCTCTGAAGAACAGAAACTCTTCTGTTGGAATTTCTCAAACCTAAACAAAAAGGAATGGGAGCACAAAGGTACTTAACAAGTTAAGTCAGATCCCTTGGTAACATTTAGTTACTTTGAGTGCAAAGGATTCTTTAGTAAAGAACCAAGTTCTCAACAAGGGGCAGGAGGGGTGACACACATCTTTAATCCTAGCACTCTGGAGGCAGAGGCCAATGGATCTCTGAGTGCCAGGCCAGTCTGCTCCTCAGAGTGAGTTCCAGGACAGCCAGAGGGACTCTGTCTCAAAAAAAAAAAAAAAAAAGTGAAATTCTCATCAAAGAACCTGTGGTTGGAGAACACAGGCATGAGTTCTGTTGAGTCCTGTTATGTCTCTGCATTAGTATGCAGACTTTGAAAGAGTTCTCACAATATACTTACAGACCCATAGGAACACAGCTAATTATCTCTGAATCAACAGCACTAACTTTTGCATTTCATTCTGGTCATTCTACCAGCAGGCAGTTCTCATAAGTATTTTTGTTGTCATTCAGCATTACTGAAAGCCCTCCATGCAGTAGATGCTAATGTATTTCAAAGTAAAAAGGTTAGAAACAGATGCAAAAAAAAAGATATACTCTGGATATGTATTTATAGTGTGTAATCTGGAAATAACAAATTAGATATCTAATTTTTAAATGTGAGGCTGAGAAATAGCTCAAGTTAAGAGCACAGGTTGCTCTTCTAAGGGACCCAGGTTTGATTCCCAACATCCCTATGGCAGCTTAAAACCATCTGTAATCCCAGCCCCAGGAAATCCCTGCTTTTGGCTTCCTTGCACACCAGGCACATGCATAGTTCAGACATACATGCAGGCAAAATATCCATACACATAAACTTTGAAATAATAAGTAAAATATAAAAAGATATTGCCTGCCTGTGGCCAAATATCTGAGCAGACAAATTGTGTTGGAATGACAAATGTGTGTACCTTTTTTTGTTTTGTTTTTGAAGTAGGAACTTTTGGAGTTGAGGTTGGTTTCAAACTCATTTTGTACATAGCCAAGGATGAGCTTGAACACCTGGTCCTCCTGTTTCCACCTCCCAAGTAAAAAGTAAGTGTTTGAAGGGGCTAGAGAAATGGCTCAATGATCATGGGAGCCAGAATTCAGATCCTAGAACCAGCATCAAATTTCACAGATGACCCTACCTCTAATGCCAAGAGGACTGATCCCCTCTTCTAGCCACTTCAGGCACCTGTGTACATAGCATGCACATAGACATAGGCTTACACGGGGTGTGTGTGTGTGTGTGTGTATGTATGTAAGTAAAATAAAAATCTTAAATAATTGTGTGGCCGAAAAGAATCAAAAGCAAAAGCTGCTATAGTAACCTTTGCTTATAATCTAGGGCAATAGGATGGCCAACTCCAGACCAGCCGTGGATACATAGTAAGTTCTAAGTCACCAGAGAGCGTATAAGAAGACCCTATCTCAAAAAGAAAAAAAATCGTTTTGTTTGAATGAATGACATCTGTGTCGTTCTGTTTCTGTTAACAAATACACAATAAGTCCTTCAATATTGCTTCAACTTCAACTTATAATTATGTTGAAACACTTTCCAGACTTCTCTAAGAATAAATACTGCTTTTAGAGTATTTGATATCCTTTTCATTTATTTAAATATGTAAGATTTGTCATTCTGTTTTGTTATATTGAGACGGTGTCCTTTTTTTGTTTAAAGATTTATTTTGCATGTGAGAATGTTTTGCTCTGTGTGTGTGTGTGTGTGTGTGTGTGTGTGTGTGTGTGTGTGTGTGTGTGTGTGTGCACGTGTCTCTGTGTATGTGTGTGTGTGCCACTTGCATGCCTGGTGCCCACAGAGGTCAGAAAAAGGTATCATATCCTCTAGAACTTGAGTTTCATAAAGTTGTGAGCAGCCATGTGGATGCTGGGAATCAAACCTAATTCCTCTGCAAAAACAAGTGCTCTTAAATTAATTGCTGTAGTATGAATGCATGGCACAGGTCTGGGAATGTGTCCTAGCACACACGTGAGGTCGGAGGACAACTTCGTGAGGTTTGTTATCTCCTTCCACTGTATGTGGATTCTGGGATCAAATTCAAGTCTGCGGGTGAATTGGCAGCAAATACCTTTATCCTCAGAACCATTGCTGGCCTTACATTTAATATTTTAGTACTAGATTTTACCCCCATTTTGTCTTGTGTTTAACACTGAGTGCGTTCCTCCTTTCCTTCATTCCTTCCTTTCATTCTGAGGGGAAAAGAATTGTTCTGGAGTGATACATTGTACTTTGCTTACTGACTACCCGGGAGAATCTTTTTTTTTTTTTTTTTGGTGTTTTGAGACAGGGTTTCTCTGTGTAGCCCTGGCTGTCCTGGAACTCCCTCTGTAGACCAGGCTGGCCTCGAACTCAGAAATCCACCTGCCTCTGCCTCCCAAGTGCTGGGATTAAAGGCGTGCGCCACCACTGCCCGGCATGTCTCTTCAAGAAATAAGATTTCCTCAAGATCTAGATTCTTGAGTCAGTCTTCCTGTTAATCATAGGACATACAGACACTTTAAAAAATACTTGTAAGCCTCTAGGCTTTCTTCTGCACCTGACTTTGTACAAAGGAAAGAAAAAAAAGATCTGAATACTACCTAGAGTGTTGAGAGAGGGTCTTGCTGTGTAATCAAGACTGAACTAGAGGTGGGTGGGTGGGTGGGTGGGTTTTAAGGTAGTGTCTCATGTAGTCTAGAATGACCTTGAACTTCCCAGTCCTCTTGCTTCTACATCCCACATGTGGGGATTACAGGCATACATCATTGTGTCTGGCTCTGATGTGAACTCCTAATCCTCCGCCTCTGCCTCCCAGGTGTTGGGACTGGGCATGTATCACCATGCCTGGCTATCTAGAATGATTTCTTTGTACCTGTGGTACTTCCAAGACAGCAAGGCTGACTTTAGATAAGAATTCCAGAAGGTGCTATAGTTTATCCTTTTTAAGTAGAAATACTAAGCCAGAACTGTTGGTCTCTTTGCCATACATGTTTTACACAAGAATTGGTGGTGTGGTAAAAGGAGTACCAGAGTAAAATTGAGAGACCTTATGCATCTGCCAATACTGTTGTGACCCTTGACCCTGAGTTGGTTACTTTCTTATAGCTGTAACCAGATAAGAAGCAACCTAAGGGAGACAGGGATTTTTTTATTTGTGGGGGTAGGAGGATTTACATTTTAAAAAGGGACACAGTCATGGCCTGGAAGCTGTGGTGGCAAGCATGAGGCAGTTGGTCGCCTTGTATCTGGATCAAGAAGCAGAGAATGGACAGGAAGTAGGATGATCAAGCTGTGAAAAGCCAAGGCTCACCCTTCATGTAGCAAGGCCCCACCTCCTGAAAGTTCCCCAACCTCCAAAACAGCACCACCAGCTAGGAACTAAGTGTTCAGATGCATGAGCCAGTGGGTGTCATTTCACCCTCAAACCACAGCAGGCTTTCTTTGGAAAAGGTTGTCAATTCCTAGCCTTGATATTAGTCCATATCACACATTTTAAAAATTTTTGTCTTCCAGCTGTTAGCTATACCTTTAGAAAGAACTCAAGAATAGTTTATTATATTTACTCAGATTGATATTCAAAGTGTCAACCCACTGTTCAGGTCTGTCTGGAGAACCAATTTGGTAGTTCTAGAGCTGGTCTGCTGCTATGCTGTGAAAATAAGTGGTTTGCTTGCATGTATGTATGCGGACCACGTGCATAGTGCCTGCGGAGGTCAGAAGAGGGTGTTGGATACCCTGTGGTGGGAGATTATAAGCTTCGTCTGGGACCTGGGACCTGGGTTCTCTGCAAGAGCAACAAGTGCTCTTAACATTTGAGTCATATCTCCAGCCTCCATTATGACCATCTCTGTTAGAACTATCAGTCTTCAGGGATGTCACACCCAGAGAAATGTGAGTATGAAGAAACCTCAGAGGCAGACAAGGAAGTTAGGGTGCTGAGTGGGACCCCTGGCTCTGCTGGCTCTGCTTCCTTCCCAGCTGCCTCTCAGAACATTTCTGCTTGTGGATGATTTGTGTGCTGTGTTCCTTTGAAATTTTTATTTAAAACTTCTGCTATTAAAAACAAAACTTCAGGTGCTAGAAAGATGATGGCTCAGCCGTTAAAAGCACTGACTGCTCTTCCAGAGGTCTTGAGTTCAATCCCTAGCAACCACATGGTGGCTCACAACCATCTGTAATGGGATCTGATGCCCTCTTCTGGTGTGTCTGAAGACAGTGATAGTGTGATTGTGATTGTGTGTGTGTGTGTGTGTGTGTGTGTGTGTAATCTTTAAAAATGTATTAAAATTATCTGATGAAACCCAGACATGAATAGTACATATTCTGTGGTCCAGCACTAGGGAGACTGAGGAAGAAAGAATTGCAATACAAGGCCAGCTTAAACTGCTAAATTAGCAAGACCTTGTCTCAAAAAATAATAGAAAAAAATAAATAAAATTTAATTTTAACAGTTGAATAGCTTACAATTTTGGAGTGTGTGTGTGTCTACATATGTGAAAGTATGTGTTCTCGAAAACAAAACAGCATCAATTAGGTTGGCAAGATGGTTCAGCACAGTCAAGCCTGACAACCTGAGCTTGTTCCCAGAACTCACAGTGCAAGAGGAGAACCAAATCCTGAACATTGTTCTCTGACCTCCACATGCACAGGGTAGCTTGCACCCGCTCTCCCACATCCTCCCACAATAAAAATAAATCAGATTATATTTATTTATTTTATTTATGTGTTTGTTTGTTAAAGAACAAACAATGATTTTTGTGAGGAAAATAGTGAGGGCAAGTAAGTAGCTGACTTCTGTACAGACTGGGGGTGACTTCTGTTCTACAGCTTCTGTTAGGCAAACTTCTGGCCCTGTTTTAGACTCTGGTTGAGCCTTACTTACTCTTTTGTCTCTGGGTTGGCCTTTTCTCCACTGGGCAGTGGTTTGCTATGAAGCTTAGCTTGCTTGTGTAACTCCTCTAAGGAACTGCTCAGTGCTTCCTAGTGCTCACTCGCTTACAGACCTGCTGTGAGTCCTTATCCTTCTCAAAGGGGAAAGAAAGAGCCCTCCCTGACTCTTTTAAAGAAACTGGTAGTTAACCTTTGTATTCTGGTGTAGGAGAGTTTGTGTGTAAACTGTGAAATGCTGAATTTTCAATATTTGTACTTAGCTACTGGTTTTTCTTACATGAATTGCCTTCCCCCCTCAGTTTTGTTTCTGGCAGCACTCATCTGGAGAAAGGTCCACTACTTAGCCTACTGCATAGTAGCCAGACTCATGAAAGCCTAGTAGTAGCCATGGTCTGGCACCACAAATCTAGATAGCAACAGACCACTACACGGCAACAGCAGCCACACAAAGGAAACATTAGGCAAATCAATACCTATTTTCTCCCACCCTGCCCCCCACACACACACACCCTGCACACACACACCCTGCGCGCGCGCATGCGCGCACGCGCGCGCACACACACACACACACACACACACACACACACACACACACACGGCAGTCAACACATTCTTTCTGTCTAACGGCTTCCTCCCAGGGTGCTTTAGGGCAGGATGTGTTTCTATACCCGAGCGGATTGTGATATCTGTCCACTATCATCTAGTTAATCCTGAAGCCCTAAAGAGAAAACTGACTCATAGGCTGCTTTGAGTTTTATTTTACAAATTGCAAAACAGAGTACTAATCTTCAAGGGAAAGAGACATATTCCTTTAGTGTAGACCACCTCTTCTCACCCCCATGCCACAGACACGTGCCAGTAGAGTACCGGGAGACCTTGCATGTGGCCAGGCTGTAGGCTTGTGAATAGGGAAAACTCCCTCAGATCGTGTAGAACACAGGCCCATTTTGTACCAATGTCATCCTTTACAAGTCATTTAGTGGCTGAAGCTCAGCTGTTCAGGTAAGTGAAGCCTGGGCCATAATACAGTTCTGATAATGACCTGGGTCTGAGCACTAGCCTAGCCCTGACTTACCTTCAGAACTTCAGTGTTCTCTTGCTCTGTTGATAAGCTCATTTTGCTAGTCTGTGATCTTACCCCTTTCTAAAGAGAGATGGTTGGACTACATCTGTGTACTCCTTGTAGAGCTCAATATTTATGCTCTGTGATCATTTGTGTGGGACAGAAGACAATAGTCCTTGTCAGGTTTGTGTGTGTGTGTGTGTGATGAGACCTAGATGTCAAATCCATTTGTCTTAGTGCTCACACTGCTAAAAACGGGTGTTGGGCCTGCACCACTCATGAAGCTGCTGTGGCTGTGTGGGCAGCCGCTACCAACAAGCTTGGCAACTGGCCCGTTCTCCCAGGGCAGCACCAGGGCAGCAGTTCTAAACCAGTTCAGGCGGAGCTTTGCTCCCACACTGCTGCTACAGGCTACTGTTTCTTAATGAGGAGAGAGAGGGAGGGAGATTGATTTTTGATTGGCCCCTCTCCCCCTCCTGCTTTCCCTCTCATCTCCTCACCCTTCCCTTCTTTTTCCCATCTGAAACTAGAGGTCGTTCTCCTCCCCTTCTGATTCCTCATTATCCCTTCTCCCTTAGGCTTTACGGAACAAAGAAATCACAGGGCATCAACTTTATAATTTAGGCAGCTGGAGATAATTTCCCCAGGATAGAGTGGGTAGGTAGCTTGTTCCTCCTGGCATGAGACAGCATTGCTAAATGGTCTTACGATATGTCTGCCAAGGCTTAGGCTTTGTTAGGGCCATTCAGGCCTCTCTGTTTCTGAGTCAAATTATAGTAAGGAACCAGGCCCATGTACTTTCATGGGGGGCAGGATTAGGAAAACATGGAAAGTGTGTCATTTTTAGGTCTTGCTAATTGCTTAAGGAGTTTTCGTTTAATCCCCTGCCCTGTGCTTACTCCTGCCAGGTTCTTTATTCTTTTCTGTTGTTGCCTTCATGGCCTTCTCCATAGCAACAAGCTACAAGACAAAGGCTGATGGTAAGACTGGAGTAGACTCCGACCCCATCCCTATCCAATTCTGTATTTTCTTTTTTAGGATATCCTTAAAACGCCTAAAAGACTGTGAAATAATTTTCTACTCCTATTGAGCTCATCGTCAAACGTAATGTTTAACCCTGAAGTAAGCGAGGGACTAGCTTGCCCAGACACACCCACCTCTCAGGAATTCACAGGTCATTTAACCTTAAAGTACATGGAATAGTGCAGTTTATCATTTACCAAACTCCCCTCTGTTTTCCAGTGGTTAGCTATCTCCTTAGAATTACATTTTAAAATCTCTTGAATCAGCATCAGCATGGGTAAAGAATGGATTAAAAAAAGAAAAAAGAAGCCTTCCCCTCCCCACCATGTGCTGTCGCATCAGATGCTAAGGAACAGAACTGGCCTGTGTCTTACCACATGTGCCACTACCTGCTTTGTCCCACTCCTCACTGGTACATAGGAGTCATAAACCCAGATATTTGGGTTTTTATCAGTAGGTCTCATTGAACAGTGACAGTATGTACATGAACCACATGCATACAGACCATTGAACTTGCAAAATGGATAAATCTACTCTGTGTTGCTGGGACCTAAGATGAGGAAAAGCAGCATCAGCAGAGTGCCTCATAGTCCCGTCCCCGTCCCCCCCCACCGCAGTCTGACTGCTGATGTCATGGCTTAGTGTACCCATTTTGAAGCTTGCATGCATAAATCTTTATAGTGTGCACTTTTTGATGTTGAGCTGCTCAGCATTATGCCAGTGAGATTCAGCCATGTTGCATGTAGTTAGTTAAGTTTTAAGACAGGGTCTCCCTCTGTAGCCCTGGCTGGCCTGGAATTCACAGATAACTGCTTCTATCTATAAGTTGCTATGAAAATTCTTGGACATGTCTTTAAGGAAAAATATGTGCATATTCCTAGCTATACTGGGTCAGAAGGTATACATATAACTAAATATAATGTATATTTCCAGTTTTCCAACGCAGTAATTTAGTTACATTTTATAGGGGAAAAGCGTTCCAGACAGGGTTTCTCAGTGTAGCTCTGGCTGTCCTGGAACTCACTGTGTAGACCAAGCTGGCCTTAAACTGTGCCTGCCTCTGCCTCCCGAGTGCTTTAACAGTTAGAATGGTGGTGGTCTGCATCCTAGCCAGCACTTGCCTTTGTCTGTTCCTTTAACACTTGCAGTCTGAGTCCTTCTGCTTGGTAGACAGTGGCTTCTCATTGAGTTGTTAGTTTGCATTTCCCTGAAGAATGGTAAAAATCTACCGTCTTGTATTTACTGACCTATGTAAATCTTCTGTGATGTTTCTCTTAAGGCTTTTGTCAGTTTTTGGGTTAGGTTGTATATCTTTATTGATCATAATTTGTGTATACTGTTCTTGGGTCTGATCAGAGGTGTTATAGAAGTCTTCTGTGTCTTGCCTTTTGTGTAATGTTAATCTTTTCATGCATATAAACTTCATTTTTATTAAACCTGATTTGTCTTTGTTTTTCCTTTTGTTATTAATGGTGTTTTGTGTCATGTTTAACAGTTTTGTGTAGTCTTAGATAATATTCTCCTAAATTTCCACTGAGAACCTTGGGTTTTGTAACTGATTTTTTATTTAGGGTTTGAATTGAGAGTCAAGGTTGTTTTTTAATTTTGTGGGTCTGTAGTTGGTTCAGCACCTCATAGAAAACACCACCATTTCCCCTCACTGCACAGAGGAGGCACATGTGCCTTAATGGGGAAATGTTGTGAAGCTGTTTCTGGGCTCTCTTCTTTGCATTCATTGTCTTATTCATTCTTCCATGAATACTGGATGGCTTAACTAACTACGGTTTGTAAGTCTTGACACCTAGTAGTATAACTTCTCTCTCTAGCTGGGCTGTACTCCTAAGATCACCTTGGCTGTTCTCAGCAGTAAGCATTTCCACATAAATGTCAGGATCAGCTTGGGACTTTTTAATGAAAAAAGCCTGCTGTGAATTTTGATTGGGATTACATTGAATCCACAGATTAGTTTGGAGAAGATTCTACTTAAGCTAGTGTTAGTTACTGAGAGCTGGGCTGAGGATCAGAGCAAGTCACTGATAGCATTTGGGCAGCCTGATTAGAGCGTGTGTTAGACACCAAGCTCTTCCCGACGCCCTAGTGTTCTGGACCTGCAGGGTAGATGATGGGTCTGTCTACTGTACAGATACCCTCCACAGTGGTGTCACCACTGTACCCACCCACCGTGACCTAGGCCTCCATTTAGCAACCACAATTTAATGAAGCTGAGTTAAGATAAAATGTGACTGATTTCACTGACACTTGATTTGCCTGTGAAGCTATATTAGTTTCCTAGCACTCCTGAAACTAGTAAAAACTGGCTGGTTCAGAACAACAGTGACTTATGCTCTCCATTCTGGGGGTTTGAACGCTGAAAATGGTTTAGGGCCTCCTCTCTCTTCCATTTGTTCACAGAAGCACTCCTTGCTTCTGGTGTTACTGGCCATCCATGATGCTCCTTGGCCCGTAGGGTATCACTCATTCACATCTTGCTTCTGTGTCTGTGTCCAGAGTCCCCTTTTTATAAGGCTACGAATAACAGCTAGTGGTGGTGTCCCGCTGAAATTCTAGCACTAGCTGTTGGAAGCAGGATGTATAGATGTTTGAAGTCAGCCTCAGCTAAATAGTGAATCCAGAGCCAATGTGGGCTGTCTCAGAACAACAAAGATGCTATTTTGAGGTACCTTGGATTGGGATATATACCTGGGAGGAAGCACAATGTAGTCCGTAACAGGAGCTGCAAGTGTTGTCACAGTGGAGAAAGGAAGGATGTCTAGAGACAGTCCCTCCTCCTACCATGGAGCCTTGGCATTGTCTGTGTGTGTGATGGAGAGCCACGGCTCCCCAAGGCCCTAGGGCAGATCATCTGCCCGTAGACCCCAGCCAGTTGACTGCACATTGCTGCTCCCCTGAATTGCTGTTTCTACTGAATGCAGCTCTCTTAACAAACCCTGAAACTGCCACACAGAGGCTACAGAAAGAGAAATAGGTTTTTGAAGTTTGCTGTTCCTCTCAGGCTTTGGCTGAAAAAAGATAGAAAGCAAAGGTGCCTGTGTAAGCCAGTCCCAGCTGTGCTGTCACCTTGAGCCCTCCTGCTAGGTCATAAAGCAGTAAAGCTGTGGACAGTGTGAGTCCATCTCAACCCCAGGCAACTATTTCCTCAAAACAGTTGTACTGAGCTATGACCTTTCTTACTCTAGGAATCTTCAGAGAAAGATTCCAACTGATAGGTCAGCCTCCAGCCATGGCTACAGTATATTTATGCCTCAGTGAAAGAGGACGGAGGACATGCAGTGTAAGGAAGGGTGTGTGACCTGATCTGTGATGCACTTCTGCCAAATTTCCCAGTGTGAAAACTTAGAGATAAAAGGAAGAAGCCTCTCAGATCTTCAGCCTTCTTCCAGAGACTCCCTGCCCATCCCACAGTGAGGAGAGCTTACATCTAGACCTTCCCATAGCAGCCCTTTTCCTGCTTCTAAACTTCTTCAGCTAGAATGCTCAAGTGAAGACAGGAATGGCTGCTTGATATTTTGGAGCCTTCTTTACCTTTTCCAACTTGAGAAGATTCTAGAAATAAGGGGCTAAGGGATTTTGTTTTCTGTCAGCTCTGAATTTGAAGGTAAGCCATATTAAAGGCACCATATTCTATAGCAGTATTTCCAGGTTCTGCATATATTAAAATATAGGGACAGGGATTGTAAAATACTAATGTGAGTTTTACCCAGTTAGCGTCAGTCAAATTTTTAAGGGTAAGACCAGATGTTTTTACTGAGTTTTAAGCTCTTCACATGCTTCCACTGTGCAGAAAAACTGTTACTTACCCTCCATAGGGTTGAAGCCTTTCTCTAGAAGACTGTCCCAAGCTGCCTGCCTGGATCTCCTCAGAGACTTCCTTTAAAGATATTAGTAAAGGACTCCTGGACAGTGAAGGTTCTCTAGGAAACTCATCTTCTCTGAAGGAACAGAAACCACACCTATACCTTCAGATCTAGAAGTCTGGAAGACCCAGCCATCTGATTCTCACAGACTCATGTGTTGAAATGGATGAATTGCCAGAATAAATGAGATAAAAACCTAGAGATGCTACTAATTTGAGTTTGTGGCTGCATAGCGGCCTGGGGATGATGTCACCATCATTTAAAGTTACCATCATGCAAGCATGAGAACCAAGTTCTATCCCATAAGTTCATGTGAAGTAAGCTTGGTGAGGCAGGGTGGTAGTAGCACATGCCTTTGATCCCAGCAATGGGAGGCAGAAGCAAGCAGATCTCTGTGACTTCAAGGACAGCCAAGGCTACACAGAGAAACCCCTGCTTGAAAAATAAAAATAAAAAAAGAAGGAAGGAAGGAAAAAAACAAGGTGGATGACTCCTGAGGAGCAACACCCAAGATTGTCCTCTGGCTTCCATCCACATGTGCACACACACATGAACATACATGCAAGGAAAAATTAATCTTGCTGTATTTACACATAAAAATGTATAGCATGATAAAAACATTATCTCTAATAATCTAATTGCAGTAGACAAATTTGAAGCTAGAGTTTGCCCTGAATCATGGCAGTCTCTGGTGGTTGCTACATTATAACCCTGTGGGTACCTGTTTTTAAAAAAAAAAAAGTATAGTTTCAAATAAGTGTGTCAGTGGTTTCAAAACGATGTGTGTTGGTTACTTTTGTGCAAAACTCTGTTCGTTTCTGAAGGCTGCTCACTTTTGTGACTTTAAGGCTGTATCCTTTCTTTACATCTTTTCTTTGAACTTTTTGTTCTGGGAAACGATGCTCAGAAGTCTGTACAGTATTAGCTAGTCATAGTGGCTCATCCCTCTAATATC
Organism: Uromys caudimaculatus; assembly: GCA_028551405.1. Classification (NCBI taxonomy): domain Eukaryota; kingdom Metazoa; phylum Chordata; class Mammalia; order Rodentia; family Muridae; genus Uromys; species Uromys caudimaculatus. The sequence goes on from CM052706.1 coordinate 52,645,771, forward strand.
AGCATTGAAGATGTTGAGGCAGGAAGATTATTTAAAAACTCTAAGCCAGCCAGAACAAAGTGAGTTCAAGCTACAGCCTGGGACAGAGTAAGACCCTATCACAAAAGGGAAGGAATGGGGAGGGAGAGAATGAAGGAAGTCAGAAATTTGTACATTCTCTAATAACATATCAAAGTTGAATATTAGATTAAAACATACCAAAGATAGCTATGGAAAATAAGGTACCTGGAGTCTCATATCCAACTCCTGAGTCCTAACCCGCAGCATTCCTGGCTCCAAGCCAAAGATAGGCTATGGCTCTGGGTTCCCAGAAACTGTGGGTTATCTCTTCCTCTTCCTATGTTGTGTCTCAAGAGAACCAGAAAACTTGTCACTGGTATTGATTGGGAGAAGAGGTTTTGTTAGTCTGTCTTCTCCTTTTCCTCATCTCATCTCTTGACACTGGCAAACAGATGCTGCCATTCTTCTTTAGAAAGAAGCTGGAGCCGGGCAGTGGTGGCGCACGCCTTTAATCCCAGCACTCGGGAGGCAGAGGCAAGCGGATTTCTGAGTTCGAGGCCAGCCTGGTCTACAGAGTGAGTTCCAGGACAGCCAGGGCTATACAGAGAAACCCGTCTCAAAAAACCAAAAAAAAAAGAAAGAAGCTGGAGAGGCTGGAGAGATGACCTCTTCCAGTTGACCTGGGTTCACTTCCCAGCAACTGTGTTACGTAACCTGACTTCCTCTTCTGTCTGCCAAGGGTACCAGGCACACATGTGCACATGTGGTACAACAGACATACTCATGAGCAAGACATCCCATACGCATTAAAAAGTAAAAAGAGAAAATTAAGAAATTGGAACACAGACATCGTAAATGGGATTTTGGTCGTTGTGTTGTGACTAGAAGGGTCTCTATTATAAGAAATATAGGCGAGGAAACTGTATTGTATTAGGAAGTCAAAACTGGCAGCATTTATAACCTGGAGACAAAAGTGCACTAAATGACAGCTAACACCTGTGTATGTATGCCAACAAGCATCAGCGCTGCCATTTCTCCAGCCAGTGATGCTAGCTAGGCTTGGTGTTTTCTATTTCTCTGGCCAGCTAAGCAAATAGAGCTTTCTAGGGTACCTTTTTTATTTTTAAGTGACAAGTTTTGACTGTATTTTGTTTTGCTTTGTGAGGAGTGGTGGTATTTAAAATAAATAAAAGCCAGATGAGGCGGCTCTCACCTGTTCTCCTATCCTTCATGAGCCTGAGGCAGGGAGACAGCCATGAGGTCAAAACCATCTCATCCTACAAAGTGAGACCTGTTTAGGAAAACTAAATAAAGTCACCCAGAGATGCCATACACATAAGTTTTCTTTTTAACAGATTGGGGATCCTTTCCTCTATGTTTTGAGGTCTTTGCTTACTTAGAGGAATACACCATGAACTTTCTCTCAAGGTTAAATAGCCTCTGATAACATTTTAAGTAACTGCATAACATTCCATGTTAAGGATTTATTATGGTTGGCTTAGTTATTACATTATTTCCTGTATATGTAATTTTTTAAAATAATTTATTTAATGTGTATGAGTACACTGTAGCTGTCCTCAGACACACCAGAAGAAGGCATCTGATCCCATTACAGATGGTTGTGAGCCACCATGTGGTTGCTGGGAATTGAACTCTGGACCTCTGGAAGAGCAGTCAGTGCTCTTAACCGCTGAGCCATCTCTCCAGCCCGTATATATAATTTTTTTAAAAGATAACCTCTACAATTCTCTAGCACTTCAAAGTTTGAACTTTGTTTTTCTCCCTTTTTTTTTTCTTTCCTTAAAGATAGGGTCTTAGGTATCCCAGGTTGTCCTTGAACTCATTATGTAATAGAGGCTGACCTTGAACCTCCTGGACTGTGATAAAGATGACCTGATGATGAATGTCAAACCCAAGACTGCATGCCTGCTAAGGAAGCATCTTCCCCACTGAGCTCCATCCTTTGCCCTGCATTGTGTTCCTATGTCATTAACAGGCATCCACAGTCAAAGGAGACACACAGCATGCTTTACAGGGATCACTTTGCAGCTCGGACCTTCAGAGTTTCTGTTCCCTACTTTTCTTTTCCTCTTTCTGTCCTATGCTGCATTTCGCTTAGATGGATATTTCTTCTTTGTTCCTGTGTCTTCTCCTGTGCCTTTGCCACCTGTGTGCAACCTTGTTACTGCTGTTTTCTTTTCTCGTAGAGAGCAGTCAAACATAAAATCAATAACTGCTTCTCAGCCAAAAATTAAACCCATGGGTATTGATGTCTTTCATGCTAGTCCACAACTGTATTCTCAACTGTAGTCCATAGAATGTGTAGTGTTTTACAATGAACACCTGAGAGCTGAGGCAGCACAGTTAAAAATACAGCTGTAGTAGTTTAGAGCACTGATTAGGCTACATTTAAGTTGGTTCTTGTTTTGTTTTGTTTGAGACAGGGTCTTATATAGACCAGGCTGGCCTCAATAACTTGTTACGTAGGATTGCTCTGAGCTTCTATTTTCCTACCTGGAAAGTAGAAATAATAATACTATGGAGTTATTAAGATTAAGTGTGAGGTAACAGAGAAGATGCTTAGGCATAATTAATAGTGTCCTGTCTGGAACTCCACATACGTACTTTGTGTATCGCTGGGCTTGGAGAACCCCTCTCATAACTTCAGTTGTTTTATACTGGGGTCTGAATCTTGAATAGACACACTCTGCATGTGAGAACAGTTAGGTTCTAAAATCTTCTAATGTATCATTTCATAGTGCAGTGGTCCTTAACCTTCCTGATGCTGCGACCCTTTAATACAGTTCCTTATGTTGTGGGGACCCCCCCAGTGGTAAAATTATTTTCATTGCTACTTCATAACTATAATTTTGCTACTGTTATGGATTGGAATATAAATTTCTGATATGTAAGATGAAAGAGTCATTCGACCCCCACCCCCACCCCAGGAGTCATGACCCACAGGGTGAGAACTGCTATCATAGTGGAAGAAGGTAAATAATTATCCCAAAATAACAAATTTTGTCTGGCAGCAGACATAAATAAAAATCAAGAACTTGAAGCCAGTGAGGCTGGAGAGATGCATCAGCAGTTGTAAGTATGTACTGCTATTGCACGGGACTGCACGGGACCGTGTCAGGCATCTCACAACTCCTAAAGCTGCAGCGCCAGGGACTCTGATGCCTATTCCTCAACTCCTTGGGCACCTACACAAACCCACACAAATAAAATAATAAAAGTAAAGTTTTTGTTTGGTTGGTTTTTGTTTTGCTTTGTGACCAAGTTTCTCTGTAAAACAACCTGGCTCTCCTGGAATTTCTTTTGTAGACCTGGCTGGCTTCGAACTCAGTGATTCACCTGCTCTACCTCCTGAGTGCTGGGGTTAAAGGTGTGCAACACTACACCTCCCCCGCCCCTTTGTTTTCTTGTATATTTGAATCCAGGTGTTGTGGCACAATACTGTCCACCAAGCACACTGGAGCAGACAGGAAGACGGTAGGTGTGTACACACACTCGTGCACACGCAGCAGTCTGCAGGCAGAGGGCAGCTTTCCTTAGTTAATCCTCCTACCAGTTCCCAGACTCATGCCATCCTGCTTGCCTCTTCCTGCTGAGCCCTCTTGCTATCCTCTGTTTTGGTTTTGGTGATGGTGGTGGTGGTGATGGTGGTGGTGGTGGAGGAGGAGGAGGAGGGGGGGGGAGGGGGAGGGGGAGGGGAAGGAAGAAGAGAAAGAGGAAGAGGTAGTGGTAGTGGTGTTCTGAGACAGTCTCACTATATAGCACAGCCTGGCTTTGAACTTTTTCATTGCCTCCTGACTGCTAGGATTACAGGCATGTTCAGTCATATAAAGCCATGTTTACCATAAAATGGGCAGAATGACACAAATTGTTCCTTGTGGCATTGTTACCAAGTAATAGGGAACAGCCCTGCTTCCTCTAAGATTTGTGAGGTGATTTGTTGTGGTGGGTGTGGTTGTGGATGTGGTTGTGGTTGGTTGGTTTGGTTTTTTAGAGACGGGGTTCTCTGTGCTGTCCTAGAACTTTGTAGACCAGGCTGGCCTCGAACTCACAGAGATCCACCTGCCTCTGCCTCCAAAGTACTAGAATTAAAGGCATGCGCCACTGGGTTCTTTGTAGCCCAGGCTGGCCTCGAACTCACTATGTGAGTCAGAGTGACCTTTAGCTCTTAACCCTTCCTCCTTTGTCTCTCCTAAGTACTGGAGTTATAGCCATTCACTGCATGCTTGGCTCAGATTTGGTTTTTGGTTTTTGGATGTTTGTTTGTTTGTTTGTTTGTTTGTTTGTTTGTTTTGTCATAACATAACATAAGGCACAATCAGTTTACGGTTTTCTGTCATTGTTCCACACTACCTGCAGTACTCGTAGTTAGTACCAAATGTGCAATACGGTGCCTTCTTGACTTGGAAACTTGGGCCTTGATCTTTCTCCAGATTTCCAAAATAATCAGGATAAGGGTAGATACAATCAAGTACATACAACAAATATTTGAAACATATTTTTGAAAATGAAAATTATTAATAGTCTTGCCGGGTATGGTGAGGCATGCCTTAATCCCAGTGCTTGGAACACAGAGGAAGGCAGATCTCGGAGAGTTGGAGACCAGCCTAATCTATCTCCAAAATACAGGTTCCAAGACAGCCAAAGCTACATAAAGTAGCTTTGTCTTTAATTTAAAAAAAAAAAAAAAGACCTTGTGTTTAAAAAAGCAAATGGTGATGCAGACCATAATCCCAACTGTTTGGGAGTCTAAGGTCTGAGTCCTGTCTGGGATAAACAGTGAGGCCTGTCTCAAAAATAGATAAAAATAACTCACCTTGAGAGTCTTTAAAGCGCCTCGTTACCTGGACATATTAGAATATTCATCAGCTGCCCAGTGCTCCCTCTTCATCTCCTGACATGGTCAGGAGACACTGCCTGTGGTAATGTCATCTGTTTATGTTTTTCTCCATTCTTTCATTCTGTGTTATAAACCCTGTGAAAGCAGAGAGAAAATCACTCAGTCTTACTTTCACAGCCTCAGAAATACATAAATAGTCTGAGAAGATGGCTCAGCCGGGGGAAAGCACTCACCATGCACACCTGCTGAGCTGATTTGAGCCCTAGGATCCACGTGTGCCACATACACAATGATGATAATAATAAATGAATTTTAAAGCCACGCATAGAGCCGGGCAGTGGTGGCGCACGCCTTTAATCCCAGCACTTGGGAGGCAGAGGCAGGTGGATTTCTGAGTTCGAGGCCAGCCTGGGCTACAGAGTGAGTTCCAGGACAGCCAGGGCTACACAGAGAAACCCTGTCTCGAAAAACCAAAAAAAAAAAAACAACAACAACAAAAAAAACCACGCATAGATTGTTGCTTTAACTTAATATATTGGTAAGCTACTACAGTCTACATTAGCTGATTTTAACTTCTTAATAATGCCCACAATTTCTTCTAGACTGGGAAGTAAAGGGCTGTGACACTGGTAGCAGAGCTGTCAAGGGGCTAATGGACTGTACACATTACCCCTCCTTTTCTTTTTACACATGTATTTACTTGCTTTGTTGTGACCAGGGGAACATGTGACTGTAAAGGTCATAGGACCCTACAAGAGCAAGTTCTTTCCTTCTGCAGTGTTGGGACTAAGGCTCAAATCCCGGTCATCGGGCTTAGCAACAGGTAGTTTCACCCTCTGAGCCTCTCTCCACTCTTCCCTCTTACTTTTTAAGTGTTAACCAGAGATAGAGATGATGGTGTGGTTGCCCCCCACCATCTGGAGGAAAGTCTAAAAGCATTTCACATGCTGTTTGACAACTTCACTATCTTAGCTCTTGTCAGTTTAACAGCATGTCCTCTAACTAGATACGTCACGATATAGTATAGATCACCTAGGTATTAATGCTCTGTCTTCATGTGTGCACAGAGCATGGCATCGCTTGTGTGTGTGTCCCGGCTGTAATATAAGACACATGAGACACCGTGTTTTAGTACGTATATACACACACATGAGTATGTTTATGTGGTGTGTACAGGTTCAGGTACCTCTACACACGTGTCTGAGGCCCAGGAGGACATTGGTGTCCTGCTGTGTCACTCATCATATCATCTTGACAGAGGTCCCTTGCTGAACCTGGAGTTAGGCTGGCAGCCAGCAAGCCTCAGCATTCCCTCAGCATGCTGGGGTTACAGGCGTGTGGTGTAGCCTTGCTTGGCTTTTTATGTGTGTGTTAGAATCCAGATGCGTGTCTTCATGCTTGGAGCAGCAATGACTCCTACTCGCTGAACCAGCTCGCAAGCCATGTCTTTTGTTTCTGTATTTTTTCATAGCTACCAACTATGGATAGTTTATTATAGTTATGATCAATAATCATTAATTGATTATTAAATGATTGATATAGATAGTACAAACTAGATGTAATATAGCAATATAGATGGGTCAGTCCCCAGAACCCACAAGGTAAAGAGAACTGACTTCTGACCTCCATCTGCGCTATGGTACACACACACACACACAAATCAGACAAATCAGGCATGATGGTACAAACCTATAATCTCAGCATTTGGAAGATGAAAACAGGGGATCAGAATGTCAAAACTACTAGCAAGTTCAGAGCTAGCCTAGGCTATCCTTGAGACTTCCCCTAATACCTCTATCTCAAAAAAACAAAAATTGAAAATAAAATGAAAAGAATGAGATCATGGAGCTGATGAGATGACTCAGTGAGAAAAGCCATGAACTAAAAATAGTATACACTTTACAAGAATATACACCAGCAAAAAATATATATTACATGTGAAAAGGTCTGAGGCTATAGAGCATGGGCTGATATGGAAGCTAAAAACAGCCTATATTCTTACCAGATTTGGAAAATAAATACTTTATATGTTAACTTTAAACATTAATAAAAATAAACAGCTGAGGATCGTCTGTCAGGAGCTGTTTGTGAGCATCAGCACAAAAGTCAAAATGTCTGTCTTAGGAACTAAACAGATGACTCAGATCTTGCTGAGGACAAGGTTTCATTTCCTTCACCCACAGGTAACTTAAACTGTCCGCAACCATACACACACACACACACACACACACACACACACGCACGCACGCACGCACGCACGCACGCATCTAGGCAAAACACTCCTACAGGTAAATTAAAAACAAATCATCTGGTGTGGTGAGGCATGTCTTTAATCCCAAGCACTGGGAAACCAGTGAACTCTGAGTTCAAGGCCAGCCAGGGCTACAGAGTGGGACCCTGTCTCAAATAACACAAGTTTCTCATTTTCTGTGACATATTTGAATGTAATAGCCCAAATCAGTAGCAGCTCACAAGGGTTTGTTTAGAATGGGTGCTTGAGGAAACTTTGAGCCTCTTCTCTGTGTTACCCCAGCCCCAGCCCACCACAGCATGGTCTCTTCTTGTGTTTTGTCTCCTCCCATCTTTCTCTGTTCCGCCACTGACCATGGCTACCACAACATATAGCATGTGGTTTGGAGTTTGGTCTTTGGAATAAAACTCAGGACCTTGTACATGCTGTGCTATACCTGTGCTATGAGCTGTGACCCAAACCCCTTTGCATATATTTAGGGTGGGAGGCATCTTGTTTTGAGGGACTGTTTTAATTTTAGTTTTGGTTTAAGATAAAGATAAAGGCCTCTTTATCTTGTATAGGCTGACCTTGAACTCCTGGGCTCACAAGGTCCTTCTACTCCAGCCTTCCAAGCAGCTGGGACTAATAAATTCCAACACATCTAGCCAGTTGGTTTTATGGTTGGTTGGACAGTCTTTTTTTTTTTTTTTTTTTTTTTTTCCCGAGACAGGGTTTCTCTGTGTAGCCCTGGCTGTCCTGGAACTCACTCTGTAGACCAAACTGGCCTCGAACTTAGAAATCCGCCTGCCTCTGCCTCCCGAGTGCTGGAATTAAAGGCATGCGCCACCACCGCCCTGGCTGGTTGGACAGTCTTAACAATGATTTTATGTTTACCCATTCTGTATCCTGAAAACAGTTCAGTAACCATGTATCTCTGTTCTTTAAATCTCCAAGTAGGCCAGGCAGTGGTGGCGCACGCCTCTAATCCCAGCACTTGAGAGGCAGAGGCAGGTGGATCTCTGAGTTCCAGGACAGCCAGGGCTACACAGAGAAACCCTGTCTCGAAAAACAAACAAACAAACAAAAAATCTCCAAGTAGTACTTGGCACATGATGGAGTGTAAGTAATCACTTATGGGTTGGTTAACTGCTTGAAAGCAGTGTTTAAAGTAGATGAGTCTGACAATTGCTTACTAACTGGGCAGATAGAACTGAAGCCTGCAGTCTTTAGTATAGGCAGTCTAATTCAAAGATGTTAAATAGTCTTTAGGTAAGTTAATGAGGGCTTGACCTCCAGTGGCTATGGTAGAGATGGAATGGAAGATATTATTGAAAGATTTCAGGGGCAGAGAAGACAAGCCAGGGTGGCTGGCTCTTACCCAACCAAGTACCACAGAAATCCAGTTCTGTTTCCCTTTTTTTCAGCCCACATTTTCACTGTGCCATGTTTTCTTGCTTTCTAGCTTACACAATCATCAGTTGTTAGAGAGTTAGACTTCTTGTACAGGTCAGTTAAGGGTATAGAGCTACCCTGGTGCGGTAGCACATGCCTTTAATCCCAGCACTCAGGAGGCAGAGGCAGGAGGATCTCTGAGTTCTAGGTCAGCCTTGTCTACAAAGCATGCGTTTCAGGACAGCCAAGTCTGTCAGAGAAACCCTGTCAGGGGTCTGGGGGCTTGGGGTGGAGTGCTTGCCCAATAGGGATAAGTGACAATTTGGTGCCTAGTGCGCGCATACCACTCAGAAACGAGGGGGAGACGGGGGTGGTGGAAGCACAGTGAAGAAAGGAATGAAGAAATTAATTCTTGAAGCAGAAAAACTGTATAACTAGATATCTGAAAAAACATCAACTCCAAGTTCAGGGAATGACCCTCCCTCAAAGGAATAACATGTAATATGACAGAAGACGACACCTGACACCCTCTGGGGCTTCTGCAAGTGGATACAGATGCATACTCACACACCATTTTTATAAAGTAAAAATATAATAATAATAATAATAATAATAATAATAATAGAAGAAGAAGAAGCAGCAGCAGCAGCAACTGCCGCTGCCGCCGCCGCCGCTGCCGCCGCCACCAGGCATAGAGGCACACACCTTTAATCTCAGCAACATAGGAGGCAGAGACAGGTGAATCTTAGTAATGCTATCAGGGCTGACTACACAGTGAGACTGTCTTAAAAAAATAGATGAGCAGGATCTGAAGAGCTGGACCAGTGATTAAGAGTTCTGCTTGCTCTTGTTCCCAGCATCTACATGGTGGCTCACCACTGTCTGTCACTCCACTTCCAGATGATCCAGTGCTCTCTTCTGGCTTCTGTGGGTACCAGGCATGTATGTAATACACATAGATGCAAGCAAAACACATAAAACAAAATCTTTGAAAATAAATCAGAAAAAGAGAGAGGTCCAGTTCCAGTCTTCCTGTAGGGACCAGGTGTCTGTATCAGTAAAGCTGAATAAAGATGACTGCATAGAGAGACGTAAAGCACAGCTCATAACAGAATTGCTCTCTGTGATTGCGCCAAGGCTTTCCTTGTTTTGTGAACACTGAAAAATAAGAACCCTTCCAAAATGGAGACCTGTTTTCTTTTTACTGCCCTAAAGCTTGTAAGTCTGTAAAGTGTTGGAGAAAGTAGGTCTGTAAAGTGTTATTTTTTTCTTTTCCTTCCTCTCCTCTTATTCTCCAGCTGTCTCAACTCAGAACCTCGTAGGAAGAGCGTTACACATCAGCAAATGTGTTTCCTGTGACATTTCAACAAGTCTCCATTTTGTCTTTCCATGTTAGAAGTGTTCCTCTTCCCTCCTTGTTGCCAGCTCTCTCAACTTGCCGCCTGCCCTTCAGCTCATTCAGTACTGTTAGGTTTGCAGAGTATGACAGAGGAAGAAGTCATATTTATAAACATGTGATCCACCCAGCTGTTTCAAGAATAGAAATAGCATCCATCTACTTGTGTGTCTGTTCTCTCTATGAAGTTGTGCTTGTCCACCTTTATGAATGTGACCCTTGTCTGACTGAGACTTACCTTGTCTAGAAACAAATGGACACTGTTGGGTTTCAGGATTTTTGTTTGTTTGGTTTTTGTTTTGTTTTGTTTTGTTTTGTTTTGTTTTAACTGAGTCTTCCTGTGTAGCCCTGACTGTCCTGGAACTCAGAGATCTGCCTCTGCTAGGACTAAAGGTATGTGCCACCATGCCAGGCACTATTCTTGTACTAAGCAAAGCAGCCTATCACTATGGGGAGACATCCAATTGAATTCACTCTGGTAACAGAGAAAATTTAGTTCAGTTACTTTCTTAGAAGATAGTCCATTTTCTTAAGAAGCCAGGGCCTTGAAAGGGGATGGGAATCCTACCCTTTCTTCCCTCTGAATACCACCCACTTGCAGACTTCCATGCCATTCATCACAGGTGAAGGAAGAGCTAAGTGGGGAGTCCAAGAGAGTGGGATAAAAAGAGTAAATCTACTAGATAGCTAGCTCATCCTAGAATCAGAAGGATCTGGCTTCTGTTAGTCTTTCAATAAAATATTTACCCTTATTGGACTTTAGTTTCTGATTCCAATTCTTTTGGGGTTTTGTTGTTGTTGTTTTTGTTTTGTTTTAGGCATGGTCTCCTCTAGTGGAGAATGACCTTGATCTTTTTCTTATTATATTTTTTATTGTTGTTGTTGTTTGTTTTTTTTTTTGTTTTTCAAGACAGGGTTTCTCTGTGTAGCCCTGGCTGTCCTGGAACTCACTCTGTAGACCAGGCTGGCCTCTAACTCAGAAATCCCCTTGCCTCTGCCTCCCAAGTGCTGGGATTAAAGGCGTGCGCTACCACTGCCCGGCCTTATTATATTTTTTATCTATTGTGTATATGCATGTGCCAACAGCACACTTGTAGAAGTCAGGGGACAATCTGAAGGAGTTGGATTTTTCTCTGTCCACCATGTGGGTCCTAGAGATTGAACTCAGATTACTAGTCTTCACAGCAAGTGCCTGCACTCACTTAACCATCTCATCAGCCTGAACTACTGCAACAGAGTCTCTCTACATAGCCCTGGAGCTCAGAGCTCTTTCTGTCTCTGCCTCTCAAGTGCTGAAGTTTAAAAGCATGCACTGTCACACCCAGCTCCTCCTCCTCCTTCTTCTTCATTACATTTTTATTTATTCTAATTTCTGGCACAGGTTTATAGTGATACATGCCTATAAGTTCTGCATTTGGAGGTAGAGGCAGGAGAATAAATTCAAGGTTACTCTTCACCAACTTGATTCTATAATGAGAAGGTTTGAGTTTTACAACCCTGACTCAGAAACAAAATAAAGAAAACTGTTAACTAAAAAGCCAAAAAAGGTTAATAAACATAACACAAAAGTAAATAATTTCTACCTATCATTAATTGCCATCAGTAAATAAACTGATGGAAATAATCTGCATATGTTACAAAAACTTTACTCCAGGGTATTAAAAGTTACAATTAAAGAAAATGGTAGGGCTCAGATGTTAAGAGCACTTGCTGCTCATCCTCTGACCTCTAAATGCACACTCTAGCACATATAAATAAATTAAAATAAAAACACAAATAATTTTTTTAAAAGAATTATTTATTTAGTTTATGTATGTGAGTACACTGTCGCTATCCTCAGACACACCAGAAGAGGGCATCGGATCCCATTACAGATGGTTGTGAGCCACCATGTGGTTGCTGGGAATTGAACTCAGGACCTCTAGAAAAGCAGTCAGTGCTCTTCACCTCTGAGACATCTCTCTAGCCCACAAATAAATTTTTTAATGAAGTATCCCTCTTGTCATTGTTCATTAGCTTCACATTTCCTTCTTACAGACATTCAAGGATATTCCTGCGAGATGTCTCAGTGGGTACGGCTGCCTGCTGCCACGCCTGATGGCCTGAGTTTGATCCCTAGAACCTACATGATAGCACGAGAGAACTTGCTGCTGCAGATTGTCCTCTGACCTCTCCATTCACGCCATGTGCCCCCATCCCTTCAAATAAATATATAATGAAAACTATATACTCTTCCTTAAATGAAACTACTATGCCACACTGTTCCATATACACTACTGTCTTTCTAGATCAGCACACGGACAGGTGCCCCCCCCCCCCCCAGGGCTGTGTGTATGCTAGGCAAGCACTGTACCATTGAGCTACATGCCTAGCACTCATATTCTCCCACCTCCCCATATTTGTTCTTCAAGATAGTTTCTCTTTGGAGCCCAAAGCTCACTTTGTAGACCAGCTGGCCTTGAACTCCCCCGATCATCCTGCCTCCACCCCCCAAATGTCAGAATAGATGTGCACTACCATGCCTGGATTTCAGTGTTTGGGATTTTTTTATACTGCTTTTTGAATTTCAGAATATTGTTGTACCACATCTTCAAAAGCCTTGTTTTCCTTTTGGAGGATGGGGTGAGGAACAGGGTATCATGTATCCTAGGCTGGCCTTGAACTAGCTATATAACTGAGGATAACATGAACTTACATTGCTTCTAATCCCACCCTCCAAGTGCTTTGCTTACAGGTTTCTGCCACAATACCCAGTTTATGTGGTACTAGGGATAGAACCAGGATTTTATGTGTCCTAGACGAGCACGCTGCCAAGTGAGCCACATTCCCAGTCCCCGCCCCCCTTTTAACAAGTTATTGTGGCATCATTTAAGGGCGAGGCTGGAGAAAATGCATTGGTTAAGAGAAACATACTGCTCCTTTAGAGGACTCAAGTTCAGTTCCCAACCCCAACATCAGGTGACTCACAACCACCTTCAGCTTTAGGGGATCCAACTCCTCTGGCTTCATCAGGCATCTGCAGTCATATGTGCACATACCCACTCATAGACACATAACTAAAAATGATTTTTTAAAAAAGCCTTTTTTTTTTTTTTTTTTTTTTTTTAGTAAAAAAATATATCAAACAACCTAAGCTGCACACCAGCAGCAGCAACAAAGAATGTGTAAACTGTTGTTAAGTCATGCACTGAAATATTTTAACTCAGTTCAAATAAATGCATTAAGCCAGGCATGGTGGCACACACATATAAGCCAAGCACTTAGCAAGTAGGGGCAGAAGGATCATGAGTTCAAAGCCATCCTTGACTAGATAGTTTGAAACTAGCCTGAGCTATATAGCAAGACACTATCTTTACAAGAACTACTGAGGATACAGCTCAGTAGAGTGCTTGTCTAACATATACAAAGCCCTGAGTTCAGTCCCAAGGGCTGCTTAAATGTGGGTGTTAGGCATTCCTGTCACCCTAACACTAGTAGTGGAATGAGGCTCAGAGGCTCAAGGTCATCCTCAGCAATATAACAAATTCAAGGACAGCCTGGGATCCATAAGGCCATTTCAGAAAAATAAAAATAATTTAAAGAAGTGTTGATCAGCCGGGCAGTGGTGGCGCACGCCTTTAATCCCAGCACTTGGGAGGCAGAGGCAGGTGGATTTCTGAGTTCGAGGCCAGCCTGGTCTACAGAGTGAGTTCCAGGACAGCCAGGGCTACACAGAGAAACCCTGTCTCGAAAAACCAAAAAAAAAAAAAAAAAAAAAAAAAAAGTGTTGATCAGGCTATGAAGTCTCCAGGAGTACTATAGGCAATTCCCATGGAACTGTTCTCAGTGCCCATTGGTACCAAAGCACCATTAAACTTCCTCAGGAGGAGTCAGAGTGCTTCTCAGATAACCAATATTGTTTGCCGTAGCCAGAGGGTTTGTCTCACCCAGTTCTCTCTTCTTGTTTTCAGGGATGCTGGTGGTAAATGTGACATGGAGAAACAAGACATATGTAGGTACACTTCTTGACTGCACAAGGCATGACTGGGCACCCCCAAGGTGAGCATGTACAGTTTATATCAGTCTGAAGTCCACATAATCAGTGAACTGTTATACCTTGATCTTACTACAGTTGGCCCAGTTGGCCTCAGACTGAAGCCTCCTGAGTCCTGGTGTCACTCACTTGAGCCACCCCCCCAGTTACATCCGTGTTCCCTCCTTCCAGCCTCACTCCTTCTTCCCTCCCTCCCTTCTTCCCTTCTTTGGGACAAGGGTTCATTCCAGAGCCCAGGCTGTCTTGGAACTCACTGTATAAGGCAGGCTGCCTCAAACCCAAGGTGATCATCTTACCTTAGCTTCCTCAGTGCTGGGATTGCAGATGTTTGTGTGAGTTACTGGGCCTGGCCTTACTTTCAAGTTGCAGTTTGATCTTTAAGTTAACATCTCAAGCAGCCTTAGTTCTATGTACCTGTAATCCCAGCCCTGGTGGATACAGAAGGGTTAGAAGTTCAAAGCCACCTTCAGCAACATAGGGAATTGAGGCTAACCTTGAGTACATACCTTGTTTCCAAAATGTGTGATAATACTAACATTTTGGGTCTGGGATATTGCATGAGGTTCATGGATTCATCCTCTAATCTTACCACAAAAATAAAAGTACAATAAAAACCACTAATGTTTCAGTGTCTTCTTATACCTTATTCCTAGTGTTAGTACCCAGTGTATATGGTGGGGTGATCCAGAACTAGTACACAGATGACATCCTAGGAGTCTGCCTCTCAATACAGTTCCCATGCAGGTTCCTAAGGAAACCACGGTTATTAAAACGGAAGCTGGGCAGAAGAACTGCTGCTCCAGCTTTGACTACTTAGTGAGCTCCCTACCAGCCTGGGTGTAGTTCATGCTGATAGGCCCTGCCTCACAAAAACAAAGGTGTTTTCCCCTTAATAATACCCTGTCCTATTTGTCCTTTTCCAAGGTTCTGTGACTCCCCCACCAGTGACTTGGAAATGCGTAATGGTCGAGGAAGAGGCAAGCGCATGCGTCCCAACAGTAACACGCCTGTCAGTGAGACAGCCACAGCCTCTGACGGCAAAGGAACCAGCAGCAGCAGCAAGACCCGAGCAGGAGCCAATAGCAAAGGCCGTCGGGGCAGCCAGAACTCCTCAGAGCATCGTCCTCCTGCCAGCAGCACCTCTGAGGATGTCAAAGCCAGCCCTTCCTCAGCCAATAAGCGGAAAAACAAACCCCTTTCAGACATGGAGCTGAATTCTAGCTCAGAGGACTCCAAAGGGAGCAAGCGTGTTCGTACAAATTCCATGGGCTCAGCCACCGGGCCCCTCCCTGGGACCAAGGCAGAACCCACTTTTGTGGACAGAAATTGTCCCTCCCCAGTCCTGATTGACTGTCCCCACCCAAACTGCAACAAAAAGTACAAGCACATCAATGGGCTGAAGTACCACCAGGCTCATGCCCACACGGACGATGACAGCAAGCCAGAAGCTGACGGAGACAGTGAGTACGGAGAAGAACCCGCCCTCCATGCCGATCTCAGCAGCTGCAACGGCGCACCTGCCTCCCAGAAAGGATCCTTGTCCCCTGCCCGCTCAGCTACCCCCAAAGTTCGGCTTGTTGAGCCTCACAGCCCTTCCCCTTCAAGCAAATTCAGCACAAAAGGTCTCTGTAAGAAAAAATTGAGTGGGGAGGGAGACACAGACCCTGGAGCCTTATCCAATGATGGCTCTGACGACGGACCCTCGGTAATGGATGAAACAAGCAACGATGCCTTCGACTCTTTGGAAAGGAAGTGTATGGAAAAAGAAAAATGTAAAAAGGCCTCCGGTTTGAAACCTGAAAAGATTCCATCCAAGAGCTTAAAATCAGCCCGTCCCATTGCCCCTGCCATCCCCCCACAGCAGATCTACACTTTCCAGACAGCCACCTTCACAGCAGCAAGTCCAGGATCCTCCTCGGGCTTGACCACCACAGTGGTCCAAGCAATGCCCAACAGTCCCCAACTCAAGCCCATTCAGCCCAAGCCCACTGTTATGGGAGAACCTTTCACAGTCAACCCTGCACTGACCCCTGCCAAGGACAAGAAAAAGAAAGACAAAAAAAGGAAGGACTCATCAAAGGAACTTGAAAGCCCTCTGACCCCTGGGAAGGTATGCCGAGCAGAAGAAGGTAAGAGCCCGTTCAGAGAATCAACAGGAGATGGAGTAAAAATGGAGGGCCTTCTGAATGGCTCCTCAGAGTCCCACCAAAGCCGATTAGCTAGTATCAAGGCTGAAGCTGATAAGATTTACAGTTTCACTGACAATGCCCCCAGTCCTTCAATTGGAGGCAGCAGCCGCCTAGATAGTACTACCCCGACCCAACCCCTAACTCCCCTACATGTAGTGACCCAGAATGGAGCTGAAGCCAGCTCAGTCAAAACCAATAGCCCTGCCTACTCTGACATCTCTGATGCTGGGGAGGATGGGGAGGGCAAGGTGGACAGTGCCAAGTCAAAGGACCCTGAACAGCTGGTTAAAGAAGGGGCTAAGAAAACACTTTTCCCCCCTCAGCCACAGAGCAAAGACTCACCGTATTATCAAGGCTTTGAAAGTTACTACTCTCCAGGTTATGCACAGTCCAGCCCAGGGGCTCTCACCTCAAGCAGCCAGGCAGGAATGGAGGGCCAGGCCCTAAAGACAAAAAAGGATGAGGAGCCTGAGAGTCTAGAAGGGAAAGTAAAAAATGATGTCTGTGAGGAAAAGAAGCCTGAGTTGAGCAATTCCAGTCAGCAGCCCTCCGTCATCCAGCAGCGGCCCAACATGTACATGCAGTCCCTGTACTACAACCAGTATGCCTACGTGCCTCCATATGGCTACAGTGACCAGAGTTACCACACCCACCTCTTGAGCACCAACACCGCTTATCGGCAGCAGTATGAAGAACAGCAGAAGCGGCAGAGCTTGGAGCAGCAGCAGCGGGGACTGGATAAGAAGGCGGAGATGGGCCTGAAAGAGCGGGAGGCATCGCTCAAGGAAGAGTGGAAGCAAAAGCCATCAATTCCACCAACGCTCACCAAGGCTCCCAGCCTGACAGACCTGGTGAAGTCAGGGCCTGGCAAGGCCAAGGAGCCAGGGACTGATCCTGCCAAGTCTGTCATCATTCCCAAATTAGATGACTCATCAAAACTCCCCAGCCAGCCCCCTGAAGGCCTTAAAGGGAAGCTGGGTGAGACCAGTCACCTAGGCAAGGAGGCGTCTGAGGCTAAGACAGGCGCTGAGTGTGGCCGACAGGCAGAGGTGGATCCTATACTCTGGTACCGACAGGTAACTGTTGTATATAAGGAAGTGGAGATGCTGGCTGATAAACCGGCCCCATGGGTCAGCACTGTCCTGGGTAGGGTTCCACAGAATTGAGATTAGCAGGAGAGTTGTATAATTATAGCAAACTTGTACATTTTATGTTTTTTAAAAAGCACTTTTACCTCCTTAAAAGGTATTTTTCCCTTAAATGGGGAAGAAGGACTAATAAGACAACTTATTTTGTCTACAATTGGTTGAGCCTTCACTGGGCATTTTGACTCCTAGCCCAGTGCTCCATTGTATGGTTTCTGTGGGATGGGAACATAGAGCACTCACCTAACAGGTTTCTTTAAAAAGGATTTTATAATATCAACTATGACACATGCCTGTAATCCTAGGGCTTAGGAGGCTAAAAGTAGGTTATCTTGAGTGTATAGCCATACTGAGCTATATAGCCTGGACTACATATAATTAGCAAGCCCCCATTCTCTTAATAAGTAATATTTAAAAATTAAAACTAATGGGGCTAGAGAGATGGCTCAGTGGTTAAGAGTACTTTCTGTTCTAGAAAACTGGCATTTAACCCTAATACCCACATCAGATGGCTCACCACCCCCTGGAACTCCGGCCCCAGGGCATCTGACTCTCTTTTCTGGGCTTTGCAGACACCCACCTCCTGGAACTCCAGCCCCAGGGCATCTGACTCTCTTTTCTGGTCTTTGCAGACACCCACACCTGTTGCAAACATTCACATGGCTTCCCTTCCTCCTGGGGGCACTGATAACTGCAAAGCAACATAAACATCTTGGCAGGAGGCAACTTGTTGTGTTCCCAGAGTCACTGCCCCAGGAGTCCCTACAGAGAAGAGCCACTGGGGCTTCACTTTTTCTCTCCCAGGATCTTGTTTCCTTAGGCCTGAGGTGTTTTGTTTTGTCATGACAGGGTCTCGCAATGTATTCCCGGCTGGCTTAGACTCTGTAAACCAGGCTGGTCTTGAATTCATAGAGTTCTATTTGCCTCTGCTTCCTCAGTGTGGAAATTAACAGTGTTTTTGTAAACAAAATCTGTACAAGTCAGAATCCCACTTTGCCTTGGGTGCTTTAATGGTCTGTTGCTATGTTTCTACTCAGATCTTGGGTTCGAAAAGGGTCTTTTGCGTATACTATTACTCAGCACCCATTCTGTGGTTTTTGCAGGAGACAGAGCCCCGGATGTGGACATATGTTTATCCTGCCAAATACTCAGACATCAAATCAGAGGATGATCGGTGGAAAGAGGAACGGGACCGAAAATTAAAGGAGGACAGGAGCCGGAGTAAGGACTCTGTTCCCAAGGAAGATGGGAAGGAAAGCACAAGTAGTGACTGCAAACTCCCCCCATCTGAGGAGTCCCGCCTTGGGAGCAAGGAACCCCGACCAAGCGTCCATGTGCCTGTGTCCTCCCCACTCACCCAGCATCAGTCCTACATCCCCTACATGCATGGCTACTCCTACAGCCAGTCCTATGACCCCAGCCACCCTAGCTACCGCGGGATGCCTGCCGTGATGATGCAGAGCTACCCAGGTACCGTACCTGCTGGCTGTGCTGGTGGGAAGGGAGGTGAAGCAGTTTTTAAACCCAGAGTTTTTTACTTTGTGGCTTTGGCTCTAAGGTTCAGGGAGACTGACTTTGATGAGGGGGGGGGGGGGAGGGAGAGAGAGAGAGGGAGAGAGAGTGTGTGTGTGTGTGTGTGTGTGTATAATGTGTCCATGATATGAAGTTGCCACTCTAGCCTTAAATGACCCTAATTACAATCAGAAAAACCACGTCTCCCTTGCTTCAGCTAAGGTTGCTTCTACAGTCAGCTTTTCTCAATGATCAGTGATAAACTCATGTGCCATCTTCTCTCCCCTGGGATTTCTTTAGACACACACACACTCTAATTTCTGCTGCGTGCAAGGCACTGTGGGGAATACTAAAGAAGTAGAGGAGACCAGTTCCCTCCATCAAGGACTTCACAGCTTAATACAGTGGGAGCAATACATGTGACAAATAAGATTCAAACCAGAACAAGGCAGGCATTCAGCTTTGAGGTTGGGCTCAGCTGTGAGATCAGAAAGCTGTCAGGGATGCAGAGAACATTTTGAAGTCAGTTGGGGGAATGTCTAGTAGGTTCAGCTTGAGAAAAATTAGTTCTTACACTGCTGACAATGAGTTCTCAGTGGGTCAAGGTTTAAATGTTTTTTAACTTGTTTAAAAAAAAAAAAAGTTCATATTCCACTCTACACACTAATTTCTGTTGCCTGAAAAGCTATGTGGAATCCAGAACTTCTGGTTTTGTTGTTTTGTTGATTGGTTTGAGAGTTGGGAGAGGGCTTGTTATTTTTGTTTTCTTGAGACAGGATTTCACTTTGTAGCTCTTAACTTGTAGGGATCCACCTGCCTCTCTCCTGAGTGCTGGGATTAAAAGTATGCAGCACCATGCCTGGCCATGACATGGTCATTCACCACACACTCAGTGTTCGCTGATGCAATCAAGGCAAATGCCATTCCCCATGTTCTTCTTTAATAGCACTTGATGAAATATGTAATAGGTTTTCAAGAATTGTAGCCACTCCACTGTGTGGCTGTTCACTAGAACTCATGCCTGTCTGTGTCTGGGCATCTGTTATCTAACCCACCATGCCCTCCCCTGCCCTCCTCAGCTTCTGGTAAGCCCTGTTTTCCATTTAGATCAGCCAGAGCATTCACTCCTTACAGCGCCCAGCCTCCTAGAGCTAGTCTTGACATTCTACTGGCATTATTATGGGATACATTCTAAATACAAATAAGCTTTCAAACAGATAAGGAGATCATCTCACCCTCATGGTGTGCCTTACCATCTAGATACAAATAAAAGTTCCATTTGTTGAGGCTTTCTCTGGTCCATGCACTGTCTTGAATGATTTATGCATTTTTCCTGTTGTTCTGTTTTCATTGTTGAGACAGGGTCTTATTATATAGCCCATGTTAGCCTATAATTAACCAGCTTTCGTCCATTTTCTTGCCTCTGTTCCCAAGTACTGGAATCATAAGCATATGCCACCACACCCAGCTTGTGTTTCTATGCATTTGCATGTGTGTGGAGGTCAGAGGTCAATGTCACTTGTCTTCTTGCTGATTTATTTTTTCAAACATGGTCTCTCACTGAACCTGGAACTCATTGATTATTCTAGACTGGCTTTCCAGTGAGCCCCAAGGGTTCTCCTGTCTATATTTTCACAGTTCTAGAATTCTAGGTACTTGCACCTGGCCTGTTATGTAGGCCCTAGTGATCTGAGCTCTGGTCCTCATGCTTGTATGGCAAGCATGATTGTGATTTTGTTTGTGTGAATGTTTACCTGAATGTATATCTGTGCACCATGTGCATGTTTGATAACCCAAGCAAGCCAGAAAAAGGTGTTAGATACCATGGAACTAGAGTTACAAATTGTTGTGGGCCACCATGTAGGTGCTAGAAATGAAACCTGTGACCTTTGTAATCGAAGCAAGTGTTCTTAACCACTGATTTGTCTCTCCAGCCCAGCTTCAGTTTTGAGACAAAGTCTGGCCATCTAGCCCAGGCTGGCCTTGATCTCATCTTCCTGCCTTAGCTAAAACTACAGGTGTGTGTACACCTAGCTTCATATTGCTTGTTTGTGAAAGGACTTTGCTGGAACTAGATTATGTAAATTCTGTACTAGAATTTACTGTGTTCAGGCTACCTTCCTTGAAGCAATCCTCTTAACTGTTGCCTCCCAAGTCCTGGATTAGAGCATTATGTACGTTGCTGCTCTTTTTGTATTAGTATCTTTTGCTTATTTTTTAGATTTATTTATAAATGTGTGTGTGAGAGAGAGGGAGAGGGAGATACATGCATATACTCACAGTGTTTCCAGAGAACACCAGCTCCCATGGAGCTGGAGTTATAGACAGCTGCCTGACGGAATTGAACCCAGGTTCTCTGGAAGAACAATAAGTGCTCTTTTTTTTTTTTTTTTTTTTTTTGTTTTGTTTTTAATTAATTAATTTTTTTTTAAAGATTTATTTATTTATTATATATGTAAGTACACTGTAGCTGTCTTCAGACACCCCAGAAGAGGGCATCAGATCTCATTACGGATGGTTGTGAGCCACCATGTGGTTGCTGGGATTTGAACTCAGGACCTTTGGAAGAGCAGTCAGTGCTCTTAGCCACTGAGCCATCTCTCCAGCCCTAATTAATTAATTTATTTATTTTTTATGAGTACAGTGTTGCTGTCTTCATACACACCAGTAGAAGATCCCATTACAGATGGTTGTGAGCCACCATGTGGTTGCTGGGAATTGAACTCAGGACCTCTGGAAGAGCAGTCAGTGCTCTAACCCGCTGAGCCATCTCTCCAGCCCCCAATAAGTGCTCTTAACAGGTACTGAGCCATCTCTTCAGGACCACCACCGTTTTTTGAAACAGCCCTGACTGACTCGGAACTCATCATGTAGACCAAGCTGGTCTTGGACTCAGTAATCTGCCTGCCTCTGTGCTCCAGTACTGGAATTAAAGGCGTGCACTCCCACACCTGGCCTGCCACCACCACCACCCTTTTTTTTTTTTTTTTTTTTTTTTTAAATAAAAACAAGGTTTCATTATGTGATCCTGCCTGGCCTGGAATATATCAGACTGGCTTCAACTTCACATAGGTCTGCCTGTTTCTGGCCTGAGTGCTGGAATCAAACTTGGTCATTGAGCCTGGCAGCAAGTGCTTTTACCCACTGAGCCATCTCAACAGCCCTGTTCTGTTTGGGAGGATAGGATCTCATGTAGTCTAGGCTGACATTAAGCTCAGAATTCTGCTCCAACCACCAGTGTTGGGATTACAGGTGTGCCATCATGCCTGGCTGATATCTTCATTTTGAAAACTGATTTATGGTTATGCAGCCCAAGGCTGTCTGACTTTAAATCCTTGGATTTTTCCACTTTATCATATGACTCTGAGATAATCCAGGAGATCTGAGAAGTCAGCTTTGGGAAACCGAGTGCTATATACTATCCCTTCACCTGTCCTTCTATAGAGCTTGTTAAAAAAGGAGGAAGCCAGGCGCTGTGGAAGAAAGTGTCTCAGACTGTGCCCAGGAGAGTCACCACCTGACCACTCGCTAGAGCAGTTTCTTCTGCCTTCATTTCTTTGACTGCTTCATTTCTCCTTTCCTAGGTTCCTATTTGCCTTCCAGCTATTCTTTCTCCCCATATGGCAGCAAGGTCTCAGGTGGTGAGGATGCTGACAAGGCACGTGCCAGTCCCAGTATGAGCTGTAAAGCCAGCTCAGAGTCCAAAGCCCTGGACATCTTGCAGCAACATGCCAGTCACTACAAGAGCAAGTCTCCCACGGTAAGGGAATACAGCCCAGGTCCTTGTCCTAAGACCAAGAAGTAGAGATCCACAGCATGGGAGGAGTGGGCAGGTTCAGGTCCTGACCAAGATGCCCCCTGGCTGACTTGATACTGGCCTCATAAGGGCACCCTCTTTATTTGTAGATACCCTGCAGATTTAGAATCATAATATAGGGCACTGGCTAGATCACTAGAATGTATTTATCTCATTATAGTACCTTGATGTATCTCCTTTCCTTTCCAGATAAGTGATAAAAATTCTCAGGAGAGAGATCGGGGAGGCTGTGGGGTGGTTGGGGGTGGTGGCAGCTGTGGCAGTGTTGGGGGAGCAGGAGGTGCTGACAGGAGTGCCGACCGGCCCCGCACGTCCCCTTCCCAGCGCCTGATGTCCACACACCACCACCACCACCACTTGGGCTACTCCTTGCTCCCAGCACAGTACAACCTGCCCTATGCCGCAGGTAAGGCTCTGATCTCTAGCTTTGTTTCCATTTCAGCAGTAGTACCCGTAACAAGGCCTCTGCCCTCAAAGAATCTCTTTCACCACCACCACCCCCAGACTTCTATTTTGAGATGATTCCCACCACTCAGGAGGTTGAAGCAGGAGTATACAAATAAATTCAAGGTGGGATGGGAAGAAGACTTAGTAAAGCACTTGCCTTACAAGTAGAGGACCTGAATTTAGTCCTCAAAATCCATGTAAAAACACAGACGTGGTGGTGTGTGCTTGTAACTACAGTGGTCAGGTGGGAGGAAAACAGGCAAATCCCTGGAGCTCACTGGCCAGCCAGCCTAGCCTACTTGGCAAAGTTCCAAGACAGTGAAAGGCCTTGTCTCAAAACAAAAGACAGAAGGCACTTTAAGAATGACAATTGTCCTATGACCCCCACACACAGGGGCAACACACACATACAGAGACCCTGTCTTAAACACTCTGCTGAGTCCTAAAGTACCTTGCTTTGGCTAGGACTTAGCTTGGGAGCTCTCATTATTCAGCAGAGTAAGGAACCACTAGAGAGAAACAAGCAGCTGAACATTGATCTAGTCAAATATCAGGGTTGTTTTCCTGTCAGCACCCCAAAAACCCAATGGCACTAGGTAGGGAAATTTAAGGGGAAACTCCTCATAAGCCAACTTGTGAAGGGTGATTTCCTGAGTGCTGTATTAATATGTTCTCTGCTTGCCCAGGGCTTTCTTCTACAGCCATTGTTGCCAGCCAGCAAGGCTCAACTCCCTCACTCTACCCACCCCCCCGGAGGTGAGAATGGTAAGTAGATTTTGTTAATTTGCAGTAACAGATTAATAGGGGTAGCTGCTACTTGGATCACAGAATCCCTGCAAGTGAGGGTTAACTATGTGATGTCAGTGATCTGGAAAAGGGAGACAGTTGGCCAGGCCTGTGACACCAGCCTCTTGTGAAGCGATGTGTATCTGAAGGCCTGCGGAGGACCAGCGCCAGATGGTGGTGCAGTTCTTGTTTGTTTTTAACTTTGTTGTGAAGGGTAGTACTTGTGAGCAGAGCTCAAAGAACAATTTACATACAGGGAGTCCCCTCTTCGAACTGTGGGTGATGGAATTCATCTCATGCTTGGCAGCCATAACCCTTATTCACCAAACCATCTTGCCAGCCCCAGTTCATTTTCTTAGAGCGCCATCTTGTGGTTGTGATACCAACAGACCACAATTAGCTGTTTACCTGTGTGTTTCCTTCACAGAACACCAAGTGCCCAGATGAAGTCAGCTTCATGGGCCAGACTGGCTCATTCGAGGTGATGCTGGAGGTGCCATTTTACCATCAGTTACGGTGTTGATCATCCTGTTTGCCATTCCTACCGTGACTGAAGGCAGACCCTTGGCTGTCTCACCTCCACAGACCCTCCGACCCCCTGATCCTCCCTCTTCCTCAGGAGCTGGAGAACTGGTACTTTGCAAAAATATTTATTCTCTCAGCCACAGTTCTGTTGTGGCATCTATGGAGATGAAGGCATAGGAGCAACTGAGAGAACATAGCCTCATCCCAGAGAAATTACTGCTCTGTTACCTTAGCCCCTGGTCTACTGCCAGAGCAGTACCACACTCACCTGGGAGGGACCCCAAGCATGGGATAAAGTCTGAAGACAGCACAGCAGCCATACCCCTCACTGTCATTACCACCATAAACCAGATTCCACATCTCCTCAGTGGTTTGGGCCCTGGGAACTGGCAGCACGTGGAGAAATTAGAATCTCAGGAAAGAAGTAGGGAGCTGTTTCCTCTGTAATTTCGAAGACAAGGTCTTCAAGTGTGGAGACATCCCCCTCTGATATGAGCACAGTTAAATGCTCAGAGCCTAACCTATAAGGGGAGTGTAAGACACTTGCCCACCAGAGTCTTGTGCACCTGTTAGGCAGAAGACAGGGGTTCTAGCACCAGCACAGGGCTCCCTGGGGATACTGGGAGGAGCTGGAACATAAATGGAGTCTGTGAAATTGAATCTGCTTCCTCACCAAAATTCCTGCTGCTTTTCATCTCCCTGCTCCTTGCCCTTTCTCTTTCTTTTTTAACCCCTTGGTGCCTTTCCCAGGGGGGATTCCCCATACTGACCTCACCTCTTCTACAGCTTGGCTCCTACAACTCGGGCAGAATAGACTTCCTCCCAGTATGGGTAACCTTGGCATCTGCCACATCGCTTTAGAGCAGCAACCGTAAGGCAGGCTATTCTTGGAGACATTCAGTTATCTGAGTATCCTCTCACTTAGGGTCAGAAACCTATACGTCCCAGTTCCTCTGTCTACAGGTACATGATCTTATACAGTTCTCTCTGTAGCTCCATATGTGCCAATATGAGGAGTGTCTTTGCAATACACGTTTTTTTAAGGGCAAGTGGCCAAGGGAGGTAATTTGCTCCTTAGACCCTATAGCAGCATATCCAAGCATTACATGCCCAAGTCAGAGTGGACTCAGTGGATGAGGCTTTGAGGTGGCAGGCTTTCTGTTCTCCTGACCTACAAAGTTGTGTTGGGGAAAGTGATGACCTAGCTTTGTTGGAGTCACTTCTTCCCAGCATGTGGGATGTTTTTAGTTCTCTGCTATTGCAGAGTATCATCCCTTTGTGACTCTTTCCTCCTGTCTTTGCCCTTTGGACTGCAAGAGAGAGAGATGCACAGATACCAGCTTAGGCTAATGGGGAGCTTGTAACAAGCATGTCAAAAGTGACAGTTTGAGAGCAGGAAGGTAGGTGGCTCTCACTTCTTTGGGAAAGTGGAGTGGTGGGAGACAGTAAGCACAAAGCCCAAGAGAAGCTAGCTCCCAAGAAGCCATGAACCCTCCCTGTATAGAATCAGGCTTCGGTAGTCAGCACCTCTGACCTCCAATCCTTTCCTGTTTCCAAACCCTTGTTTTTGTTCGAGTTGGGTTCTGGGCACTTGGAAAAAATCCTTTTGTTATAGACCTGTTTGCAGGGCTCCAAACAGCCTCCTCACTACCACTGTTCCCTCTGCCACATGCTGCCCCAGGAAGCAGTAGTTTGGGCAGTGACTCCCTTTCATTCATGGAGGTAGATGTTGGGGACACCATCTTACCTAACCCATTACCCTTATTAAGAAAGTGACTGTCAGCCTAATTATGCCCCCCACACACACAAGACTCCAGTAAGTAGAGCCATGCTCCCATCTGTTTCTGTTTTTTAAATATTGTTGTGTGTTTTGTATGTATCTGTGGCACTGGCTTGCAGTGTGCTTTGTACATATTGTAAAAAAAAAAAACCATTGGAGCAATTTTGTTTTTCATTGGGTAGGCATGCCCCACATTCCTGCCCTTTCCACTTCATTTTATAACAGGTGTGTCTGTATTTGCAAGACAGCCTTAGATTCTGCAAAAGGAACAGCTTTCTCTCTCTCCCTCTTCCCTTCCCTCCCTCTGTGTGTGTGTGTGTGTGTGTGTGTCTGTCTCTCTCTCTCTCTCTCTCTCTCTCTCTCTCTCTCTCTCTCTCTCTCTCTCTCTCTCCTCTCCCCCTTAGAAAAAGTCAGCTCTTTGTTCCCTCTACCCAAGTGCCCCTTGAAGAACAGGTGCTGCTCTGAAACGAGATTAGTAGAAAAATGACACTACGTTCTCGCTTGATCCTCCTGGTCCCTAATCTGAGTCCAGTTTCCCTCTCTGAAGTAGTATACACAGCTACAGCTGTGGAGATTCCTAACTTGTGCTTCGAGATTGGCTGTCCACCTCCACACTCCAAAGTAGGGAACTACCTGTGGCACCTAGTCAGAAAGACACGATCTGGTGCAGACCACCAAACCAAGCCTCTCACTAAGTCACCTGCCCCTGCTCTTGGTGTTAATGATCTCAAGGGACCCATGTGGAAGAGAAGCTATAGGAAGTAGGGGCCTCACCTGAGGAAGGGCAGCTACCGCTTGACAGCTGCTGCTTAGGAGTCACATCTGCTTCCTCATTTACGGTGTGCCAGCTCCCTTCTGCTCTTCTTTGTCTTATACTTGTACATGTAGTCTCCACTTAGCCTACACTCTCCACACATCTCAAGGTCAAAGAAACACACACAGAAGGGTAAAAGTAGTACCCTCTGAAATGATCATTTCATGCACCTAGGCTCCAGGGTGGGGTGGAGGGACTTAGTTTAAGGGAGTTAAGACTGCAGAAGGCTAGAGAATTGGATATAGGTGTGAGGCCTCGTCACTTACCCCATATACCCTGTGTACTCTGATGCCCCCCAAGATTCAGCTGGGCAGCTAGCTGGCCCATAATTCTGGGCCTTTGTCATTTATTATTAGGGCATCCCAGGAAACTTTCCAGTGATTCCCTGCCATGGGCCCCTCCCAGGCCTTGTCCCCAGCCCCTCCTGCCCCAGCCCACCCGCTTGCCTTGGTGCTCAGCCCTCCCATTGGGAGCAGGTTGGGGCAAGCTGGAGGCCCGGGCTGGAGGGACAGTGTTGCTGTTCATAGCTTTTGTTCCATTGGCGTTGCTCTGTTGAATTTAATTTCAGTCTTCCTGATTCTTCCCTTCTGTAAAGTGTACATTACCAAGTTCCTTGTTTTTTTATATATATATATATATATATATATAAATATATATATATACAAACTGTACTCTTTTTGCCTTTGTACATTCAGGCAAGAAGAGAAAATAAATCTTTTTAAGAGACAATCACAAATCTGTGAGGGCTGCTGGTTATTTCTCTAGAGTTTGCTGCTGAGCTGCTGCCTCCTCCCCTAGCTCTTCTGTTCCCCCTCACCTCTGCTGGCTGACAGCAAGCTGCTGAACCCTGTGTGCTGACTGCCTGCCCTGTGGCTTCTTCCTGCCCAGCATGGTTTGTTTTCCAGCTTGGCCACTGGCTGATCCTGTATCCTGACCTCTTTTGTTGTTTTGTGAGACAGGGTTTCTCTGTGTAGCCCTGGCTGTCCTGGAACTCACTCTGTAGACCAGGCTGGCCTGGAACTCAGAAATCCGCCTGCCTCTGCCTCCCGAGTGCTGGGATTAAAGGCGTGCGCCACCACTGCCCAGCCTGAGCTTTTTTTTTTTTTTAACCCTTAGATCTCATTCACCAAAGTGGCTTTGGACCCCTGGGTGCTCTGGGACCTGCCTCCTAGAGGCCCTTGGCTTTGGACATTCATTCATCTATGAAACTATGCACCTGGGAGCTCTCTGCCCAAGATTTTGCACTACTTAAACCTGCCTGGGCATTAGAATGAAAGGTTTCTAGGAACAAGTGGGAAATTACACACACACCCCAACCACCCACTCACCCAGCACTCCGCCCCACTTACCCCTGCCCATCCTTGCCTCAGAAGTCTGCTGTCCCAGGATTACTCCTTGACTCCAGTAGTTACCCTGTGATATCAAGGGCTAAGGATCTATTGGTAAGAGCTTTTGAGATTCAAATAGTGATACTGTCTGAAAACAGCCCAGCCAAACCATGTTCAGCCTTTCTTCTTTCCTTACCTTCTCTTCCCCCTTCCCCCTTCGTTTCTACTTCCTTTTCTTAATTGGCTTTGGAATTGAAGTATATTTTTAAATTATTGTATTTATTGAATAAAGTTTTTAATGTCCCTGTTCTTACATTTAGACTAAAGTTTGCCTTTCACGTATCTCCTCTATCCCTCTCTTCACCACCCCCAAATTTTCTACTTTCTAAGTTGCTTTTTTTTTTTTTTTTTAATGAAGTGCTGCTGCCTGCTTAACCATAATTATGTTCTGTCAGTGGTGGTCTTCAATAGCTTTTTTTTTTTTGGACAGGGAACTCTTTGGGTAGGTGTCTGGTTTCCAAATCAGCCCATATCACTGGCTGTAAACAGCAGCAGCAGAAGCACGGTGTGTTTCCCTCTGCTTTGTGAGCTTTGGCTGAAAGGAAAGGACTGTTACCCCTATTTATCTGTGAATGGGTATCTCAGTTTTATGCTTGACTCTCCACCTTTAGGCTGCCTCTAGGAGTCATCTGTTTGATGGAGGGTATTTTCAAGCGAATCACTTTGAAGGAATACCATGTGCAGGTAGAACCTAAGTTTGGTGACTTGGCTAAATACAATACAGGTAAGCTCCATGAAAAACAGGCTGAAAATTGGACAAAGCCTGTAAGAAACTAAGGGTTGACTATAAGGCGTTCCAAATCCATAGGTAGAACATTGCCTTGAGGGGAAGGGGTGTCTGTGAGAAATCTGTGAGACAGTGGGAGTGCTTAGCTCCCTCTTCAGTACCACTGAGAGATGATTCTTCATGCTGGTTGTACAAAGGGACCAGAAGACATGCCTTGGAACACTGGGCTCCAAGAAGACAAAAAAAAAAAAAAAAGACTTCAGAGATAAAGTCACTATAAAAAGTAAAGTTTTAAGCCCCAGCCTTGTGTGTAACAACTAGAATTCTGATACCACACAGTGTTATGTATACACCTCTCTCCAAGGGCACTTAGTGTGTCCCACTCCTAGCAACCCTGAATTTCTCAGTATAACATGGCTCCAGAGACCAGCAGCCTTGTCCCTAGGAAGTATGTATCACACTTGTATTATATTAAGCTCTGGTCAGGATAGGAAAGTTGGCCCTGGTACAGGAGTAAAGAACAGAGCAACCACAACTTTAAATCAGTTTATTGACACAGCAACACAACACACTTGCCTCCCTGACACCCCACACCCAATGTAGATCCCTCTCCCTTTTCTCTTTAGAACAAGCTGTTTGGTGAAAGCAGTAAAAGGCAGGCCATCTCTGCAGTCCAGCCCTACCCCTTGGCCCTGCAGCGTAGGCACTGTTCTGAACCTGTTATGGAGGCAGGCAGTACTATGCTTGGCCAGCCAGAGGCATCCAGTCGCTAAGAACAGGTTCCCCCACAAACCCCAGGCCCTGAGTTTGGTATTCTTCCTCTCTGCTCTTGCTAGGAAAGAGATCTTGGGGCCTAGGCCACAGAGGCAAGAACTCTGGTGGTAACTCGAGATGTAGTTTGGCTAGTTTCTTAAGGCCCAGGCACCCCCCCAAAAAGCCCTGGTGTGGGGGAATGAGTTTCAATGCCCCTATTTAAAATGCACTGGTAACATTAAACAGATTAAGCCAGCTTAACCAAATGCCAGAATAACACTAAGCTGTAAAGAAAGCGAGGTCAGACCTGCTTACACCAGGCCAGACACAAAATGCCAGAAGCTCAAGGTGGAGTGTTGAAAACAACCCAAGGACACTGCCCAGGAGCTAAAAAAGCCTATACTCAGGAGCCCCTGGATGACAAGAAGCAAAGAAAGAAAATACCTAAGTCTTAAAAACCAAAAGAAGAAAGCCCAACTCCAAGGACACCTGAGCCTGACAGTCCTGGCCCACCAGCCCTCCAGGCCTTGTCCTGGACCAGGCAGTCTCTCCCTCTCCAGGCAATGTCCTCCCCTAGGGTAGATGGAGCACATCACAGCGCAGTGTAAAAAGCTTCTAATGCCAGTTCATAAACATCTTCATTTACTATTGGTGATTACATGTGAATAATATGCTTATACTGTTCTTTATGGAAAACAATTTCAACGGGTCAACTCCGAGAACACAATGGGCAGCCCTCAACCTGAGCCCCTCAATGTCCTTCCTAGACAGCCAGAGACCCTCTCCTCTGTCCCAAGGCTGCCTAACTTCCCCTCTTCCCCCACTGTGGCTCTTGGGCAAAGCATCCTCTGTGACCATTAGTCCTCATCAGACAAGTTCTGGTCCAGGGGGTAAACCATAAACATCACATCTGGCCGAGAGGGGACACAGGGATGACCTGGACGCACAATCTCAAAGCCCAAGAAGCTGAACGTCTTCAGGAGTGGAGCTGCGAAAATGAAGCATAGAAGGGACTCTGGTGAGGCTCAGATCCAGGGAACACTCCAAAGATCAATCAAACAAGTACTAGTTCCTCAGACACATTCCCTTAGCCGCAGCTCTCCAGCTTGGTAGCAAATGTACAGTGTACAGCCCTCTGCATAGGTGTCAGACTATTCTGACTGCTCACCTCTGTCTTCCCGGCCCTTCCTGAAGCAGATGAAGACGTAGTTCACTTTCATCTTCTCCTCAGCAAACTCTAGCAGTGCTAATAATCTGCAGAAACAGCACTGCTCAGGTCCACTACCACCTCCTCAGACTTCCTCCCCACCCCACCCTTAAAAGGACCTTCTGAACCTAAAGCCAGCAAAAGTAATATAGAATCTCCAAAGAAAGTTTCCCATTTGAAGACACACACACACACCCTCCCAACCTAGAGCCCTACACAAAGAGAAAAACAAGTCACAGACCCTGGGAGGAGGGGGGCAGTTCTCTCTTCCTACAACTTGAGTTCTTCATCTGATAGTAATACTGTCTTAAAGTAATGCAAATCACAAGTGTGGGGCCTTCAATAGAACCCAGTTTATTGTGGTCATTACACTGACAGAAATACTCTGAGTGCAGTTTCCTCAATAAACTGAGGCCAGGTTTGGTGGCTCACACCTTTAATCTCAGCACTCTGGAGAAAGAGGCAGTGGGTCTCTGTGAGAGTTCAAGGCTAGTCTAGTTCCAAGACAATGAGAGCAATACAGTGAAAGCCTGTCTCGAAAGAAAAATAGAAACTGGAGTCAATCAAGAGAATGTCCTGGGACTGCTTTTTACACACAGGTTACTTCAAGAACAGTGCCCAATCCAATAAAATTCCGTCATTCTAACTGTATTCCCTGGTATTTGGAATTGCATCTTTGTGTGGAGGCTCAAGGGGAACATGACATCTTCTGGGAATCTGATAAACTGGTGGGTGACTGGTTAATATGCTAAAAATTTGCTTCAATTATAACCTAAAGCAGGCCTGATTTACTAAGCTAAACATAACTTACTAACAAACATCATCTACTAGAACTAAGGGAGAAGGTAGAAACTCCCCTATAAAGCTGCGATCCCCAACAGACATTCTCTTCATTGGTTCCTTACCCTTCTTTGCTCCCATCAGCTAATAATCCATCTGGGATTTCTACAAACAGGCTCTGGCTGGACAGGACTGCATCCCAGGAAGAGACCTTCACCTCAGTGACCTCATACTGGAAGTGGACGATGTGAGGCTTTCCATCGTTCACGGGGAGGTCCTGGGTTACAGTGAGCTTCTCGTCCTGGGAGGGAAAGTTAGGCAGAGGACAGGATTTGTACTAATGGCCACACCCTATGCTCCCTAAACCAAGGGTGTTGCACCCCTTGGGCCATTCTCAGGGTCATTTCAGAAATACAGAGCTCTAGGTCAACCAACTACAGCCATTTCTAAGAACAGCTGCTGTTGATAAAGGCCAGAATGAGATGGGAAAGGAAATCTTTACTAAGAACCAACAGAGTAGTGAGTGCTATGCAAAGTAATATTCATATACTATCTCCCTTAAATATGAGCTAGCAAGGCAAAAGCAATTTAGCAACTGGCCCGAGGTTCCTACAGTAATAAATGCAAAGTTGAAATTAAAACCTAGGTATTCCGAACCTGACAGTGTGTCAGGACTATACCCTAAGAAAAAATAATAAAAACATGAAGTTCTAGCATTGCTACGCTGGAGACTGGAGCAGGAGGATTATGAAGGCCAGTCTGGACTACATAAGACTTTTTGTTGTTATTTTGTTTTTGAGACAGTATCTCACTATGTAGCCCTGGCTGGCCTGGAACTCCTAGAGATCCACCTGCCCTTTGCTCCAAAGTGTTGGAATTAAAGGCATAAGCTACCATGTGTGGTCTCTGGCCTTGCCTTTAAGTAAAAGATAGCTGGGCATGGAATATACGCCTGTAACCCCAGCATAAGTCCTTATGCACAGAATACTCATGCCCTGCTAACTTTCCATTCCCAACCTAAGAAGCTGAACTGGGTCCTGGGCCTCAATCACCAGAAGATGAAAAGGCAACAAACAGCACTGATAATTCTCCCTCTAGAATCCCAATAGGGCATACACAGCTTCAATGTAAAAAGTTATCAGTTCCCATTTCCCTCAGCCACCCTACTACTTCTGCCTAAGAGAAGAAAGACTAAGGGAAAATTAAGCATTTGAGTAGCTGCTCAGTGGGATCTAGGAGGCTCCGCCCAAGCTTCTATACCAAAATCCTCCTTACCTTATATATTAGAGCTGAGAGAGAAGGATCCCTGCCGCCCCCTCGCCCACCGGGGATCTTCGACAGTGGGTGAGGGGCATCAGGAGCACCACAGAGGCCCTGGAACAATGTGCCTGCAGCACTGGAGCTGGGGACAGTTACTCAAAGGCAAA
Organism: Uromys caudimaculatus; assembly: GCA_028551405.1. Lineage (NCBI taxonomy): Eukaryota > Metazoa > Chordata > Mammalia > Rodentia > Muridae > Uromys > Uromys caudimaculatus. The sequence continues at coordinate 52,678,980 of CM052706.1, forward strand.
ATACTACTGCAAGAGACACAAAGTCAGAAAGTAAACACTAAGACATTTAGCCCATACCCCTCCAGCCCCTGCCCTCCCTCTGCCTACACAAGCATTCTAAGGCTTCCCCACTGCTCAAGCTCTTTATTAAACTTCTACAAACACTACTTTAATCAAGATGCATACAGTCCCAGAAGTCTAAGGGAGTCCTGCTGGATGTATCTGACCAGAGGATCACCTGTCAGTAAGCTCTTGACATGGGGTTTACCCCATCCTAGTTTGGCTACTAAGTCTCCAACATCATATCCCCTAATCAGTCTCTTTCCTTAACCATCTATGTCTTAGCCATCAATATAGCACAATCACCAAGCTTCAAATGAAGTATCAACATGGGCTGGGTACTATGGGCTGAGAAACTACCAAGGCTACTCACTTTCCCATCCTCCATCTCAGCAAAGGAACTGCAATTAAAAAAAGAGAGAGAAGCCTCAAATTGCTCCAGGGCTATGAATGAAGCATGAGAACATAGGTAATATTGCACAAGAAACGTACGTGCTGGATCTGAATAAAATGAGACCCAGCTTACAAATGTTTAAAGGATCTGTTGCCATCATATGTGCCAGCCATTTTTTTTTCAAGACAGGGTTTCTTTGTGTAGCCCTGACTGTCCTAGAATTCAATATGTAGACCAGGCTGGCCTTGAACTAGGAGGTATGCCTGCCTCTGCTTTTTGAGTGCTGGGATTAAAGGTGTTCATTGCCACTGCCTGGCTGAAGGCCACATTAATTTTCAGGAAAACACAAAACTACTGCCATCTTTGGTTCTGGCTTAATGACAGGGAATGAGGAAACCTGTGGTGTGTATCATGACTCAGCAACAGACCTGTCCCATAGCCACAACACACTGCCACAGCGGAACTAGAAGCAGTGAACAGAGTGCTACAGCCAGCTCCCTACACAACTGGTAACAGTGTTGGGCTGACAACCTGAACCAGCCAAGTGTGTACAGAAATCAACATTTGCTGGAAATTGGGGCTTTTTTCCTCACTGAAATGGTGTGTGGTTTGCTGGTATAAAGTTCTTTTAACTGAAAAGCAACAAAACTGAACATACCTAACATGGCCTATACAGTTACCGAACCACCTTGTATCAACGTTCTAGCTGAGGCAAGGAATGCAAGCACACCCTGGCTCAGTTCTCAAGGGATTCCAATTGGGGTTCTAAAAACATACTAGTGTTTGAGAAACTGAGCTACTGGGGTGGTATCCACATCTGCAGCTGATTACATATACCTACCTCTTGCCTTCTGGAAATCCTCAGGGAATACTTCTCAACTCTTAGTTTTTAGCAACAGTTACTAGACAAGGACAAGCTCTATTTTCTACTTTAGACAAAGTTAATGTGATTTCCCCTTCTAAAATAATAAGGAACAGAATAACAATGTCCAGGCAAACAAAAAGAAAATTTTTTTTCAGGTCAGGAGTTCCCCAAACCCCATTCCTGAGAGGCTCCCCTTCTTAACCCTTTGTTGGGGTTCTGTAGGGATACCAGAAAGGCTGGGCTACTGGGGAAACTAGCTGACTGACTGGCTAGTGTACACTGGCAGAACTGGGCAAATCCTGTCTGTGACAATAAGACATCTTGTATACTAGAACTGCTTAGATTTACAAAACAACTAGATCACCAAGGCCCATGCAATTCTAGAATTCTGAAGCCAGACTTCTACTGAGTTAACTGCACATAAACCTTACATTCCAACCAGCATCCCCATTCTTAACTAATTCATGATCAGAAATGACAGAAACAAG
>CM052706.1:52680865-52838233 GCA_028551405.1 Uromys caudimaculatus
CACACACACACACACACACACACACACACACAAAGGATCATCACACACAAGCTCTGCTGTTCTCTTAAAAACACCATAGAAGGTGGCATGTGTCCAAGACCAGTTCCCTAAGAGAAACAACTCAGTAGACATGAGATCACTAAAAAGTACCTTTAATGTCCATTATAATAGACTGATTAGTTATCTGATGTGAATGGCAAATTACTATACTCAAAATATCTGATTGTCATTTCTGAAGGGATGAGGGATAGACATAGCAATTATGGGACATGAAACTGCCTAGCAACAAACTTCTCTTCTGATATTGTTCAAATGATATATCAAAATCAGCTGCCAGTCACATGATGAATGAAATTTAAAAGAATTTGAAAGTATTTAAGAACAAGAGAATTGCCGCCCCCAGATACCACCCCCACCACCCCCATTTCTCTGTGTAGCCCTGGCTGTCTTGGAACTCAGATCTGTAGGCCAGGCTGGTCTTGAACTTAAGAGATCACCTGCCCCTGCCACCTGGGTGCTGAGATTGAAGGCGTGTACCATCACTGCCCGGTGAGAATGTGGCTTCTTAAAGACAAGTCTCTAGCATAAGACAGAAAAGGATTCATATTCAATTTAGTTTTATTTATTTCAGCTTTTGCCAATCCTTCCACAGATCTTAGTCACTCCACCAGGGGGCAGAAATTACTCAATCCCTTACACCAAAAAGATTTAAATTTATTCTAGCATGAGATGGAAGAGAAGGCTCAACAGGTAAAGACTTGCCATCAAGCCTGATGACCTCAATTCAATCCCTTGATCCTACAATGGAAAAATGAACTAGCCTGTGGCCTTCATACACTATTTACACACACAACAAATGAATGTAACAAACATTTTTCAAAAAGTTTAAGGCCAGAGGCTTAAAAAGATAGGTTAAGTCAAGTCAACTGTATTATACCGCACCCAGACATCCAGCTGACCCAGTCCTGCTTTTGAGAAGAGCAAATAGACCATACAGGAAATGAAGGTGTCTGGGATCCACACCCAAGGCAGCTCAACACACTGGGGCTTGGAGCTGATGTTAGCCTCTTGTTTCCTCAGCTGCTAAAGGACCTACCCCTGGAAACACACCTCAGGTCGCCTATAAACAGTTTGCTTACTATTGATAATTCACAGAATCAGTGAGGACTGGGATTATATATATAGAAAAGTGGGAGTGTCTGCCTAGTATAGACAGGGCCCTGAGTTTGATTCTCCAACAATCAATGTGTCTGTGAATCTACTATCTGAAATGTCCCTAACAAGCCAGAATTTCAAATGACTATCAACAGGCACTGTATGTAGATGTATACAAGGGAAATGATGCTAAGTCAAATTTTTATCATTGAAATCAGATTTTTAGATCTTGATGGCATTTACTAATTAAAAGAATTAATCTTTTTTTTTTTCAAGTGTATTTGTGTTGAAATAGAGTCTTACTTAGCTCTTGCCTTAAACTCACCATGTACAAGAGGATGACCTTGAACTTCTGATCCTTCTGCTTGCCTCTACCTCCCAAGTTCTGGGATTAAGGTGTGCACCTCCACACCAAAGCTATCAAATATCTTAACAAAGGACTTCCAGGTCTGGAGATGTAGCTCAGTGATAGACCACCTGCCTAGAATGTAAAGGCCATGTGTCTTAGTGAGCCCCAGTACCACAAGGAAAAGAAAAAAACTCAACAAATGCTCATTTGTAATCCTAGGTCTCTGGAAGCTGAAGCAGGAGACTGCTCCGAGTTCAACGCTAGTCTGAGTTCAAAGCTACATAGTGATTTAAGGGTGTGAGACCTTGTCTCAAAACAGTCAAAAAAACTTTCAGCTGACTTTGTCATCTCCCCCCCTTTTTTTAATTTTAGTTTGCTCAAAACACAACCTAATCTAACAAATACTTGGAATTCAAATTCTCCGATAGTTTAGTTTTTCACTCCAATGCAGTGGCCTCAACCCATTCAGGTCTGCTCCCTTTCATTCCCACTGCTTGTCAAGAGAGGATCATCAGCTGGCCTTGGTAGTATCAAATGAAAAGACACAAAAATCACACTCCCAGTATTTTACATTCATTCCCTCCACTTCTTCTGACCCATTTGTGTCTCAGATCCTGCTTTACCCAATACCCAAAGCAGCCTCAATTTCCTCACATGGGTTGCTTGTACTCTAGAGCTAGGAATATCTCTGATGATTAATCCTTTCATAAAGCAAGGCTAATCCAGAACTACAAGCACATTAGCAATAAGGATGCAAAAAGACAGGTAGAAGTGTCGGCCACCTTCAATCTAAAGTGACCACAGCAGATGATTTCCAACTGTCGATTCCTCTCTGCATCTAAGAGAAGCCATGTAAGATGCCATGCATTCATCAATTAAGTCACTTCACCAGAGCTGTTCATGCTCCAAAAGGAGTCTACTCAATCAGTATAGTTATAAGAAAGTGACATCACCACTCTGAAACATAGACTGAAAGCAAAAATAGGTTTTGGTTGATTTTCTACAAGAAACATACATCTGATGGCAGCCTGAATATCTGTACCTACTGTTTGCTAATCACACAACTAACACTGGTACATCTGCCAATGACAGGCACACCCCTATTGCCACTTGTGGTTGCTGGATAGCTAACAACCATACTGTACTGTACTTTTAAGATATTTTTATATTTTAAAGTCTTCAGTGTAGTTTATACTGTTAGCTCTTCCCATAGTCCAGCCTCCCCTCTGAGGGCAGGACTACATCATTGTTTATATACTATCAAAGGCCTAGGAAAGTTTCTTAAAGCTTCTCTTACACAAGACATTTGTTGCTGCTGTTGTTTGCAGGAAACTATCTTGTTCATCTACTGAGCCATTAGAGTCTACGCTGTAACTTCCTTCCTGTTGTTTTGTTTTTCTTCTGTTGTAGTTTGCCACCAAAGTCTTACTGACCATGTAGCCCTGGCTAGTCTAGAACTCACTACATAGACCAGGCTGGCCTGAAATGTGATAGAGATCTGTCTACCACTGCCTCCTGGGATTAAAAGCCTTGTCACCATGCCCAGCCTTATTATCACTTTTGTTTGTTGGTTTGCTTTTTCGAGACAGAGTTTCTCTGTGTAGCCCTGGCTGTCCTGGAACTCACTCTGTAGACCAGGCTGGTCTCAAACTCAGAGAGTCCACCTGCATCTGCCTCCTGGGTGCTGGGGTTAAAGGTGTGTGCCAACAATGTCTGGCTTATTTTACCTATGTTGGTATTTTACCTGCATGTGCCTCTGGAGGCCAGAAGGTGGCTTTGGATTCCCTAGGATTGATATTACATATGATTATAAACTACCATGTGGACACTGGGAATTGAACCTAGGTCCTCTGAAAGAGAAGCCAGTGCTCTTAACCACCAAGCCATGTCTTCAGTCCCAGCCCCTATCACTTTCAATGAGCCTTCCAAATCTAACCACTGCACACCAGTTCAAAAGGAATGAATGGCTTTTTCTATAAATGCTCATTTGGGGTTTTTTTGTTTTTTGGTTTCTTTGGGTTTTTTTTTTTTTTTTTTTTTTTTTTTTTTTTTTTTTTTTGGTTTTTCGAGACAGGGTTTCTCTGTATAGCTCTGGCTGTCCTGGCTCACTCTGTAGACCAGGCTGGCCTCCAACTCAGAAATCCACCTGCCTCTGCCTCCCAAGTGCTGGGATTAAAGGCATGCACCACCACAGCCCAGCACATAAATGCTCATTTGTAACATGCCTCTGCCCTACTCCTCAGTCTCCTTCATATATAAGCACAGCTCTAGGGCTAAATCTGGGTTTCTTGGCAGAATGGGGAATTGCTATTATTAGTCCCCATTGCTTTCTAAAGCATACACCCAATTTAGGGGTGTTTCTGACTATATACTAGCTGTCAGTCTCCCTAATGCCCCACACTCATCAAGCAAAACTGATGAGAAAGGGGAATTAACAATACCAAATTATTTGGAAAGAGAAAGAAATTCTATTACAGAAGAAGCCATGCAGTGAAAATACTATAGGTAGCTCCTAAGGTTCTCTTGGGAGCTCCCTAACCCCCAAAATACAGCTGTGGAACCTAATGTTTTTTTCTAGAGCCCATCACACATTGACTATAATATGGCTAACCAAGCCAGTGTTGACTACATACTCAACTGTCACAGGGTACCAAGCAAGTCCTAGACAGATAATATTTCCCCAGCCCCTACAAATCCAGGCAAAGGTAAGGTCACAAAATTTGATTTCCACTTCAATTTAAACCTATTGTTCAAAACAAGAAAGGGGTCTTGTACTTGCTCTTCTTCCTTCCCCCACCATCAGGAATTCTGACATTTTGGAGATACTAATCTGACTGCTAGAAAGGAAGAAGGCTTGTTTTCAAAACACTGCTGGCTCCTCTGCAACTATTTCTTCCGGGGAAGCAGGCCTCCCTCTCCAGAATTTTTCACTGGAGCCAGGGAAGCTGGAAAGCCCATCCCCCACCCAATGGGAACTAAACTCTCAGCCAGCTCCCTACACTGCACATTAAAAATACCAACACTGCCTGGGAAGAACATCCGGCTGTTATCAGAACCCCCAGCTAAGACTCCAACAGGATTCCTTTCAGAAAGTTAAGGGCCAGCAGAGGAGGCTGGGAAGCAAACTATGGAAACAAGATTGCCATAAAGCAAAGAAACCAGACACCCTGTACACCCCACCCCCACCCCCAGGCCAAAGGAGATGAGTCTGATCCAAGGACCAGCTTTTGCCCAGGCCCTGGCAGGCCAACTGACTCCTCCCTCCACCTGCCTCACACAGCCAAGCCCCTCAAATTACCAACACACTAAAGCAAGGGACCTGGAGACAAGTGAGCCTGTTTTGCTACTTAGGCAGCTGGAAGGAACCTTCCAAGTTAAGCTAACTCAACCCCCTTTTTTTTACACGTAAGCACATCGGCTAAGTGTGCCACAATTAGAACTCACACTCAGGTCCTTAAGTGTTGGTCTCAAATCTCTGGCTCAAGCTGCAAAGGACTGGCAACTAGACCCAATCAGTCCAAGGACTCCTAAGAATGACCTCTGAAACACCCCACTTCCAACCCCAGAGAAAACCCCCATCTCACATACCCTCCAACCTTGCCCTCCATCCTCAGCACACACAGTCTTCCAGACCACAACAGCACCTTTTGCATCCTGCATCATCCAAGGATACACCCACCTCCACCTCCTGAGCTGTGAAGGGCTGGGTTAAAGAAGACAGAATCAAAGAATGGAATTCTCTGGGGACCTACATGGAGTGACTCAGAGAAGGAAAATGAAAAAGCAAGATGAGACTACAGGCAAAGAAAGTTTAGTCGTTTGGTGACATTGGCTCATACAAAACCATAGCAAGCCAGGAAATGGGGAGTGAGTGAGGTTCCTTTATGGGGAGATGAAACTGGAATAGAAAATGGCCAAAAATGGAGCAATAAATATCTAAGGTAAACAAACAAACAAACAACAACAACAACAAAAAGACCTAGGGTTTCTCTGTGTAGCCCTGGTTGTCATAGAACTTACCAGACTGGGCTTGAACTCAAGAGTCTACCTGCCTCTGCCACCTGAGTGCTAGGATCAAAGGCATGCACACCACCACTATCAGGCTAAGAGTTTCTTTCTGAACAAAGACCAAGAAATCCCTTGTCCGTAGAGGGGCTGGCACTGCAGAATGTGATGGGAAAGGCTAAGGCCTTTTTGGGGTGAGAGTATTTTTCAGCCCAGGACTCCTAAGAATGGCTCCACATGAGAACTGGAGAGCTTTAAAAATACACACCACTACCCAGGCTCTACCCTAGGCCATTTAGAGTAATCTAGGGAAGAACAGATCACTGGTTTTTTGGTTTGTGTTTGTTTTTAATGTGTAGCTAGGTTTAAGACACACTGAAATGTGAGGAGGACAAAGCTGGAGAAAAGATGGTGCTGGAAGAAGTATCAAGCAGGAAGGAGAGAGTATCAGGATCACTTAGTGAAAAAGAAGCCCAAGCTTCCAGAGGATGCTTGAGTAGCAGGGCCCTGTGTGAACAGCCACAAGAAAAAGAACTGGTAGGAGGAAGTCATCTGGTTTTGGAGGTATCATGACAGTTTAAGGAATGGATCTGCTTGCTCAAGGTCAGAGACCATAAAAGTCCAATGTGAAGATAAAAGATCTAGTATGGGGACTGAATGGGTTTCAAAAAACGTTTTGGGAGGGTTTAGTCACAAGCCCTACAGGGGAAGGGAAAGGAATCACATCTGAATTGATAATGAAAGCTATGATAATACATAAGCAAGTGGCATTACAAATCCTGAGGAGTTGGAAAATTCTAGAATAGTTTTGGAGAAGAGCACCTGTCTGGAGCAAAAATATGGGATATCTGAGGAAATGGAAAGAAGAGAGGGGACCCTAAGAGAGAACTTCTGCCTACTTTGGTTGAAAGTTAAGAAACCCACATCATTTCAAAAGAATAGAGAATTTCATATTCTGGGGTAAACGGGGATTGGGTCTTGAGGTAGGTAACTTCCAAAGGCCCAGGGTCTTGTTTTGGAGGCCCTGGAGTGAAATTTAAAAGGGGGGAAGCATTTAAAGATCTTCCCAGGGAAGGGGACAGACTAAGTAATGATTTTAAAGATGGGGGAGAGGGGGTTTAAGATGAGTTCCAACTGAGACTTTGTAGTGTTTAAAGGGTAGATGTGTAGAAGAGTGTTGGCGACATCATTGGGAAAAAAGGATGGAGGGCAGGAATGGAATCCATAACATTAGAGAAATAAAAAGAGTAGGAGTTCCCAAACAGGAAAATGGGGCCTACCTGGAGAAGGGTGGGGAAGGAACGTGGGACTGCACATCCAAAGGAGGTGGCAAGAGGGGTAAAGGGTCGAGCTGAGAACCGCCAAACAGAGCTTGTCTTTGAGGAGAGCCAGGCAAGGCTGAGAGAGAGGAGTCTGCTGGGGGAGCAATTTTCACTAGAGAATGGATTTAAAGCGATTAAGTGACTTGTGGAGGAGTAAGAAAGATTTAGGGACGGTAAGAACGAATTCGGAGAATCTGTGGGAGAAAGCCCCACAGTATGGGGAACTGGGCACCGTTCCGCTGGGCTTAAGAAAACGGGGTTGACTGACTGGAAGGCTATGTCCAGGTTTGGGGGGGGAAGGCTCCGGCCGAGGAGGAAACCCGGATGAGGGGGATGGGCCGGGCTGGAGGAAGGGGGCTAAAGGACGGAAGGAGGCCCGATTTCAGGGCTCGAGTAGCAGGAATGGCGAAAGGGAACAGTGGGAGCGGATGGAGCACCCTGGGGGCCGGAGGCAAGCTGCTGGGGGGAGGGGGGAGGCCTCTGGAGCTGCGGAGGGAGGATGGGGGCGGGGAGCCTGCGCCGGGCCGTTACCTGTCCTGGGTGTTTATCATCCTCGGTGGCTCTGCTCAGGGTGGGAGGAGGCGGCGCGGGGAGTGGGTAGGTGGACGAGTGGGTGGGTGTGGGGTCGCGCGCGCGGGCCGGTCTCTGCGGGCTAAGTCCCTGTCAGGCCGCGGGCCGTGAGCCCTCCTCTTGCCTCAGCGAGCGCCTGCCTCCAACTGACCCTCCCCGGCCGCCGCCGCCGCGCAACCGGCCCGCCCCCAAGTACCTCATCTGCATAGCCCCACCCAGCGCCGCTTGGTGTCCTGGGAAACTGGGGCCCACAACAAAGGGCAAAGCACCGCCCCGCCTAGGCGCAGGCGTACCGAGGGCTAGCTATCATCTTGGGAAGAGGGGCGGTAGCCAGGGAGAAGCGGGGAAGGAGATCTGGATGCCAGGGACTCAGGTTCTGCTTGGCCAAGGCCAGTCTTCATTTCTGCTTTTGTTCTTTCTTAATACTTTATGTATGTTTATTTTTTTATACACATTGGTGTTTTACCTGAATGTATCTCTGTGTGAGGATGTCAGATCTCCTGGAACAGGAGTTACAGACAGTGTGAGCTGCCATGTACAGGCTGGGAATTGGACCCAAGTCCTCTGGAAGAGCAACTAGTGCTCTTATCCGCTGAGCCCTCTCCACTCATTCATTTCTGCTTTTTGTTTTTTGGTACAGTCTTTGTAGCTCAGGCTAGCCTCAAACTCACTGGATGATGACTTTGAGCCTCTGATCCTCTTGCCTTTACTTACTATCCTTCCACCAAGTGCTGGGAATACAGGTGTGCCTCACCACATTGGGCACTTGCTGCTTTTTGTGTGTGGCCAAACTGAAACCAGAGAGTACTGTTTGTAAACCCGGGGTGTGTATGTCATTAAACAAAACAAAATCTGAAATAGAAGAATACTACTCATATATTAGCAACATTTCTAGTAAGAATCTAATCCCACAGATCTTTTTCCTTCAATTCATAATGCAAATTAGTCAGATGACGGAAAGTACCTTTACTGCCCCAGCCATCTTGCTGGTCTCCTACTGTCAGTTGAAAATGACTGTCTCACCAGGCAGTGGTGGCGCACACCTTTAATCCCAGCACTTGGGAGGCAGAGACAGGTGGATTTCTGAGTTCGAGGCCAGCCTGGTCTACAGAGTGAGTTCCAGGACAGCCAGGGCTACACAGAGAAACCCTGTCTCGAAAAACCAAAAAAGAAAAGAAAATGACTGTCTCTCCTATTTGGAGATAATCTCAAGTCAGTCCCCACACACACACACCAGCTACTGACCAAGTGCACTGTCATCTGAAGCCAAATCTTTGTAGGTCACGGTCATAGACTCCTCACTAACTTGTTGACAGTTGCTTCCAGTCAATCATTGCAAGCTACTTCAATCGATCATGCAAGGCACCTAGTGCACTGCCACTGTTTTGCCTGGTTCTCTAATCACAGATTAGTGCCAAGAGGTCAGTCAATAACGTACACATCCCTCAAACCCCAACCACACTCACAGGAGAACCCTAGGCATCAAACCTGTGCAGTCAATAGAGATTGTGTAAGCCTTTATCCTAGCTGCTAGGAGGCATGGGCAGATGGATCTCTGTGAGTTGAAGGCCAGGTTGTGGTATGCAGCAAGTTTCAGGCTGGCCAGTGCAACACAGTGAAACCCTATATCGGAGAGAGACAGAGACCCAGAGAGGCAGAGACACAGAGAGAAAAATAGAGACAGGCAAGCAGAGGAAAAGGAAGAGAATGCACTCTCAGACCACAATGGTTACCTCAAATTATCCATTTAGTCAAAGTTCAATAAACAGCTACTTACTATGTGCTTCTAGCATAGGCAAGAGTCCAGGACTATTTCACGATGGGCCAGGCAATGTACCTACCTTGGATGTCACAATCTGGCCAGAGAGAGAGGCCTTCACAGTATGAGGTAAGTACTCAGTCTGAAGGACACTGTGGAGAAAGCAGCATGTGGAAGAGACAATTTGAAAAACTTGTACTTTTTTACTCTGGTATTACTCCAAAATGCAGTTGTCGCCATGACCTTCATTGCGGTCCAGTCCTCTCAGGACCTAAGGAGTCTGTCACGCACACACAAGATTTTAGTTTTCAGATCCTGGAGATACCGAAATAGTACAGAAGGAGGGATGGGGCTTTCAAACTAAGTTTTTCTTTTTCTTTCACCAAAAATTGAAGTGGTAAAAGAACTGTTATGGTTATCGTGAGATACTCAGGAATGTTCTCTGACTCTGGCTCACCTTGCTGGGCATGGCGGTGCATGCCTTTAGTCCCAGCCCTGGAGAGGCAGAGTCAGACCAATCTCTGAGTTGAGGCCAGCCTCTACATAATTCCAAGACAATCAGGCTACACCGAGAAACTCTGTCTCAAACTACTCCCCAGCCAACAACACCAACAAAACTTCAGCAGGGCAGTAATGGCATGCGCCCTTAATTCTAGCACTCCAGGAGACGGAGACAGGTAGTTTTCTGTAATTTCTAGGTCAGCCTGGTCTACGGAGTGAGTTCCAGGACAGAGAAACCTTGTCTTGAAGGGGGAAAAAAAATCCTCTAGCTTGTCACCCTTAGACATCTGTACCTACTCTTCCAAGTTCAAGTCAAGTTAGTTCTTACATTAGTACATAACAGAATTGGACTATTAAACCTAGCTCCACCTACCTGGCCAACCCTCCTGGCCCCGGAAGAGAGTGCCTCAGGTTTTGCCGACCATCCTAAGCAAGTTACCCTGTGGTCTGAAGGACACTTTCTGATTAATCAGTTGACAAATACTAAGAGCACATTATGACAATGATACCAACCATTTAAGAAGCATTTTTGTGGGTTTGTGGGAGGTTGGATAGGAGGTATGTGGATGTACATATTCATGTGTGTGCAGGTGCATCTGAGCCGTGTAGACCTGCAGAGGCCAGAAGACAACCTGAGGTCATATTCCTCAGGTCTCAGCTACTTGGTTGATGGAGTGAGTGAGTGAGTGACAGAGACCTAAAATTCACCAAGTAAGCTAGGCTGGCTGGGATCCCCCACCTTCCCCCACAAAACCCCTGGAATTCCCATCTTCCTAGAGCTAGAACAAACCAGCACTCATTTTGGGGGGTGGGGGGGGTCGTCATACTCAGGTCTGGGCACTTGCAAGGCAAGTACTTGATTAGCTAAGGCTTCTCCCCAGCCCCAAAGCACTGACTTTTACAGCTGCTCTGTCTGTTTGACAGGGTTTCTCTGTGTAGCCCTGGCTGTCCTGGAACTCTCTCTGTAGCTCAGGCTGGCCTGGAACTCAGAGATCCACCTGCCTCTGTCTTCTGGAGTGCTGGGATCAAAGGCGTACGCCACTACCATCTAGCCTTAATTTTTATTTTATGGTGAAGAGAATTGCTGTCTGTTAATGTTTACTGACCCATCTACAGCAAGAAGCTTACAAAGCTATCAGATGAAGTTAGATTTTGTATCCAGGACTGTCTAGATTCACACAGAAGGAGTCAGAAGCATGTGCCACAGCCTGCAGCTTAGATAAAAATAAACAAACAAAAACAAAAAAACAAAACAAAAAGCCGGGCAGTGGTGGCGCACGCCTTTAATCCCAGCACTTGGGAGGCAGAAGCAGGCGGATTTCTGAGTTCGAGGCCAGCCTGGTCTACAGAGTGAGTTCCAGGACAGCCAGGGCTATACAGAGAAACCCTGTCTCGAAAAACCAAAAAACAAAAAAAACAAAAAAAAACAGCTTGCAGCTTAGGAAGTAACCATCTTCCTGCAACTAAGCCAGCAAATGAGAAACCCGGGAGCTCCGTTCCTCTACCTACACTGTCTTAAACAACTGTTCCTAGCTATTTAAATGTCCATTAACTAAAATAAAATAGGGTTTGTGGCATGGCTCTATAGTAAAATGCTGGCCTAGCATGTGTGAGGCCCTGGGTTGGATCTATCCCCAAAGCATACCTGATGGTCCAACATGGTAAGACAAATTTAAACTGGTCTGCTTGTCAGCTGTGTGACTGAGCTAGTCAGGTCTTCTGAGGCCTTTTCTGACCTGTGAAAATCAAGCGAAATGGCACTGGAGCGAGTCTCAGCTGGATGATGTAAGTTACTCAGTGTCTAGGAGATACCTCACTAAAATAAACCAGTCCTACTGCTCTCTAGAAAAGAGGAGAGAGAGAATATTCAGGAACACCGAGTAAGGCAGAAAAGGGTCAGAGGGAGAATACATTCTTACAAAACCAGACTTTCATGAGTTTTAGCTCACTTTAGCATCTCTATCCCCTCTACCGGCTCTACCCACCCAAGGCCCTAGGCCCCCAGCTCCACACCTATAATCAGCTCTTTGTTCAGGCCTTTTGGGATGAAAGTTCCAAGACTGAAAAATAAAAAGGAATCACTGTGTAATTAAATCCTCTGATCTAGAACTCCTGATCATCCTGCCTTCCAAGTGCAGGATTACAGGCATGCACCTGGTTTCTGCAGTACTGGGGATTAAACACAGGGCTTCGTGCATGTTAGGCAAACATTCTAGCAATATAGTTACACACACCCAGCCCTAAAAATCCATCTTTTTTATTTTCTTCTGTCACTGGCACACCAGGAGGGGGCATCAGTTCACATTACAGATGGTTGTGAGCCACCATGTGGTTGCTGGGAATTGAACTCAGGACCTCTGGAAGAGTAGTCAGTGCTCTTAACCAGGCTGAGACTTTTTTTTCAAGACAGGGTTTCTCTGTGTAGCCCTGGCTGTCCTGGAACTCACTCTGTAGACCAGGCTGGCCTCGAACTCAGAAATCCGCCTGCCTCTGCCTCCCAAGTGCTGGGATTAAAGGCGTGCACCACCACTGCCTGGCTAGGCTGAGAATCTTTATTGGAGGTTGGCTTTGAACCTATTAAGCAGCCAGCAATGATCTTGATCAACCTGCCTCCACCTCTCAAGTGTGAGATTACAGGTGTGCACCTCCATAAAGGCTATTTAATTCTATGGTGAGTTCTCTGTAATCCAGGCCTGGACCCCTTGGGTTCTATTAATCCTCCTGCCTCACAACCAAGTACCACAATGAGAGGTGTGTGCTACCACACCAGTCATAACCCAGACATTTTGAGGTTAGGGAACTGAACACTGGACCTGGGACTAATCAGGAGTCAGGGTTGAGAGCAGGGTTCTGGTCCCAGGCAAAACACTATTTTAGACCAAGCAGTGGTTCCCACCATCCACCCAGCACAGAGAGGCTGGAAATGATGATGTTACTTCCACGTGTCTCTCTGAGTGCCTGTGAGTACTGCCATTATCCCAGTGGGAGGACTTGCCTGGTTTAGAAGGGAATTCAACCTTGACATGGTGAGAAAGAGGGAAGGGAGACACTGTGGGCTACCACACCCTGGGGAAAAGACCAACGGAAGGAAGAGGAGGACTTGTTCCCCAGGGGAGGTATCCCAGCAAGAAGGAGGCCTGAACTGTGAGAACGCCCAGGAGCAGCAGGGCAGCCAGAGGTCAGAGTCCAAGGCCTGCTGAAGACCTGGCCTGGCCTTGGGCTCCAGGCACTGTGCCCACTCTCTGATCTGCCACATTGTTCAGCAATTTCCTCCTCTGAAAGTAGAGGGGGGAGTAGTGGGGGGGCAGGGCTCCTATGGCCAAGAGTACATGGAGCAGGATGGGGTGGGCCTCCACAGGGAAGGGGCCTCAGTTCGTTCCCATGACTGGCTGCCCTTCTGGCTGCTTGGGACTGTGGGACTTCATGGGAAAAGGTCTTGGGAGTGCTAGTACAGTAACTATGAGTGTGTGTGTGTATGTGTGTGTGTGTGTGTGTGTGTATGCTTGTGCAGCAGACACATTTTTCCACTTTAGCTACAGGACTCTGCCCTTTGAGAACTAGTTACCAGGGTATGTTTGTTCCCACTGGGCTCTGTCCAGAGAGAAGCAAAGAAATCAGCCCCAAAGCCTGAAAGGCCCTGGAGGCCACTGGACCCAACTCCCTGGGGATCTCCTCACTGCAAATACAGATCACCTGACCTTTCTGAACTAATGGATCCTTCTAGAACTTCCTAGCTTCCCAGAAGAACTCTAAGTACTGTGTGGATGTTAAAAAGCAGGTAGAAACCATGAGAGCCAGAGACCCATCAGTCAGCCATTTCCACAGCATCTGTGAGACCTCCCAGAACCCTTGGTAACCACGGAGATAGCAGAAGCAAGCCCATGCCCATGCATGGACAGAGGCCCAGTGCTGAGCCTTCAAGCAAAAAGCTCTGAGATACCACGAAACAGCAGCATACGGGCCGAAGGTACCTCCAGCCCCAGCTTTTTTGACCAGCACAGTAATTAAGAACTTTGTGAGTGCTGGTTAGTGGTGGCGCACGCCTTTAATTCCAGCACTTGGGAGGCGGAGGCAGGTGGATTTCTGAGTTTGAGGCCAGCCTGGTCTACAGAGTGAGTTCCAGGACAGCCAGGGCTACACAGAGAAACCCTGTCTCAAAACAACAACAACAACAACAACAAAAGAACCAAAAAAACTTTGTGAGTCAAAACAGATTTTACACAGTAATGTATAATGAAAAATAAATAGAGCCGGATGGTGCTGGCACATGCCTTTAGTCCCAGCACTAAGGAACCAGAGACAGGAGGATCTCATGAGTTCAAAGCCAACCTGGTCCATAGAGCAAGTTCCAGGACAGCCAGGGCCACACACGAAAATGCTTTTTCAGAAAAAAAAAAAAAAAAAAAAAAAAAAAAATTATATATATATATATATATATATATGGCTAAGATGGATATAGTTGTGCGCACCTTTAATTTCAATTTCAGCACTGGGCGGAGGGAGACATCTCTGTAAGCTGGAGGCCAGCCTGGTCTACATATTGAGTTCTAGGCCAGCCAGGACTACATGGGAAGACCCCGTCTTTGAAATCAGAACACTGAGAAGAAGGCTAGCATTGAGCATGTTCCCCTTAGACCTGGTACTTATCATCCCAGCGCTCAGAAGGCTGAAGCAGGAGGATTCTAAGTTGGAGCAAGGGCTGCATGACCCTGTTTCAAGCCAGGTGGTCGCAGCATAACCCTTTAAGCCCAACACCCAGTAGGCAGAGGCAGGAGGATCTCTTTGACTGCAAGGCCAGCCTGGTCTACAGAGAGAGTTCCAGGACGGCCAAGGCTACACAGAGAAACCCTGTCTCAACAAACAAACAATAGACTCTGTTTGAGAAAACACAGTAGAGGCTGAGGACATAGTGGTTCAGTTGATACAGTACTTGCCTAACATCCATGAAGCCTTGTGCTTGACCCTTAGCACCAGGGCTGCTGACATTCCTTCCTACAAAAGACATAAGAACAGTCATCCCTTCTCCTAAGGTCCCAGGGACAAACAGAGGCACCATTCCACCAAAGCTTCTCTGGAAAGCTGTAGGGTTTATTGGGCTTCCTCACTGACCTCAGCTGAGGAATTACTTGCAGGGGTGTGTGTACTCCAGGTAATGGCCGTATGTCTCCAACAAGAAGGGATGAGGACTTGTAGAGAGTAGTCTTCCCCAGCCTATACACTCTAGCCCAGTGCTTCTCAACCCTCCTAATGTTGCAACCCTTGTAACACAGCTCCTCGTGTTGTGGTGAGCGCCAGCCATTAAATTATTTCTTTGCTACCTCATAGCTGTAATTTTACTACTGTTATGAATCGTAATGTAAATGTCTGCTATGCTGGCCGTCTGATAACGGATTCCCAAAGCAGTTGAGACCCACAGATTGAGAACTGCTGCACTAGCTTCTCCCTGAGGTCACAATTAAGGCAGAGTTGCATAAACTGGGAGCAGCTGGCTACTCAGGCGAGGGTCCTTGACCCTTCCTCTCTCTCTATGTAGCTGGATATAAACAGCCAACAAACCTGGATGTGGTGTTGTACACTTTTATCCCAGTACCTGGGAGGCAGAGGCAGGCAGATCTCTGAGTTCAAGGCCACCCTAGTCTATAGAGTTCCAGGATAGCCAGAGCTGCACAGAGAAACCCTGCCTTGAAAACCCAAAAATAACCTCCTGTATAGTCATACATTCCTGTAACCTCAGTATCTGAGAGTATTGGAAACAGTAGGATCAGGAGTTCAAAGTCATCCTCAGCTACAGAATGACTTTGGGGCCCACCTGGGCCACATGAGACCCTGCTTCAAAACAACAAAACAAACAGGACCAGCAAGACAGGAGATCCAGCAAGCATGCCTGTTGTCAAACCTGACAACCTGAGTTCAGTCTCTAGGACCAACAGGGTGGAAAGAGAGATTAAATTCCACACACATAAGTACACACATGCAGGTAGAGGGCAGAGGACAACCTTTGAGAGTCTGTTCTCTCCTTTTACCACTTGGGACTCCATCAAATTCAGTCTTGGTGGAAAGAAACTTTATTCAATGAACCATTTTACTGACTTGAAATAAGTGTGATGATGATGAGGACGATGATGACGACGACGGTGACGGTGACCCACAGAATACAGAAGAAACCAAGAGAGACACCTGTTTGTAGACAGCAGTCTGTAAACAGACATGGCTGACTCGGTCCCAGCTTCCAGTGGGCAAATGCTTCTCACCACCCTGACAATGCATCGGCACAGACCTCAGTTCTCAGTGAGAAATCCCAGTCGCAAGGCACAGAGGAGTCAAAGTCTAGCAGTGCCCCCACTGCACAGTGCCACTCCTTAGCTGAGCCGTTGTCTGGAGCAGAGGGCTGTAGCTGATTAGGACACAAGGGAATGCACCTGAGTTTATACCCAGCGATCCAAAGTCAACTTTGAGAAGTTGGTGATGGGCCTAAGCCTATGATAAAGCTTTAGTTTTTATGAGATTATACCCATGCATACCTTGCATATTTAAATAATAAGCTAAAGGCTGAAAAGTTGGCTCAGTGGTTAAGAGCATGTGTTACTTTTGCACAGGGTTCAATTCCTAACACCTGCAATATAGCTCACAGCTGTCCCTAACTCCAACTCCAGATTTGATGTTCTTTTCTGATCTCCTAGGGCACTAGGCATGTACATGGTATACACACACACACACACACACACACACACACACACACACACACACACACACACACACTATCTGCA
Organism: Uromys caudimaculatus; assembly: GCA_028551405.1. Classification (NCBI taxonomy): domain Eukaryota; kingdom Metazoa; phylum Chordata; class Mammalia; order Rodentia; family Muridae; genus Uromys; species Uromys caudimaculatus. The sequence goes on from CM052706.1 coordinate 52,697,294, forward strand.
GGCAAAATACTCATACAAATAATAAATCTTAAGAAAAAATTCTGAGCCTGGCAGTGGTGATGCACGCCTTTAATCCCAGTACTTGGGAGGTAGAGGCAGGTGGATTTCTGAGTTTGAGGCCAGCCTGGTCTACAGAGTGAGTCCCAGGACAGCCAGGGCTACACAGAGAAACCCTGTCTAGAAAAACCAAAAAGAAAAAAGAAAAAAAGAAAAAATTCTGAAATGCCAGAGCCCAGACCTGGTGATGTAACTCTAGCTTATTCCCCAGTTCATTTCAAATTTGTTTGGTGATCTGGTCTACTGACAGTTCCCATCATGCCCTGCTTTGTCCTCCGCACATGCTTCTTCCTTCTGGGAAGAATGCCTATTCTTTGTTCTTTGCCAAGTCACCTGCAGTCCGCCTCTCAGTTAGAAGCATACCCAATCATGCCCAGCTTCACCATCATAGCCTTTGAATCATTTGCTTTATATGCACCCCAAATGTTTTTTTTTAAAAGATTTATTTATTTAATGTATATGAGTACACTGTAGCTGTCTTCAGACACACCAGAAGAGGGCATCAGATCCCATTACAGATGGTTGTGAGCCACCATGTGGTTGCTGGGAATTGAACTCAGGACCTCTGGAAGAACAGTCAGTGCTCTTAACCACTGAGCCATCTCTCCAACCCATTCACACCACGTGTGTTGGCTCGCACCTGTAATCCCAGCACTTGGGAGGCTAAATAAAGATGGCCATTAAGTTTCTGGCCAACATGGGCTACAATATGAGAGCCTTATAAAAAATAATGATAGAAATACAATTTTTCCCCTGAGACAGAGAGTCTCCAGAGCGCCCTGGTTGTCCTGGAACTCACCATGTAGACCAGGCTGGCCTCAAACTCATAGATCTGTCTCTGCCTTTCAAACACTGGATTAAAAGTGTGTGCCACCAAGCCTGGTCCAATAGTACAGTTCTTTAAAGGGCATGGTGGTACATGCCTCTAATCCTAGCACTGAGATATGAAGGCAGGAGGATCAAGAGGTCAAGATCGGTTACATAATGACATAAGGGCTAACCTGGGCCTTGTGAGATCCTATCTCAACTACCCTACCCTAGCCCCTAAAAAACAGAAAACAAAACAAATATATATACACTATAAATAACCAATTGTATTCAGCATTCTGCCTCTGCCCCCTGGTGGCCTCTTGAAGCCACCCAAAAACATCCTTAGAAACCCATGTCCCGTGGATAAGGGTAAAATGCCTAGATAAAGTGGCCTTCGTGCATGGCTCTCTGCCAGTTGTAGAAAGTTACCGTGGATGGATTGGGGGCTGCTAAAGACAGACTGGGGCAGCTGAGCACTTGAAGGCAGATTTTTGCTCATAGACGTCACTGCACAGACTAAAAACTAACTTTGAGCTGCAGGTGCAGAGTGACAAGCATAGTTTAATCCACAGAATGGCTTTCAGGGTTTGGTTTTTCATGACAGGGCTTCTCTGTGTAGCCCTGGCTGTCCTAGAACTCGTTCTATACACCAGGCTGGCCTCAATCTCAGAGATCCGCCTGCCTCTGCCTCCCAGATCCTGAGATTAAAGGCATGGCCACCACTGCCCGGCTTGCTTTCATGTTTTTTGTTTGTTTTGTTTTGTTAGTTTCTGTTTGGCTAGTTACCAACAAATTAGGAATTTCCACATTATATTCTGAGTGTCTTTTTATAGAAAAATATTAAGCCGCATGGGCCCACCCTGCTGAGCAGCAGGGGGTGAGAACAGTTCAGCATGGGTCCTGCCTCCAGTTACTACTGCCTCTCTCTGCCTCATCCTCTCTGGCCCCTATAGGCCTGGTGTGTACAACTCTTGGCCAAGCTTAGAACTTCATGGAGACCAGGGTGGCACACACACATCTGTACTGGGAACCATTCAGCTCGACTCAGAGCAGTTCCTCTAACGTTACCCAGCTAACGTTGGAAACAGCAGGACATGAACTTTAGTGCCCTCCGGCATTTCATTGTGCCTTCAGAATGTTCCCACTGCTTTTACTGGGTGGGGACTCCCAGGGAAGTTGGGGTCCCCTGAGGACACATGCCCAGATGGGAGGAGACTTGCCTCAACAATGTCTCAGAAGTGAAGTAGCCAGTGAGCTGCCATGTGTCAGGTACTACCAAGTGCACTGGACTCTCCCAGGCAGTGACCAGGAATGTTTGCAAAGATGAAATTAACACCTAGTGGCACTGTGAGGTGCCACTGCATAGGATGCAAAGTGGCACTGGGAGGGTGGAGGGGGACATTCCAAGTTATAGGTACCAAGAGGGGTCTACTTCTGTCATTCCAGTGGGCAAAAAGTCTACCAGCTATATAACAAGAAAATATAAACTCTGGGAATATCAGCTATGGTTAGAAGACGTCCAGGCATTTCGTCAGTGAGCTAAACTATTACCCAGATGGCCCAATACTAACAATGTCAACCATTTGAACTTGCAAAGATCCCTCTGCCTTTGCAGATGGATTACAAGCATAAGCTGACATATCCCACCCAATCCAATCTGTGACACCTGAGTTTTATATCAACTCTGTATATCTGAATGCACTTGGACCTGGACACATCTCTCTTCCTCTTAGGGCTGAAGCTCCTCGACCCGTGAGCTGAGATTGCTGAATGAATCAGATATCGTGGAGCAAACACAGTTGTGTCCCCCAGGATCAGTAGTTTATGTAATGGTCTAGAATGCAAAGTATGTACATATCAAGAAAACTGTCCGTGTTTGTGAGTGATTCCTCAACGCAGAGCTTGGGAGCAGGGGTCCAGATAGCCCACATCTAAATCTGTCCTGGAGGATCCAAAGGAAAGCAGTCAGATGGCCTTGAGCTCTTTCACCAAAAGAGGGCACCCCAGCCTCATAGTCTAGATGGCGCCTCAGCCATCACCAGCAAGGTAAAGTGAAGGGAACAGAGACAAGATGCAACAAAGACATGTAGGCATGGGATGGAGGCAGGAAGAGAAGAGGGCATGACTGCAAGCTCAGCACCAGGATGCAGGAGCATCAGGGGCCATTCAAGGTTATCCTGGGCTTACATGAAACTGTCTCAAACAAAAACCCTAATAAATTAAACAGAGCTTCCTGGGGCCAGAGTGTGCCATGCCTACAAACACAGGCAAGAACTGAAGTAGGATTCCCCTGAAGTTTCCTGCTAAGGAGAAGGCACTGCCATCTACAGTGAACGCCAGCCAAATCCTGTCCTGAAGGGCCTGAAAGCCAGATTGGGCTGACTGCAGCCATTAGTATGCAATGTATATGCAAACACACACCAGACTGCAGTCCTGAGGAAATCAGAGACCTTGGCTCCGCCTTTTGCACCTCACAACCATCCAACAGCATCTCCCCTCCAGTCCGTCTTCCCTGAGCAGAGCTGACTTCCAGGAGACACGGTGCAGATTCCAGGAATGTGAATCTGAATTTAGATAGGAAGAGACCCATTAGGGAAGTCTCTGATTCAAGTGACCCTGTCCTGGGAAGCCAGGAGGGAGAATGACAACCATGCACCTAACTCTTCCCATTCCTGGATAGTCCTCGCTTGAGCAGCTCAGCCATCCAGGCCTCTGATTGTATATGTCATCCTAAGGAATAGAAACTGAACCTCCATCTGCATCAAGTGCAGGCTCCATTGAAGCTGTGTGGGTATGTGTATGTGTGCGCGCATGTGTGTGCGTGCACGCGTGCACTGAAAATAATTCAATGGTTAAGAGCACTTGATGCTCATTCAGAGGACCTGTGTATCATTCATAGCACCCACACACTGGCTCACATCTCGAGTTCCAGGGAATCTGACCTTTTCTGGCCTCTGCAGGTACCAGTCATGTACATGGTATGCAGAAACATGTTCTCAAAACACAAATACACATAAAACTTTTTTAAAAAATTGTGTGTGCTGGGGCTGAAGAGATGGCTTGGTGGTTTAAGACTGCTCTTCCGAAGGTCCTAAGTTCAAACCTCAGCAACCACATGGTGGCTCACAATCATCTGTAATGAGATCTGATGCCCTCTTTTGGGGTGTCTGAAGACAGCTACAGCGAGCAGGGCTGGAGCGAGTGGGGCTGGAGAGAGAAGAAAAACTGTCTGAAGACAGCTATGGTATACTTACATATAATAAGTAAATCTTTAAAAAAAAAAATTGTGTGTACCTATGTGTACTTAAGTGTACTTTGTGCATGCAGGTGCCCGAGTCAGGGATGTGTCTGGAGTTCCAAGTGGCTGTGAGCTTCTGGATATGGATGGTTAAGAATAGAACCCAGGTCTGCTGCACTAGCAAGAGGCAAGGTCTCTTGCTGAACCTGGAGCTTGCAGGTTCAGCTCCTCCCAATAGCCCTCTTACCTGGGACCCCCCTTTTCCCTCCTCAGTCCTAGGGTTACAGGCAGACCACCACAGTTTTTATGCAGGTGCTGGGGATCTGAACCCTGGTCTTCTTGCTTGCGAAACAAGTGCTTTGCTCATTGAGCCATCTCCCTCTGTGGGATTTTGAAAAGACATTTATTTATGATGTCTGAAGATGTGTGCACTGTGCACATGGAAGTCTGGGCATGGTCTAAAGGAGTGGGTTCTCCTTTTCTACTATGTGGACCCCATGATAAAGCTCAGGATGTCAGGCTTGGTGACCAACACCCTTACCTGCTGGAACCATTTTTGACAGTTGCCATAGGAGCTTTTACCTTCAATTTCCATAGCTATAAAAAGCAGATGAAAATATGTTTCTTGCTTCAAAGTACTTTGATGGTGATCACGAGACACACCTCTCATGTCTCTGTTATGTACCTGTGGTAAACTTCACACCAGGACAGGAACGGATGACCCTGTCTTTAGAATCCTGAAACCCAGCTGGGTGGTGGTGGCACATAACTTTGATCCCAGCACTCAGTAGGCAAAGGCAGGGGGATCTCTGGGCTTGAGGCCAGTCTGATCTACACAACAAGTTCCAAGGCAGGAACCTGGAGACAGGAACTGAAGCAGAGGCCTCAGAGGGGTGCTTAGCCTGCTTGTACAGCCCAGGACCACTGTCTGGGGTGGCACTGCCCACAGTGTGCTGGCCCCTCCCACTTAAGTCATTAATCAAGAAACCAGACATGCCAGGCAACCATCATGGAGGCTTTTCTCAAGTCCCTCTTCCCAGATGATGCTGGCTTGTGCCAAGTTGACAGGACCTAATCAGGATGACACACCTGCTGGCTTTTCCTGACCAGCATACCACATGCATTCTGGACAAGGCTGCTTCTGAGTTCAGCCTGACCATGCCCCTGCCAGGCAGCTCCTTGATTATGGGTGGCTCTGCTTGTGAACTCAACCCCAGTCCAGATGTGACTGTCCATCAAGGCCTTTCTGCAGAGGCCTCACCTCAGCAGAGCTCCAGTTGGAAAGAGTGAGTGCTTTCCAACACCCTATCTCAGACCAAGGCCTGGGCCCTGCTCAGTAAAGTGTGAAGGAGTCCCCCTCCTTCCTCAAAGCCACAGGCATAGGGGCCTTTAAATTATGGAGTAGCTTTCTCTGTCCCTCTCAGGAAGACCCAACCGCCCCAAGTAAATAATTCAGCACCTTGGGAAGACCCAATGGATCCTGACACAGCTGAAGTAGGTCAGACCATGGCGTGGCCCCAGGAGGGGGCTGTCAAGCACATAACAGCTTTTTTCCATGCTCAAATATGCTGCAGGCTGGAAAGGCCCTTACTTGCATGGCAAGATCACAGAGCAGTGAGGGGTACCAGGCTAGAAAGAGCCAATTCCTTCCTTTCTTGGAATAAGTGCAGTTATGTCCCCTCCTGACCCACCTGCCACCACGAGTTACTCCAAAGCCTGTACTTGCCTGGGCTTCTCTCAGCCCACTTAGCACCTAGATGCATGTCACCCCTGACACGTGAGCAGTTAACAGCCTACACCTAAGCCACACAAGAAAAGGGGTGAAGTGCCAGTCATCCAGGTTCAACTGGAGCCAACCACAGCCGCTTTGCTCAGAGGAAACCAGTAGGAGGCAGGCTCTGATCACTGGCCCTGCCCTCCAGGACCAGGGTGGACAAAGAAGCAAACTCTAAAACTGCTCCCTCTAAGAGGAGCTGGAAAGGATTTCAAGCCACTTCTAATATTAAATTAAAAGTCACAGTAGAGTAAGAACAGCCACGGGCATCCTGTCCGTGCCAACCCAGGCTCCCAGCACAACCTAACCTTGAAGACCTTCCGCTTTCTTCCCAGGAATCAGCAGCAATCCACAGCTAACACAGCACAGGCTAGTTTAATCCACCATGGGCAGGGCTTTGTGGATCCTCTCTGTCCCTACAGGCCAACCTCACAGATGTACACCAAAGTCAGACCAAAGAGACCCTAACATGCCAACCTCAGCTTTTCCATACTAGAGGGCTTGAGAAGACCACAGGGTTGGAAGGGTGAAGGTAAGCAGATGAAGGCGCACTCGGGTCGCTGACTAAGGCGCTCTACCTTCAGAATTTCTGGAGCAAGGAGGAAATCCATCATACAGGATGGGATGATGGAGGTGGGCACCTGAAGACCCTGGTGCAGTCAAACCCCACTCTGGGACGGGCTCCTCAGCTTAGTACAGAAGGCAACAATACAACTGCAGCTCTGAGGTGTCCCCACCTACATCACCACCAGACCAGGGCTGCTTCTGGCCTCCCTGTTGTCATCCCTCAGCCCAGCAGCCTGCATCCCATGGATTGTAGAAACAAAAATCAGAACACTCACTTCAGGTTTTTATTTTGCATTTCATTTATGATCCAGTTTCACATTCTCACAGGGTCACCAATTACAACCGCCACCTCCAGACGTCATCGTCGAAGTAGCCAGACATCCGAGCTGAGGTTAAAGGTAAAGCACAGACATGCTCGTAAAATAAAACAAAATTGCACAATTTATCCTTCATCTCATTCTTCTTAGACCAATGCCCGACACAAAGGCCGACTGCTAACGAACGGAAACCCCTTTTCTTCTGCATGCTTCAAACTAAACATTAAACTTATCTGACAGGCTGAACAAGGTCTCTTCAATAATTAATGGTAAACACATGAAAAACCCTTTATGATCCATAAATATTTTGTTACACAGGGTACAAAAATACTTTTCACGTTTTGGTTGGTTTCAAAGTTCAGGAAGAATGAGGAGCAGTGGCAGAGTGGGGTACACCAGGGAAGGCAAGCGCAAGGAATGCTTCTCAGACTTGTCGGCCTGGAGAAGGAGACGATGCAGGACTCATAGGAAGTGGAATTCAGAGGCTGTGGATCTGCTGCTGGATGAGAATGGAGTCTGCATGTGTGTGCGCGCATGTGTGTGTGTGTTAGGAGCTGGGGCCCCCAAGGCAGAAGTGACCACAGGCTCAGGCCCTGAAGCAGGGTGGGTGCAGGAGTCGGGAGTGGAGAGAAGCAGTAGGCTGGATCAGCCTCCAGTGCCAAGACCTGTTGCTACGGCGACAGTGTGGGAACAAACCGTACACACATATATGCACAAGTGTCACAATTCATAAACATGCAAAATCAAATGTCCCTTTCCCTTAATGGGGAGCTACAGATACAAGTTTGAGCAGGTCAGGCTGCGCTGGGTCCCAGTGAAGAAGAAAACAAGAGCCATCCATGAGTCAGGCTTCAGATTCACAGTGTCTAGAGGGAAGCAGCAGTTCCGCACAGGCCTCAGGTGGCAGTGAAGGCAGAGCCCTGTTTTGGCCCCACACAACCCAGGACCAACTCCAGGGTGACAAGACCTGAAGGGAAGGGAGAGAGCGCCATCATCAGAGTGGAATGGGAACTGGCTCTGGAGGACAGAAGGATGCTGAAGCCAGTGCCTCAGGAACAGGCTCTGGAACCTACAGCCTGAGATAGCACCCAGGAACAGGGAGGGGTCCATGGCATGTGAGCAGTCAGCACTTACTGAGGAGCTAACAGAACTGGCGATACTTCCATCCTTGCTGAGTGGTATCAGAGGAGGGGTACCAGCGCACCTGCAAGAGAAGTCAGTCAGTACATACTTACCAGCTACTTACCTCAGTCCTCAGCAGGAGCCAGGCGAGTCTTATGGCCGACCAGGCTGCTGCTTGGTAGAGCCTGGGCCAGCTACTCACCTCTAAGCATCAGCTTCTTCTCTTAAAAATGAGAAATCAGCACCTGGCCTACCCTCTCTGCAGGTCAGGATTCCATAAGGAGGGCATGACAGCATTTGAACCCCACTTTTAAAATATACTTATTGTGTGTGTGTATATGTCCATTTATGCATGCTTCAGCATACATGAAGTTATAGCATAACTTGTGGAAGTTGGTCCTCTCCTTCCATCACATGAACTCAGGCTTGGCAGACAAGAATCTATACCTGCTGAGCCATCTTGAAGGCCTTTGGGGGTTTTTTTTTTTTTTTTTTTTTGGTTTGTTTTGAGACAGGAGCTCATGAATCTCAGGGTGGCTTTGACTCGTAACTAAGAATGACCTTGAATTTCTGATCCTATTGCCTCTACCTTTTTAAGTGCTGGGATTGAACCCAGGGCTTCAGGCACACTATGTAAACTCTGCCAACAGTGATGCCTACCCTAAAAAATTGTTAACAGGAGAATGAGCTTGACACATTTCCTGCTGCTTCTTTGGATCTGTTTATCAATCTAGCTACAGAACAAACATGGCTGTAAAGGACAAGCAAGACAGCAGGTAAGACACTAAGACACCAAAGCAGGTGTGGTCTCCAAGGAGTGGGCTTCCACACACAGGTCCTGGCAGTTCTTCAATGTAGCCCTTTTTTGACCTTTCCATCTATCCCACACTCTTATTACATGGCTCTTCAGAGACTCAAAAGCTCTACTGAGCCCTCAGGCAGGAGGACACAGCTTTAGATTATCCCACAAAGCCAACAGCTGCCTATACTATGACAGCCACAGAAGGCCCCAATGCTGGATTCTCAGAGACTGGTCAATAAAACAGCGTGTATCCTTCTCTGTGAGCTAGATGAGCAAGAACAGCTGAGCTGCTGCCAGACAAAGGCTTCAAGAGAAGGAACCTGCTCCAACAATGCACAGTAAGGAGGAGCATGTCAGCCCCAGCCTGACCCAAAACTGTCTGGGGAAGGTAGGTCGGAGCATCCAGGAGTCTAGAGTCCCCTTAGGAAAGAGTGGGGTGGTACTTAAGAGCCACTGTAGAGAATGAGTTAGAGGCTGGGCATTCAGACAACACACCTGGAGCTGTAGCAGGCAGACCCAGTTGGCCCACTTGGCTGCATGTGATTCCTGCTTCTTGGGTAAGCAGAAAGGGTATGACCAATGCCAGGCCCTTTGGGCTGAGGGAGATGATTTAGGAACCTGCTCCTGTGCCCCTCCCAACTCTAGGTGCTACTTGTAGAGTTTATCATTTAGGCTATCACATCCTCCAAGGACAGATGGTAATGAGAAGTTAGGGACTGATTATCCTAACACGTGTACACTTGGCACGTAGCAGGACAGGCTCTTCTTCCTTCTCCTGGCTGACAGTTGTAAGGGAGGAAGTTCCTCAGGCCCACTGCTGGGCTAGGATACCATCTTAGCTGGATGCCAGGCTAGACACTAGAACTCATTCACAAGCAAGGATATAAAAAGTAGTAGTAATCTGGCCACAAGCTCAGGGCTCCAGCCAGCTCAGAATCTCCTCACAAGCCCTGCCTACCACTCTTCACCCAACTGGAGCAGCCTTGTGACAATCAGTGCGTGGCTGGCTGGGAGCTCTTGGACAGAGGATAACTGGAGGGAAGCCTTCCACACAGAGGAGCTGAGGCTCAGATGGCTGCTGGAAAGTCTCTTCCATACTTGCTCCTAAGGTGTCCCAACTACAGCAGTTCCTCAACCCCAGAGTATTGAGGTAGGGGGTGGGGACATTTATGGGCCCATGGCAGCCAGGCCACAGCTGCCAAAGGAATGTACTTGAATGGATGCACTCAGAGGACTGCTGTGGAACACCTCAGATCCCTGGCATATGCCTGTGGCCCTCTAAAAGTATTCCAGTCCCTTTCTGCATCTCCTCTTCTTGCCCTCTGACCTCCATACATACATAATGGCACTCATGTCCACATAAACATAGATGAGGAGGAGGAGGAGGAGGAAGAGGAGATTAAGTAAATGTTTTAATGGATCACAGCATCAACATACTTCACTCCTTGCCCGACAAGACTATCAAGTTTGCACCATGACTTTGTGAGAGGTCCAGGAATTTGCCATAAGGAAAACCCATCAGGCCAAGTACCCACAAATGTGTGACAAGGGGACCCACCTCACTAGATCTTGTCATCGGGAAGCAACTTTCAACAACTTCTCTGACACCCACCAGGAGCTGGCGCCTTTATACAGCACTGTGCCAGCCAGGCACCTGGGCATAAATCTTATTACTGATGTGGAAAACTAACTGTCCTAAGATTAAGTTCCAGCAAGGCATGGCAGTTACACTCCCAATGCTAGAACTCAGGTGGTAGAGGTAAGAGAATAAGGAGCTCCAGGCTGGCCTTGGCTGCATGAAACTTTGTCTCAAAGAGCCAAAAGAAACAAACAACATTAATAACTTTGTTTAGAAAATCTTAGGAAGGACTCATACCTATGGATTTACTTATATACCCACTCCCAAATACAGTTGACTGAGGTAAGTAGCTGGTAAGTATGTACTGAATGGCTTCTCTTGCAGGTGCACTGGTACCCCTCCTCTGATACCACTCAGCAAGGATGGAAGTATCGCTAGTTCTGTTAGCTCCTCAGTAAGTGTTGGCTCGTGGGGTCCTTGATGCTGGCTGTATGTGTGTGTGCATGTGTACCAGTGTGCGAGTAGAATCTGTTCTCTCCTTTCACCTTTCTAGGGGTTTCAGAGATCAAACTCAGGTCACCATGCTTGGCTACAAGCACCTTAACCCTCCTAAGCCATCTTACCAGGACCTAAAAAAGAAGTTTTAAAAAAGAGGTAGCCATCACCAGGCATGAAAGAACACGTCTGGTATTCCAGCACTGAAGCTGAGACAGGAGGACTTCCACAGGTTTAAGGCTTTTCATTTTTAAAGGAAAGAGAAAGGTTTTCCCTAGAGTAGGATAAGCCGAAGAGAGAAACCCATTCTGTTTAGCGTTCTTCCTAAATGCAGGTCTGTAGGAGCTAAAGGCTTCGGAGGTGCCTGCCACGCACCACGCACTGTGCAGGAGTTCACTCATGAGTCTCACTTACGGTGTCAAAGAGTCCCATCACACAGGCAGGAGAGCGTGCAAGGGAGTTTGTGTCCTTGTGGCCACACCTGCTTTCATGCCTCCCTGCTTATAGGGAAAGTTCTACGGTTGAGACAGTTTCAGTGAAGCACACATTGGCTTCATATCTGCTATGTGGTAGAGAGGCTGGGCTGAACTCCTGACCTGTTTCCACTTCCCCAAACACTGGGGTTAGAGGCAGAAGCCACTATGCCTGCCGGCCTCAGGAGAAGCCTGTTATGTTAAAACAAGAGTGCCACAGAATTCTCTTCAGGGCATTCCTGCAGGTGTGCTCTGTACAGCCACCGGGCTATGGAGGCTGGGATACACTGGACAGGGGAGTGATCGTGGACATCGGTTCTCAAACCGTTTTGCCTTTCATTTTTTACCTGCTACCATTTGTCAAGGTCATCTCCTTGCCTTTCATATTTCTATTGGTTCTCTGGGTCAGGACCTCTTACTTAGACTCAAGTGTTCACTTCCTTATTTAGATACTTCCAGCCTCCACTTCTGGTGCAGTACTGTCATGGAGCAAAGTGGGAGGGGTTCTTGAAAGGGAAAAACAAGATATCGCTACATGGAATATGCCGTATGCCTATTGACTACATCTGGTCCTCATGGCATCTTCTACCGCGGGAGTCCAGTGAGTCTGAAAAACAGGAGTAGAACTAAAGACTGTTTCGTCATGATTAGTCTTCCTCCAAGATACTTTAGGGTGGCCTCCTTCCTGTTCCCAAGAAGGCTGGAAGGCAGCATCTCAAGCATACACAGATCTCAGGCATCCAGCCAGACAATAATAATCCTTCTGCCTTAGCAATCATAAACACTGGCACTTTGACAGTACTTTATTTGGATCTCTGAATTTAAGGCCAGCCTGGTCTACATGGAGAGTTCTAGAACAGCCAGGGCTACACAGTCTTAAAAAAAAGTGTGTGTGTGTGTGTGTGTGTGTGTGTGAGAGAGAGAGAGAGAGAGAGAGAGAGAGAGAGAGAGAGAGAGAGAGAGAGAGAGAGAGAGAAAAGATGGGGCTGGAGAGATGACTCAGTGGTTAAGAGCACTGACTGCTCTTCCAGAGGTCCTGAGTTCAATCTCCAGCAACCACTCATCTCATCTATAAGATCTAATGCCCTCTTCTGGCATGTAGGTGTACATGCAGATAGAGCACTCATATACATAAAATAAACTTTTTTTTAAAAGGTGGGAGGGCTGAGGAATGGGACCCTTGAGATGTAGCTCTGGTGATAGTACTTTCTAAGTATCCATCCTGAGTACCAAGTAAATGATGCCTGCCTGTTGATCTCAGTACTCTGGAGGTGACTCTTAACTGCACACTGCAATTAGAAATCAGCCTGGAATACAAGAGACCTTGGCTACAAAACCAAACCAAAGCTTTACAAACAAATGAACAAACAAACAAAAAAGGGTGGGTTGTGGCGCCCACCTTCAAGTAAGTACTACTGTCACTATTTAACAAGGAAATGGAGAAATTTAATCAACTTGTCAAAGGTCACAGAGGTTGAGTAACGGGGGCCAGGATCTGCACTATAGATAGAAAGCAGTAGAGCACAGAGGAAGCTGGGAAGGTGACCATAATGGGACAGGTGACTACAGAGTTCAGGGACCAGAAGCAGGACACAACTCTCAGCAGAGCAGAAGAGCCCCTCCTGAGTTCATTTGACAAACCCACTGTTGCTGGCTCCATATACCTGACCCAGCCCAGCCTTCTCATAAATGACATACATAGGCCCAAAGGTGAAGATCATGTAGCTAATTAGTAGCAGAGCTGGGGTCACAGTGCCTTGCACTATTCCTGCTTTTAAAGCTACCAGCTTGCTTAGCCTACCTAGAGCGCCCAGACAGACAGACAGACAGACAGACAGACAGACACACACACACACACACACACACACACACACACACACACACACACACGGCTTCCCTGGCTCCTACTCCTCTTCTGCATTAATACTCAAACCATCCCCTCTGGAAGATAGTAGCTACCTTAGATGAATTTTCCGAATGCCCAGAGTGCTCAGCTGGAGAAAGTACCACATTCAACCACATTTTGGCCCAGTGCAATCAAAAACTGCCGGAGAGGCTTTCCTGCTGAGCCACACTTGCCACTTCCACATGGGGCCTGGGACAAACTCTGGGTTCCCAAAGTCCCTCAAAAGACTTAGAAATGGATATGTACTCAGATCCCAGATAAAGTGCCCAGTTCTGCTTCCTGTGAATCCTCCTTCCCAAGATTTTTCTGTTCTTTCTCCCTATTCCCTTTCTACTGCCCAGGCCAGGGCCAAATAAATAGCCACCTCCAAGTGTTCCTCTCTTGACAGGATAGGACACCTCATGCTGGATGGGCACTTCAAGACTCACCTTTTGGTGACTCGTCTGAGCAGAGGTTTAGACAGACTTAAGACTGCCCTTGATTTCCCTCCCGCGGTTGCTTGGCCGGGTCCCCTACAAATAGCTACTCTCTTTTTTCTGCCCTCAGTGCCTAGTCCCCAAACCTGTAATCCCGGCATCTTGGAGGCTGAGGTAGGAGAACTACCAACAGTTCATTCAAGGCCATCCTGGCCTACAGAGCAACATTGTCTCAGAAAAACAACAAAACAAAACAAAACAAAAAAACAAACAAATAAGAACAAAAACAAGTCAGGTGCTGTATAATTGTAATCCCCGAATTTGGGAGGTAGAGGTAGAGGCAGAGGCAGAGGCAGGAGTTATCAGGAACTCAAGGCCAGCCTAGGCTACATAAGTTCCCCCCCGCCCCCCCAAAAAACTAAATAATTCTACCAACAAAACAAAATAATTAAACCAATAAAAACTACCAAAAAACAGGGCTGACAAGATGGTTTGTCCCACATGGTAGAGAACTGATTCCCAAAAACTATCTTATAATTCTGTACATATAAGACACATATAAATGTAGTTAAACGAGTCCTAAACTATCCAGGCAAAGTTCTGGCCTTCATTGTGTTACTATCCAACTTTAAACAATCCAAAGGCACAGTATATTATTCTAGTTTTCTACAGTAATAACTGAGGCATAGAAACCTTTAAAAGCTTGATAAAGTACATAAAGACAGGAAGGCAAGCAGGCCCGCCTGCATGTCCCTGGTTTCTGTTCCTAACATTCAGATCCCCAGGGACACAGATTCCAAAATCATCTGGGAAGACAACAGTTGTTTTTTGTTTTTTTACAGCATGTCTCACATTTTAGCTCAGGCTGTCTTAAAAATCCCAGCAATCCTCCTGCCTCAATTTCCTAAATACTAAGTTTACAGACACGAGCTACCAATCCTGAGAAGACGATTCTGTTGCTGCAGCCCTAGAGACAGGAGCCGCCAATGTCAAGGTAGGCAGACCCATCTTGTCTTGTCTGTCTTGAGCCTTCTATTCCATCCAAAATGGCTTACCTGAGCATGCAGGGCAGCGGCGGCAGCAGCAGTGGCAGCTGGGTAGGTGAACGTAGTATGTGAAATGGCTGGGGTCAGCTCTGTGGTGTAGAGAGGGTAAGGGGCCCAGGCCTCTGGGGATGCAGGAATCAGAGCAGTCCCCATCAGGTCATCTATAACAGGAGACAACAGCCTCCATTAGTCAGAACACTGGTCTCCCCTCCAACACCCCTTGCCAAACAGAAAAGGACCCAGCACTGTAACTGAACTATATATAGTTCCCCCTCCTCAAGACCAGGAAAAGAAGCCCTGTGAACTTGTCTGGCATGGTGAATACCCTATTTCGAGAAGATCTCAAGCAGGCCATAGATAGCCTATATTAAACAAGAGAAATCACAAAAAGGCTTCAAGGAAATCTCACAGCCCTGATAGGCCTTGGCGCCCAACCTTCTTGAGTCTAGAAAAGGCTGCAGAGGAAGAAGTGGGCTACTAAGTTTCAGGGTAAGTGGCTATGGTTGAAAGAAGGCCCCAGAGAAGGAGACATGACTGATCTCAGGATCTAAAAATGTGCAGTTTAACAAGAGCTCCTGGCCTAGGCCGAGCCAAAGGGCAGGAGAGAAGGAAGGTCAGAGCCCCACTCACAAGGGTCCCGAGCGATCAAGTGTGCTCCTAGGGCAGGGTGGACACTGGTGGGATTTGGTGTCGCTATTAGTTTGCTCTTGGCCATCTTGGTGTTGGCTTTGGCAAACTCTAGCCTCAGGGTCTGTGGGTTCTCCGGATCAAAGCGAATACCCTAGATGGGAAGAAAAGAGACGCATACAAGGACCCATACTGTCAACTATCAAGCATACAGAGGGCCCCAGAAGCAAGCTCAGCTGTAAGACTCTTCCACACAGGACTACAGCAGAGGGAAAGTTGCTGAGCTATGGGGGCGATGACACTTCCACAAACCAGGCAGCCAAGGATACTGCCTCCCAGGGACGGGTGGGAAATAAAAACCTTAGGGGAAGATCTGCAGTGGACAGAACAGGGCCGATCACCTTGTTAGAAAGGCATGTCCTCTGTCTACTCACATTCAATGCGTTTTTGGCTGCTTCTGCTCCTGCCCGGCTGTCAAAGATCACAAAACCAACAGGCTAGTAGGAAGAAAGAGAGAATAGCCTTGCATCTCTCTCTGCCTTACATCTGCACCCCAAGTCCAGCACTTGCTGCCTAGCACGTCCAAGACTTTGGGCTTGACCCTCCACAATACCACAAACAACAACATCATCATCATCATCATCACCACCACCACCACCACAACAGGAGGAGGAGGAGGAGGAGGAGGAGGAGGACGAGGACGAGGAGGAGGACGAGGACGAGGAGGAGGAGGAGGAAAAACCTAACACCTAATTGGAAACTGTATTTGACTTGCTAGTTAGGGAATACAAAAGAAATAAATCTGTTGCCCATACCCTCCTCCCTAAGGTATGTCTGGAGATTCACAATTCACAAGCATCTAGGTTAAGTGTCCCTTCTAAGTACCACATTATTAAATGATACCAAAACAGCACTGTCCCATGGGCTATATTAAACATCACCTTTTCTGTAAGTTTTGTTGTTTTGTTTGTTTTTGTTTTGTTTTTAACTTAAAGCAGCACCAAGGACAAAAGCAAGGTCTGGCTTACGTTAGGCAAGCTGTAACCGTAGCCCAGAAGCATTTGTAAATACATGCAGATAAGGTTGAAAGCTTCTGACTTCTCACTCCTAGTGGCCTCCAGAAGGCTCTGGGCTCTGACCTCCTGCAGGAGGCCAGAGACCAGCTATCACCTCATCTCTGCTGTCTTCAGTCACTGGGGCCAGGCAGTCTGTGGTTCTAATGCCAGAGCCAGACAGAAAGGAGAGAGGCTGACAAGGCCCAGCTGACTATAAAAGAGAGAGCTGTAGAGGCTGTCCTTCTGTCAGGGCAGAGGCAAAACAGCAAGGAGTGGGTCTCCACCTTCAGATGCCTTCAAACAGTAGGGCAAAAGTTTCAGTTCCATGCTAGCAGTTAGCCTAGGCTGAGAGAAAAAACCTAGGAGAGAAATTACTGCCGGGCAGTGGTGGCGCACACCTTTAATCCCAGCACTTGGGAGGCAGAAAGGGGCAATTTGTGAGTTTGAGGCCAGCCTGGTCTACAGAGTGAGTTCCAGGATAGCCAGGGCTATACAGAGAAACCATGTCTTGGGGAAAAAAAAAAAAAAAAAAAAAAAAAAAATTACCTGTCTTGAGGTGAGCTTGATCAGGGACCCTTCATAGCCCTGTGGAGAGAGGTGGCCATTTCAGGGGTTCAGAAGCTGTTGCTGTGCTAACCCAGCACTGTCCCCCCCATCAGCCTCATCTTTCCTGTGATCCCCTGAATCATTCTGTAATCCTTCAAAGGCAACCCTCACACTGATGCTGAGTTCCTGCTGCCTTCGTGTTCTGAATCACATGGTCACATGGTCCAGCAGTGCTCAGGGCATTCCCAGGGCTCTACTAACCTGTCAATCGAGAGCAAGTCCTTTATCCAGTTTCCTCAGCTTCAAAATAAAGGCTACACCGAATCTCAAGAATCCCTCACATGGCAAAGTCTGTTAAGACTCTTTATCATCTCCATTTTACAGATGATAAACAGAGGTTCGGCGGGGCCGAGAAACTGGCACAAGACAAGAGTCAGCAGAACCATCATAGAGCCAGATCTGTGACCCCAGTTTCTGAAACACCTTTCTACAGTTCAATCCACAGTAGAGATGCATTCTTGCTGCTCAGCCCTGATCCTGGGTTCTGGGGACTCCTGGATCTGACTCACCTTGAATGGCCGGAAGAGCAGGTACAGTTCTCTAGGTTTAATATCCACGGGGAGGCCACTGACAAACAGTGTCCGGACCTAGAGACAGAGACCACAGTGGTCAGGGTTGTTCATTCACGAGGTAGGACTTAGAGAAACTGAGTGCATCCCAGGCCTCCTGTACACATGCAGTTTCATAGCTTTGAATCTATCAAAGCTTCCTTTAGGCTTCACACAACACCCGGGCATAAATGTACCATCCAGACCTGCAAAGACCATCACACCTGAGAGAGTGAGAGCACCCCACTCTGTAAATGAGCACCCTTGCTACACAGTCATAAGTACCAGAGTTTGGATTCAAGTCCACACAGTAAGCTGGACATCCCACAGACACTTGTAACCACAACTCTGAGAAAGATGGAGACAGGAGGATCCTGGAGCTGGCTGGCTTCCAGTCTAGGTTCAGAAAATAAGCTGAGTGACAGAGGAAGACACTAACACCCTTTTCTGGCCACTACTCATCTCGTACACACACACACACACACACACACACACACACACACACACACACACACATACACAAAAATCTTTTTTTTTTTTTGGTTTTTCAGACAGGATTTCTCTGTGTAGCCCTGGCTGTCCTGGAACTCACTCTGTAGATCAGGCTGGCCTCGAACTCAGAAACCCACCTGCCTCTGCCTCCCAAGTGCTGGGATTAAAGGCGTGCGCCACCACTGCCCCCGCCAATAAATCTTAAAAAAATAAAAAAAGTTCTATTTTGCCAGAAGATAACTCCTTGGTGGTAAAGCTCTGGTCTAAAGAGGCAAAGACACACAAGGAGTTGTTTTTGTGCTCTGCAGACAGGGTGCAGGTGGGAGGTGGGGGGGGGGGGGCGCTCAGGTGTCTGTTTTCTACACTCCACTCCACAGTAGCTGGGAATGAGTTATAATTTTATCTTTAAACCTAGATAGCACTTAGCAAATGCTATTAAAAAGTTACTAAGCTTAGCTGGGCATGGAGGCACATACCTTTAATCTCAGCACTAGGGGTGCAGAGGTAGATGGATCTAAGTCTGAGGACAGCCTGGGCTACACAGAGAAAACGTGTCTCAAAACAACAAAAACCAAACCAATTTTACAGAGCTGGGTATGCTGGCACCCACATTTAATCCCAATGCCAGAAAGCTTGAGGCAGCAGGATCAGGAGTTCAAGGTCATCCTTGGCTACAGTGACCTTGGGCCAATCTCAGCTACAAGTTTACTGGATATGGAGACTGGTGACAAGCTGGAAATAAAACAATTATTGCAATGGATTAAAGGCCAGCCACCATGTTCATCTGGCTTGCTTTGTTGGTTTGTTTTTGAGAAGGTCTCTGTAGCCTTGGCAGTCCTAGAACTCGCTATGTAGACTAGGCTAGTCTCAAACTCACAACACCACCTGGCTTTCACCTGGATTTTAAAAAATATATTGCATGGGGGCGTTTTGCATGCATATATGAACATGCACCACATGCATGCCTGGTACCCTTGGAGGCCAAAATAAAGTTTTGAATCCTCCGGAATTAGAAATACAAAAGGTTTTGAGCCACCATATGGGTACTGAGAATTGAACTCAGGTCCTCTGGAAGAGCAGCCAGTGCTCTTGACCACTGTGATATTTCTCCAGCCCCCAACCGGGCTGTTTAAGTGGATGTTAACTTCAGTCCTTGAGCATGCAGGGCAAGTGTTTTGCCTACTGCCTCCACAGCCCCATATGTTGAGTTCCCACAAGACAGTTTGATGCTGTAATGAGTGCCCTCCTTGTGGTCACCAGTTGGTAATGAAGTCAGATCTAAACACCAGGTTTTATCCTATGACTCCTGGCCTCCGGAACCACAGGTAGAGTACTTGAGAGAATCAGTAGAACTGTTTACCTTACCTAACTTCTATTTTTGTTTTATTTATTTGTCTTTGTGTACTAGAACCTGTACATGCTAGGTAGGCACTCTACCACTGAGCTACAATTCCTAGTTTTGTGTTTGTGTGTGTATCTTTTATTTTATTTTATTTTATTTTTTTTTGGTTTTTCGAGACAGGGTTTCTCTGTGTAGCCCTGGCTGTCCTGGAATTCACTCTGTAGACCAGGCTGGCCTCGAACTCAGAAATCCACCTGCCTCTGCCCCCCAAGTGCTGGGATTAAAGGCGTGTACCACCACTGCCCTGGCTGTGTGTGTGTGTGTGTGTGTGTGTGTGTATCTTTACAGAGCCCCGGCTGTCCTGGAACTCTCTATATAGACCAGGCTGACCTTGAACTCAGAGATCCACCTGCCATTGTTTCCCTGATGCTCAATTTAAGGCATTTGCCACCATGCCCAGCCAATTGTTAGTTTTTTAAAAAAAATCTTTTTGAGACAGCAGTTGCTAAGTAGCTCAGGTTAGTCTTAAACTTTCAATTCTTTCACCTGTCTGGAAGGCATTGATTGGGACAGGTGTGTCACAGGGGCCATTGCTATGCAAATGATTCTAGCACCTGGTGTTAAAGTAGGCACAGCACTTGGGAACCCCAGTGGGAAAAGAAGGTCCTCTAGTTTATTCCAGGTTTTGTTTTGTTTAAGATAGGGCTTCTCTGTGTAACTCTGGCTATCCTGGAACTTGGTTTTTAGACCAGGCTAGCCTTGAACTCACAGAGATTAAAGGTGTGAGTCATCATTTCCTGTCTATAGCTTTTAAACTTATTTTATGTTTGATCTCTGGAATCCACAGAGATCTGATAGCCAAAAGTTGTCCTCTGACCCCCCTCACGTGCATCTGTGGCATATTGGTAAACACAGTTGTGTACACACACACACACACACACACACACACACACACACACACACACACAGTCAGGCTCAGCAGTGATGAGCACTTATTATTTTGTAGATGACTTGGGCATCTTGGGCATGGTTCCTAGCACCACCTGATAGCTTACAACCTTCTGTAGCCCAATGCCAGAGGACCTAACGCCCTCTTCTGGCTTTTGAGGACACCATACACAGTATTCATAAATACAAACACACAGACATAAAATACATCTAAAAAATTATTTAAAACAAACATGATAGCCAGGTGGTGGTGGTGGTGCATGCCTTTAATTCCAGCACTCTGGAGGCAGAGGCAGAATCAGAAGGGTCTCTGAGTTCAAGGCCAGTCTGGTCCTACAGAGAACTCCAGGACAGCCAGGGCTACATAGAGAAACCCTTCAAAAACCTGGGGGAAAAAGTGTACAAGTAAATCCTCAGGCACAAGTGACTCACCCAAGGTCACAGAGAGGACCACTGACTCAAAATCCAAGTCTCTCTGCTACATAGCCTGACTTTGGGGCACCAGGAAAGATAGGACCTCAGTGCAGACAGGGTCTGTCCCAGCAGATGGGACTTCGAGTGCAAGCTGCCTACTGATGGGACCACAGCAGTCATCTTGTCTTCTTCCCTAGAGCAGCCCCACAGAAACTTCCGCCTCAACCCTCTCCAGAGCATGCCTATCTCAACTCAAGCTAATTTTAATCCCTCCCTCAAATGGCTCTTTCACCAGACCTCCCCAGAGGCCCCTTAAATAGCAAGTTCTCAGCACAAAGTCTCCTGCTTGGGTGGGAGTGAGGCACGAGTTCAGGGATCTTTCCTCATCTCCAAGCTTCTCTGGCCTGCTCCCTCTGGTGTCCACCATCTATGTTCTAAACCTCCTCAAAAGCTACAGCATGGTTCCCCTGCATGTCCCTGACTACCCTGACAGACAAAGCAGGTATGGATTAGGTGACTGGTCCCATCCACAAGCCAAGTCACAGGAAGTCCGACCAAGTCACAGGAAGTCTAACCTGAACACTCTACCCCAGCCAATTACAGCCCTCTTATCTCCCTTGTTAAGAGAGAAGCAGTAAGATAAGAAAGGATCAGTAACTTGTCTTTGGTTTTCTTTTTTGTTATTGTTGTAATTTGTTTTTGAGACAAGGTTTCTCTGTGCAGCATTGGCTGTCCTGGAACTCTCAATGTATACCACACTGGCCTTGAACTCAAAGAGATCCAAATGCCTCTGCCTCTGGGTGCTGGGATTAAAGGCGTGCCCCGCCAACACCCCTTTCTGTTTTTATTTTCCTGGACTGGCCCTGAATTCAAATGTTGCCCAACGTGGCTTCAAGCTCATAACAATACTCCAGTATCACCTCCCCAAGAATTGGGGTTGTAAGTATGTGCCACCACAATCAGCTCTTCGAGCAACTTGGCTCACCAAGGAACAGAGCTGAGTGAGACTCAGGTACTCAAGATTTCCATGTGCCTACAGCAATCCCCTTGGGCAGTTGCACTATAAGACCCATACATAGCTGGGTCTCCTCCCTTCTCAAGCTTTTTATCCCAGATGATAGGAAAAAACAGAAACTAGCAAACTAAAGGTAGAGGGAGGTATGAGCTCAACCAGTGGACTGCTTCCACCATCAGACTGCACACAACCCCACGCTCTCCAGGCCCTCATCTCATAGCTGCTTGTGCTTTTCCCTACCCCTGCCCCATTCTCACTCACTATAGAGCATCCATCTTTAGGCTGGGTTTCCTCAGTCGCCATTCTCTCCCCTGGAGTCCTGCCACGGCCTTGGCACCCTCGCCTTGTATTGCTCCCACCAGTCTGAGCTGTTTTGGCATGCCGACTATACAAGAACAAGCCTCAAAACCTGTCCACCTTTCCAAGCATCTACTCAGGCCTTGTCACTCAAGATCTCTCCCTCCATATTCAGTTCCTCTAAAGAAACTTACCCAGAGACCAGATGTGACCCAGCCAGGCAAAATGACACTCCACAACAGGCTAGTTGGGTTAGAGTCTGCATCCCATCTTTAGGCTTTGGCCCTTAGTCTTTCTGAATGTTTCAATCTATACAACAGTCTATACAACAATCATCTGCACAACACAGACACCAAGACCAAGAGAGCTCTCCTTACTCTAGCACACACATAAGGGTCAACAAAGAGCAGGAAATAATTTACCTCTGCAAACTGTTACCTGTCAGCTACCACGGGCCATAGACCTGGGAACTCCCCAAGCTGCTCTTCCCTTACACAAGCCTTACTATGTATCTTTGCTCTACAGACCCTGGAAGTGCAGCAGAAGTCTTGCTAAGTCCACACCACAGGCCGTGGTTTAATGCCCAGCTTCTTGGGACTTTCTAGGTCTTTACTGTCCCTCAGAGAGAAGGGCCTATGTACTCCTAGGCTCTTTCTGTCCAGCCAGTGTTAGCTTCACACTCGGTATCCATGGGCACAGAGCCAGGGCAGTTCTCATCTTAAAATCTACATGGCGGAAACTCCTCCTCCTAGTAAACAAATTTAATGGGAGATTTTTGTTTTGTTTTATTTTTTTGAAACAGTTTCCATGTCAATCTAGATGTCCTGAAATTAACTCTGTGGACCAAACTGGCCTTGAACTCAGAGATCTGTCTATCTCCAGAGTGCTGTGATTAAAGGCATGTACCACCATGCCTGTAAAGGGAGATTTTTGACCACACTTGTCTAATGCTATGGGACAGGAGACCCAGGCTCAGAAGGTGTCTTCATGTTATAGGTAGCTATTCTGGTCAGAAGTCAGTTTGTTGTTATTGTCTTGTTTTTGTTTGTTTTTGAGACAGAGTATCATACATCTAAATTCTGGATTTTCTTGCCTAGATTTCCTAAGTACTGTATTACAGGTGTGTACCCCCAAGTCTGGCTACAGTTCACTTTCTGAAGAGAAATAGGAAGAAAGGCTCTAACAAGTCCATTCACACCTAAGGGTCAATGAAAATCTTCCTTCAAATAAACTCACAGTTGTTCAAAGAGACAAAAGGGGCTGGAGAGATGGCTCCGAAGTAAGAGCACTGACTATTCTTCCAGAGGTCCTGAGTTCAATTCACAAAACACCCATATACATAAATAAAAACATCTTTTAAAAGGAGAGAGTGAGCCACGTAGTGCTGGCACACGCCTTTAATCCCAACACTCTGGAGGCAGAGGCAATAGGATCTGAGTTCAAGGCCAGCCTGGTTAACAGAGTGAGTTCCAGGACAGCCAAGGCTGTACACAGAGAGATCCTGTCTCAAACAACAACAAAAACAAAAACAAAAAACAAATGAGAGAAAAAAGAAAGAAAAGACTAAACAAGCGTTCAGTAACAAAGTACTAGTGCGCTTCTAGGTGAGATATGGTCAAGCAGATACCTGAGGCAGCTGAAAGGTCATGGTTCAAACAGCAACAGCTCAGACTTCCTCTTAGGAGATCACACAGGGTCCTAAAATGGGAAGTCCTCCTCATTAGAGAACCTATACTAAGGATAGGGACCCAGCGGCTCACTAAGTCTGTCTTCTGTAAAAGTGGGACAGAGCTGACACACTGTTCAGGATTTGGAAAAATATCCCAACCTTATTTTTCTTTTTGTTTTCTGAGATGGGGTCTCATGGACTCCAAATTGGCCTCCACCTCCCGTTTCTATTCTACACAACTTCTACTCTCACAAAGACCTCCTTCATACCAAGCATTAAACGCTTGCTGCTCAATCACTGTGGCTAAGAGGATGGGCTCCATAAATGCCAGATTTTATTATCGACGGAAAGGGTAAACACTGCTTCAACAACAATGTGACACCCATGACCATTAAACCCTCTTACCCTTTAACTGTGAAGGACAACCACAGCCTTTTCAAACCCCAGCCTTAGAAGAGCCAAGACAGGACCTGGGGCTCAAGGGATCGCTTCCCTAGAAATCTTGCTAAAGAACACCAAGGCTACCCTGGACCTCAGAAACTCCACCAACCCACTTGAGGCAGTATCTGCCCCACCACAAATCCTTGCCACCAGGATGGGACTCAGGGAGAAGGTATGCACAGGAAAATTGACTTTTGGCAATAAAAATACCCTACAAAAGAGATAAAAATCAAGAAAGGAAAGAGGCTAGTTGGCATGCACCACCACACTGGGAATCTCAGTACTTGAGGCAGAATCTGGGCTACAGTGAGAGGCTGTCTCAAGAAACCAAAAAAACTGATTATGAAACATTTCATGTTAAGAATCCCCCACAGAGGACTTTTTTTTTTAAAGGGTGACATTTCATTTATCAATATTTTCAAGGGTCATGCATGCTGTGGCATGTTTCAGTAATGAAAGCTGGCTCAGTGGCTAAAAGTACTAGTGCACATGCTTAGTGATCTAAATTCAACCTCTAGAATTCAGTGCTGTACATCATGAGACAGGAAAACGGCCCTAAAGCTTGTGGGATAGCCAGCCTGGAGATGTAGTGACATAGAAACAATAGAAATCAAATCATGCCTCAACAAAGGAAAGGCAAGTGGCTCCCAGCTAGTGGTCTCACACGTTGTGATACACACACACACACACACACACACACACACACAAAATAAAAACTGAAAGATAGAGAAAATTAATTCTGTAAATCTTTTTTTGTTTTTGTTTGATGTAGTCTATTTGCAGTCCTAGACAGTGAACCCAAGTCCAGCTAGCCAAGTGCTCCCCTACCAAGCTATCTCCAGAAGTCTTTTAGCATCTCTTAAAGTTAAAATTCAAACTGGCAAGGAACCTCAGCCTAACCATCCATTCCATCAACGTTCAAGTAACTCTCACTCAAGTCCCGCCTATTCACGGCAGGAGCTAGGGCTCCTGGAGTCATCTGGATGGAAAACACTCCTTAGGAGGGGGAGGGGAGAGGAGGGAAATCCAAACTGGGAAAAACAAGACTCCTGTAAGCCCTTCCCACATCCTTCCCCCACTCTGAGTTCTCAGTAGTAGCCTAAATAAAGAAAATTTGAGCTGGAAGATACTGTATTTTTAGATGAGAAAACCAGGACCCAGGGGTCCAGTGAGCTGCTAGCAGCCCTGCGCAAGTAAAAGGTGGCTTGAAGGTCCCCAAGGGCTTGGCTCATGAGCCGATGCCTCTTTCCAGACCTTGATCTTACTGTGCCAGTCTGTTTAGACCCCAGCTTGAAGCAGCCTTAGGCACCCAGGGACAAGTTGCTTTCAGCTCTCACCAAAGGAGAGAGAAACAGTACCTTGAAGAACACTAGGGTGGGTGAGGGTGATGCTGTGGTTAGTCCTAAACAGCACCGGTTTTAAAGAGGTGAAAGGAGCCAGCAAGCCATGCTGGCTCATGCCTGTAATACCAACACTCTGGAGGCTGAGGACAGAGAATGAGAATTAGAGACTAGGCTGGGAGTTCTAAGACAGTCCAAAGCTGGGCCTGATAGAACCTTTGATCCCAGCAGTGAGGAGGCAGAGTTACTGGCCAATCCAGTCTGCATAGCAGGTTCTAAGCTAGACAGACCCACATAGTCACACTGTCTCACAAACAAACAGATGAAGTGGGAGGTAAAACCGGAAGACTGCCATCTCCATCCCCAGGTGAGTAGCACTGTCTTCACGGTTTCTGAATAGGTGTTAGTCAATCGATGGAAGGCATATGCACACCCCCTCAGTCTACATAGAACGTTCTCCTGACACAAAAACACTCAGCATCCTATAAAGACGCTATAATCCTGGGATGCAAAGTGATCACCGCAAGGGAAACTCCACTGAAGCAAGAAACTGGATTCAGGCTTTGCTTCTTGATCAGAAGAAGGCTACTGCCAACAAGACTTAGAGAAATGCAAGAAAAAGCCTTAAACAGTTATCAGGAGGCCTAGGGTGAATCTCAGACCCTATCACCAACTGGGACAAGTGGCTGCAGGCCTTCCCTCCTGTCTCAGCTATAAAAAACAGCTCTCTCACACTCCAACAGTCTAAAAACCCAAACTTTTCCTTTCTTTCTTCCTTTCTAGATGGTCCTTCACCATTTGTTCCAAGAAGGCATTGAACCTAGCTGCCTAAATTCTCCCCTCTCAACCTCTCAAAGCACCTTAGGAAGACAAATATGTACTACTGAACTCATGCTACCAGACTTTCTTTGTATATCCACTGCAAAAAGAGCAGTAAGTGTAGTCATAAAGAAAGAACCGCCGGGCAGTGGTGGCCAGTGGTGGCCCACACCTTTAACTCCAGCACTTGGGAGGCAGAGGCAGGTGGATTTCTGAGTTCAAGGCCAGCCTGGTCTACAGAGTGAGTTCCAGGACAGCCAGGGCTGTCTCGAAAAACCAAAAAAACAAAAAAAACAAAACAAAACAAAACAAAAAAACCCAAGAAAGAAAGAAAGAGAGAGAGAGAGAGAGAGAGAGAGAGAGAAAGAGAGAGAAAGACAGAGAGGGAGAGAGGGAGGGAGGGAGGAAAAGTCGAAGGTAATTAAGACTCAGAGTAAGGGCCAAGTGTGGTGGCACACACCTTTAATCCCAGCACCCAGGCAGAGGCAGGCCAGCCTGATCTTCAGAGTGAGTTCCAAGACAGCTGGAGTTATACAGAGACTCTGTCTCAAAACACAAACTATTCAGGTTAAGTAAGATGCAAGCAATGCTCTATTTATCCCTCTCCTGAAAACCTCAGTGCTTCTGCTCACAAGAAAGCAAACGGTGGCAAATAAAAGGACAGACAAACCTTGGAGTAAGGCAAAAGCTAGATGGTGTGCCTTCAGGCCACCTTGGGCCCAAGGCTATGAGGAGAGTGGGTCACGGCTGGACGAAAGCTGAGGTTGCCAGGTAGAAACCCCAGGGCAGTCAATCTAATCTCAGTGACCATTTTTTCTTTGGTATGCTCGAGGGTAAAGTAGGATTCTGCTTGGGTCCTAGGCTTGAGCTTGGCACAGCAAGTTAACTCTCACCCCTCCCAGGGAAAGAAGGCTCTGCATAGGGCCACTTGACGCGGGGTGGATGGAATGTTAGCAACATGGCCTACAGACCCAGGACTTATAAGGCACTAATCGAGGGCACAGGGAAAGAGCAAGCAGCACAGTGGTAAGCAGTGGCTATGAACCTAGAGACACGCGCTTCCTGGAGTCCAGTGCTCTGAGGACATGCTTCCTCGGCTTTCTATTGAGCTCTGGAGTGGCTCAGTGGCTCCCTAACACACCAACCATATGATTTTCTAGGTAGTTCTTGATCACCTGACACCTTATCCCAAAGCTTTTGATCACTATCACTAAACCAGACCCAGTAGAAAGTCCCAGACCTCAGTGCCTGTCCCATCATTGTGAATGCCCTGCAAACTCCAGCTCCCAATTACATGTCATCAGAGGTTGGCTGTAAGGCTGAATTCTGAACCACACTTTGTAGTTACGCTCATTCATATGAATCAATCACTGGCTCATACACTTGATACTCCTTCTGATGTAGCGGGTGAAACAGGTATAGGCTCCAGTTTTTACAGACAAGCCAGCTCTGGGATTAGATAGCCTGTAGACAAGAGCTGGGGGTAAGGTTCAAGTTGCTTGGGAAGTTTGGGGCTCTTACCCTCTAGGCTGTAAAATATACCCTAAAGTATTAACTAGGTATAGGAGTGGGAAGAGCAGAGACTGGGGACTATTAAGCTAGGGTGAAAGCAAGTTGTCTAAGGGGAGAAGCAGAGCTGGCCATATAGAAAGTACTGAATAACGCTTCAGGCTTCATCCTCTAAACTGTTCCTAGCCTCAAGAGAAGGCTTCAGGTTTTATGAACACAACCAGTCAAAGCCGGTCGTGTGCACTGACCTATGCCTCATTTAGAAAACTAAAGCTGACAAGAAGTAACATGCTGTGCAGAGTTGGTGCTACAGCAGGATGCTGGAGACAGATGTGATGGCCATGTGGCTCCAGGCAAAATCAGAGGCCACACCCAGAGGCATTCCCAGCATTAAAGAAGTTCACCTATCTCCCCATTCCCCTCACTGCTGTGTGATGGGCTATCATGATCTTTCACTTGCCTTCATTCATGCCTGGTGACTTAGTCATTGTTCTATTTCTGTGAAGAAACACCATGATCAAGGGAACTCTTATAAAAGAAAACACTTCATTGGGAGCTTGCTTAGTTTGAGAGGTCGAGTCCACCATGGCAGGATCACAGCAGCATGCAATGAGGCAGTATCTGAGCGAGCGCTACAGCCTGATGCACAAAACACTGGGCTAGATGTGGGCACTTGAAAACCTCAAAGCCCACCCCCAGTGACACACCCTCCAATAAGACCATGTATGTCCTAATCCTTTTAATCCAATCAAAGAGTTCTACTCCCTGGTGACTAAGCATTCATATGGCAAGGGGTGGGCACAGTCAGACCATAGAGAGCTGACATGGCGCTCTATGTGGCTACTGCCTATATATATGACTAACAGAATAGAAACAGACAGATCATGCCACCACACAGCAATTTAGCTCAGTTCTGGATAGCCCTGAACCAGAGACTGACTCTCCCTCCTCTCCATCTGTCCAGGACCCAAGGGAATGGCTTAAAACAAAGAAAAGGCACCACCCTCAGCCCCTGCAGTGACCCTAATATGGAACTTAGCAACACCAATCTAGAAGATGGGAGGGTGGAGAACCAGCATGTCCAAATGCTGAATGGAATTTAACAGCTGACTCTCTATGGAGCAAACTAGCCAGGATGCCCACATATAGAGCAGCAAGAGATAAGGTGTTCTAAGAAAATGTCTCTAGAATGTCAGTAGTCGCTTGAGAGCAAGACTGTTCATTTCTTTAATTAAGATGTTCACAGTGGTCTGTGGCAATGGGGTATGAAAACAATCGGCCCCATTTATAGATGACTAAGGGTTATGACTCCTGTAGAGAACTTAAAATATAACAGTCATTTTTGTAATCCCCAGACAATGGTAATTCTAAACGTGTATGATAAAGCTTTTGATGACTACTCATCATCTACTACCAGGTCTTAGGTTGCCACCAGCCTAAAACAGACAGCCTGACTCAATCACTAGGTTCCTCTACTTTGGGGGCCCAGAATTCAACCCTCAATTTTTTTGGTTGCAGCTGGGCATGGTGACACTTTAATCCCAGCACTCAGGTATTGGCAGACAGATCTCTTGAGTTTGAGGCTGACCTGGCCTAACCTGGTCTACTTAGCAAATTCTAGTACTATTAAGTCAAGGATCCTGTCTCAAAACAAAATCATATTCTTTTTCTTTAGGGCTGCAAGTGTAGAACCTCAGACACAGAATATTTGAATAGCAAGCACAAAGCCCTGGGTTGGACCACTGGTACTAGGAAAACCAGCAACTGATTACAGACATTTTTTCCCCTCCACACCACCACATCTCACCAACCCTAATGTAAAACAGAAGAGGTGCAGTATGTGGTTAAGCACTGACTCTAGCCCTGTGAAAGCAAGCCTCTACTCTCTGTTTAATGTAAGGACTCTGCAGTGCTACTATCAAAGGGGGAATTAAGATGGAGGGATACTCAGCACAATGCCCAAGACAGTTTACTCACTACTAGCAATCTAGCCTCTTCATCTGAGCAAAGACAGATACATCCACAACAACCTAGAGAGTGGAGGAGGCTGACCTCCTCACAGAATCCTCCTGGATCCATTTACCTGGGCCATGCTTCCATGTACGTGCCTAGAAATATAGAAGACTTCCTTCCCTCATATAAAAAGTTTGCCGACAGCACCAAGATGTCCCACGGTCTTTTAAATGTGTGTAGGTTTACGTTGGTGGATGAGGGTGGATGGTTGTTTTGTTGTGTTTTCCTGTGGTTTGTTTTTTCTTTTTCTTTCTTTTTTCTCTGTTTAGCCCTGGTTGGCCTGGAACTCACTATGCAGACTAGACTTCCTGCCTCTGCCTCCCAAGTGTTGGAATTAAAGATGTGCAGCAAAACATGCCTAGCCTTTTTGGGGGGGAGAAAAGGTCTCTTCAGGTAGCCACGGATAATCCAGCTGTAGTGGTTTGAATAAGAATGGGTCCTATAGGCTCATATATTTGAATGCTTAGTCACCAGGAAGTGGCACTATTTGAAAGGATTAGGAGATGTGGCCTTGTTGGAGGAAGTGTGTCCCTGGGGGTGGGCTCTGGGGTTTCAAAAGCCCAGCCAAGCTTAATGTCAGTCTATCTGTGTCTCTCTGCCTTCAGATCAGGAAGTAGCTCTCAATTATTTTTCTAGCACCATGCCTGCTGCCATGCTTCCCACTATTATAATGGACTAAACCTCTGAAACTATAAACAAGACCCTGATTAAAATGCTTTTTTTCTTTTGTAAGAGTTGCCTTGGTCATGGTGTCTCTTCACAGCAAGACTTACAAGATAGCTGATGACCTCCTCGGACGCATCACTCTTGTTCCTTCCCAAATGCTGGGATTCAGAGCCGCATCCAGCTTTGGTTGGTTGGTTTTGATGTGTATATTGAGACAGGATCTTGTTCTATAGTCCTCCTTGGCTTAAAATCCCTATGTAACTCAGAATGGCCTTGAACTTAAGACAGCCTTCCTGTCTCAACCTCTTTAGAGCTAGAATCACCAGCATGACCTGTCCACACTCATCTTCAGGATGTTTCTGATGTCAGGATAAAGAAAAGGGAAACGGAGGGCTAGAGAGATGGTTTGGTAGTTAGGAGCCCCTACTGAGCTTGCTTGGTACCTAATTGAATTTAGGTACCAAAGTCCACCTGTAATTGAAGTTCCAGGGGACCTGATGCCTCCTTCTGGCCTACATGGACATTGCACTCACATATACTGACACATATACATATACTAGACATAACTAAAAACTAAAGTTTGAAGGAAAAAAAAGGGAAAATGCCCACATCATACACTGGACTCCAGAACTCCTTTGTATTCATTTAGACTTAACCTTGGCCTGTTCATCACTGCAGGCCTAGTATCCTCCTACTTATCCACACCTCAGAGAGGAGGGTTAAAATCTAACTTCTCAGAGGTGCCAGAGACCTGTTTCCTGTCATTCTGTGAGGATAAATCCTCTTATCTCAGCTACTCTGGAAAGGAAGGGTAACAGTCATAGGTCCAATTGTAGATACTCTGGCAACCATTACTCCTGACTTTCTACACTTTACAATTAGGTTAACAGAAAATGTCTTTACAAGCTGGGAGTGATGGCACATGCCTTTAATCCCAGCATTGGGGAAGCAGAAGCAAAAGGAACTCTGTTAAGTTTCAGGTCATCCAGGGGTAGGTATTGAGACCCTGTCTTAATAACTAACTTCTTTTTTTTTTTTTTTTTAAAGATTTATTTATTTATTATATGTAAGTACACTGTAGCTGTCTTCAGACACCCCAGCAGAGGGCATCAGATCCCATTACAGATGGTTGTGAGCCACCATGTGGTTGCTGGGATTTGAACTCAGGACCTTCGGAAGAGCAGTCAGTGCTCTTACCCGCTGAGCCATCTCTCCAGCCCAATAACTAACTTCTTTCAGTCTTAGAAACTTATACCTTCAACTCAGGAATCCAAATACCACACTTTAATGACCTAAGGATGCTTCCTAATTAAAAATTACTGTAGGTTAAGCCCAGCACCTGGGAGGCAGAGGCAGGCCAAGTTCTAGGCCAGCTAGGGCTCTAAAAATAAAATTACTGTAGAGGCTGGGATTCAGCCCAGTGACAGACCACTTTCTTGCTTAGTTAGCATCAGTGATGCCTTGGGGATTAATCCTTAGCACCAAAAACAAAATTACAAAAAGTAACTATAACCAAGTCTCCAAACTCATCAAATTACATGGTGAATAAATGTAGCTTTATCAGTGTCAATCATACAGCAATAAAGTAGCTTTAAGTAACAATGAATGTAGTGGCACACATCTGTAATCGCAATAATACAGTAATGCCAGTGTTCAGAAGGCTGAGG
Organism: Uromys caudimaculatus; assembly: GCA_028551405.1. Taxonomy (NCBI): domain Eukaryota; kingdom Metazoa; phylum Chordata; class Mammalia; order Rodentia; family Muridae; genus Uromys; species Uromys caudimaculatus. The sequence goes on from CM052706.1 coordinate 52,729,364, forward strand.
CGGGAGGATCAAGAACTTGAGGTCAGCCGGGCAGTGGTGGCGCACACCTTTAATCCCAGCACTTGGGAGGCAGAGGCAGGTGGATTTCTGAGTTCGAGGCCAGCCAGGGCTACACAGAGAAACCCTGTCTCGAAAAACCAAAAAAAAAAAAAAAAAAAAGAATTTGAGGTCATGGTGACTAAGCTACATAGTTTCAGGACAGGATAGCAATCCAAGCCAGCCTATGCCATGTAGCAAGACCCTCTCCATAAATAAACACCACACATATTGCTCTCCAGACACTACCAACCTCCCACCTAGGAGAATCACTAGAATCTAAGTAGGATTTTCAGAGTCTATGTAACAACATCTGGTGCTCGATCAAGACCCACCTGGAGGAGTGTATAGCCTTCAACTAAACAGGAACTTTGGCTTCTCTCCTAATTTCCACTGCCTTCCTTCAAAGGGTATCAAAGCTTTTAACACATCTCCTCAAGTGCAAGAAAACGGGTCATTCCCTCCCTACTTCACATGCTCTCAGGCCGCTCATAATGTGGCTTTGGCTTTTGTTATTTCTCCATATAGCAAACTACTAGCTTGCTCTCCAAATAAATAAGAGGTCCCATAATCCATACAACCCTGCTCCCTTCAAAAGCTTTTGAAACAAGGCCTCATGCTATGGAGCCAAGCTAGTCTCTGTCTTGGGAGTCACCCTTTGATGTATGCCATACATTTTGGAATGTCCTTTCCACTAACTAATAACCTCCTATTCTACTCACCCTCATCTCAGGGAGAGCTAACCGCTAACTTCCTAATGTCACTATGGTAGACACACCACCACTGCCAGGCAAATCCTCCTCACTCTCCCTGCCTGCAATCCTTTCATCTATATTCTAGAGAAGGAACCTGAGGTTCATAATATGGATGAGCCCTCCTGGATAGAGCAGGAGGCAAGCAGGGAAACCTGACTAGACAAAGCAGTTCAAGTTGAGCCAGGGATTCATTCCTTCTAGAACCAAGAAAACACCTCCTTCTCCTGCAACCTGGTATCCTTAGAAGTGAGGTGTTAAAGGTAGACTGTAGCCTTTACTTCTCTAGGCTTGTTATAGCTAATCAATAGATGATTGGGAAGAGCCAGTTTCAGCCACAGCAGTAAATCACCAATGCTAACAGTATTTTCTGGATGATGGTGCTTAGGGATTGTAAAACTGCTTGGGACCACCTAAACTAAAGGAGACAAGCTCCAGCTAAGCAACCAGATAGAGATGGAGCTGAGAGTTCTTGGGCTACTGATCAAAATGCTGTTTAGGGAAGGGACTTATTCTCACAGGGCACCGGGAGACCCCCACACCCTTGGTTTTCTACTTTCAATTATATCATAATCTGTTTTTATGTGGTCATGGTGGAGAATGAATGCCAGGGTGCACTGTGGGGACAACTTCCAAGAATTAGTTCTCTCTCTCTGCCATGTGGATTCCACAGATCTGATAGTCAAGCTTGGTAGCAAACTCCTTTACCCGGTTAGCCATTTTACCGGTTCTATTTTATCTTTCAATATGAAATGCTTCACAAGTTTTTGTGTTATCTTTAACAGAGGCCATGCTAATCTATCTTGTAGTCTTATTTTAGTGTACATGCTACCCAAATAAGGACCTACTGCTTAGATAGAACTCTGCTAAATACTACCTTCAAGCCCATGTCCCTCTGCAGGTACCACTCTGAACCACCAAGGCCTACCTCCAGTCCCTTATGGGAAAGAGCAGTGGCTCTACTTTTTGAATATCCTGCCCTCTCTCCCAGAAAGACAATTTTTAAAAGTAGCCAAGGCCACACACACTTTTTCCAACTCTTCCGTGTGGCTGTACGGTTAGTTCCCACAGAAAAGTCTGAGGATCTGGTCAGCCTTTCATTAAGTGTTAAGTCCCTGCTGGGGGCCAACCTTTTAATAGATGTAGACTTTGGGGGTCCTGGAACAACTTCAGGAAGCATTTGCCCTCCCCCAATTTCAGCACAAAGCGGGTAGGAAAACAAGCAGAGATCACAGACACAATAGCAAACAACACACTCCTCACTCCCAACTCTCAGAGGAGATTCTAAAAATCAGGTAGATTAGGATGGGTGAAGGACCCCAAAGATCCAAAGAGGACAAAGCCAACAGAAACCAAGACCAGCTACCACTCCAGAGCCACTAGCAGAGACATCAGGTGCTCCCCCAACCCCATCGTTTGAGTGAATCATTGCTTAGAATTCCCAGTCTCCTTGTTCCCAAAGCAGGATCCAAACCTAGATTATCAAGATGTCTCAAGATGTCATGCCACTGGTGCACTGAAGCTGGCAGTAGGCCTCTTGCTGGCCCAGCCCAATAGTGGGTCATTCTGCACCAACTCATTAGCACAACCAGTAAGAAACATCAGGCCTCTGCGGTTTCTACCCCAGACCAAGGGGAAGGGCGCTAGGGCTGGATAACTGACCCTTGGTTTCCTGGGCAAGAGTATGCCAGGGAGGGGCAGGAAGGGTCTCTCAGCCCTGGAGTGACACAGCATACGTCAAAGAGCTCCCTAGGAGCCTGAAACCCATAGTAATTGGGCCAGCCTGCCTTCCTGCCTAGCTTTCATTCCCTGCTACCTTTAAGGTTTTTTAACCCCCCACATGTGCGTCGACCTCACCAGCCGATGAAACCACAGGCACTGGTGATTCCTTGACGCGGTCTCATAACCCCTTTTTCAGCATAAGGCAGTTGGACTAGATTATGTCACCTCTCCTTGTAAGATCCCATCCAGGCCAGTTTGGAGTACTGGCTTGGCTACTAGGTCAAAGGGCGAGAACAGGGAATACTCAATGCTTCTAAGTTCTCTCTTTTCTGACTTTAGTTAAATTGTCGGCTCATCTCTCAGAAGAAGCCCAAGTTCTGAGACGGAGAGGAAAGCCCGACTGCCCACTAAGACCACAGTTCTAACCAAGGCGCAGGGCAGCTGGCCAGGCCTCCAAGGTCACGGGGAGGGGTCGAGGTGGGAAAGACTGGTGGTTGAGCAAGCCTCCCGCATGCCCACCGGGATAATCCCTCTCAGCTCCTTCCAGCCGGGGCGGGGGGTCCAGGCCACCCAGGAGGCGCGCCTCAGGCGAAGCGCAAGCAGGACCCGGCGTGGGGAACGAGGGCAGCGGGCGTAGGACCCCCGCGGCGCCGCAAGCCCACCACAGGGACAGGCGGATGGCGGCCGACGCGCGCCCTCCTAGAGCCCCGGAGGGCGGAGAGACAATGCCGGCCCCGCCGGGCAAGTCCAGGCCGCACGCCCCCGCCCGCTGGACATGGGCTGCTCCTCCCTGGGGCGAAGGGCAGCGGCGGGAAGGCGCCAGGAGCGGTGGCCCGCACGACCTCGCGCCGCCTATGGCCCCGCGTGCCCTGCTCCCGCGCCCACCTCCGCGTGCACCTCACGCGCGCCGCACACCCACCTCCTCCTCCAGCGGGCCGCTGGGGCCCGTGCCGGTGCCCGCGCCCGTGCAGTGCTCGACGTCCGGCTTCAGGTTGCTCATCGTGAGGGGGACGCGGAGAGGGGAGCGGGACGGTCGGTCCCGTGGTGAGCAGGGGCACGGTGAGCCGTGCGCCCCCGAGGAGAGTGCGGGCTCGTGAGGAGAGCGGCTGCTGCCGCGTCAGGCTAAGGAGAAAGGAAGGGGGTCACATTAAGTTTGGCGGGTGCGGGAGGCGGCCGGAGGAGCAAGGCACCGGGAACCCGTGCGGAGCCCGTGCGGCCGCCGCCTCCGGCTTTTCACTGCGGCCCGCGAGTGCGCTCGCGGCGGCGGGGGGCGGGCGCCGGGGGAGGGGGCGGGCGCCGGAACCGGCCTCAGCTGGGGCCCGGCCCGCCCCTCCCCCGCCCCGCGGTCTCCGGGGGAACGCGCAGCCAATCCCCGCAGCCCACTGCGGGCTCGCCCCGGCCCGGGCCGCGACGCTCCGGCCTCTCTTTGCCTTCCTCCGCTCGGGCGTTTTCCCGTCTCCGCTTCCTCGGTCGACTCCCTCTCCCTTGCTCTCCCCGACTCGGCTCTCTGTACCCCACCATTCCCTTCTCCAAGACAAGTTTTTAAACTTTGATGAACTCTTTCAGAGAACTTTTCTTAAAGGAGCCGCGCGGGTTTGGGTGGAGCTTGAGGTGACCCGCACGTTGCATCCCCAGGCAGGGCGGCGGCGGGGCTCCGGGTTTCCTGCCCAGATGTGGAGGTGTAGGCTGTCGCGAGCACACCGTTCGCCCCAAATTCCTGTCGGGTCCCGGTCAGCGCTTCTCTTCGCGCGTGGCGGCTGGGGACCGGATTCTGGGGGTGAAGGCGGGGAAGGGGGAGGGCGACAAACACCTGATCTTGAGCATGGCACGGAGTGGTTTTGCTGAGTGACCTTGAGGAAATCACTTCCCCTATCTGGCCTGAGGATTCCAGCCCAGTTGGTGGGAATTAGAATACAAAGTCTTCCCTCACCCCTCAACCCCCGTCACCGCAAAGAGAAGGTTAAGGGAACCTAATCGTTTTCAGCTTCAGGAAAGGGTACCTCCACTAACCTAGAAGGTTCCGTTCGTTACCTCCACCCCGCTTTTAAGACTTCTCACGGCTGGCTCTTTTTCCGCTCCAATTCCGAACCCCGGGGTGGGGGAGGGAAGAGCCGGCTGACGCCTAGGGCGGGGTCGCCCAGACTCCCACCCAGTGGTGGCGGGGGCGCGGCCTTAGGGCCGGATTTTCCCCCTGCCGAATAAAGGCTGACCAGGACATCTCCTGCCAGCAGCTTGGAAAAAGCCCGCGCCTACCTGAAGTCGCAGTGGAAGAGTAGCGGCCCTGACTGCCCTGCGGAGCTGCCAGAGCACTGGGATTCTTTCGTGCGCCCCTGCCCATGAGTTCCTTTATGTGGACTGAGACATCCCAGCCACAGCCCCCGATAATCCTTGAGCAGCCATAGCTGAGAGGTGAGCACATAGGGCTTGGCTCAGGTGTCTCCGGGTGGGATCTACTGCCCTGATTTAAAGCACGGAACTTAAGCTTAGTAGCGGGATTTGGGGCTTGAGGCTGCGCTCAGAGGCGGCCGACATGAAAAGCCTAGGTTTGCAGCCCCCGTACCAGTTAGGAACCTTGACCTTGGGCAGTAGCTTAGTCCCTGGGAACTTCCCTTTGCGGACCTGCCAAATACAGTTAGATACATCTTGCGTGAGAGCTCCCTGATAATTTGTCATCTCACAGGTAAGTAAACTGAGGTTTTTGCCAGTGATATATTCACCCATTTGGGAAGTAATTGTTGAACCCCTACTGTGGCCTGGGCCTGGGGGCACTTGCTTGTACTTATGGTAACAATTGCCACCACACTCGTGCCAATGCTTGGTTTAGGTCCTGCTTTCTGCAGGTTATCAGGCACTGACAATCCGAGGTAGGTGCTACACTCTCCCAGAGTTTTGAAGGTTCTCCCAGCTTCCGGCATCTCCAGGTGGTATCAATCTTGTGAGTCCTTACTACCTCTACCACACTTTCCCCTCCTGCAAATCTTCCTATAAATCTCTTGAAGTCTTCCTCCTTTTTTTGCCAAGAAGGAATTCCCCCTTTCTCCCTCCCTTCAGAATCCTGCAGCAGAATTCTGCTGTCGCTCAGGCTTTTTCCAGAGGAGAAACTTAGTTTTCTAAACGTAGGTATCCCCTAAAGGGCTGATTTGAACTTTTCTAATACAGAGGGGTATCTTGTAGTTAAGGGTTCCATCTTATAGATGAGGAAGCTGAGGCCCAAAGAAGTGACAGATGAGGCAGGAGCCTCCCTGGGCCCCCAACGCTGCACTTCTCATGTTAGGAAGCTGGTGATACTTTTAAAAAGTAATACTTCATTTCTAATGCTAATACTTTGTAAATACTGAAAAATACAAAAATGGAGAACAGTCCAGCTGCCTGACGCACAAGATTATATCCTTCTAGTCCTTTTTCTGTGCATACTTTAAAAACCAAAATTAAGCTCTGTTCTGAACGTATACTTTTTTTTTTTTTTTTTTTTAGTTTTTGAGACAGGGTTTCTCTGTGTAGCTCTGGCTGTCCTGGAACTCACTCTGTAGACCAGGCTGGCCTCCAACTCAGAAATCCACCTGCCTCTGCCTCCCAAGTGCTGGGATTAAAGGCATGCGCCACCACGGCCCGGCGTATCTTGAACTCTTAATCCTCCTACCTCCAATTATCAAGATCTATGATTGCATGCATCCATCCATCAGTGTGACACTACACCCAGCACCTCCCCCTGAAATTACTTGTGGGGCTGAGGCAGACAGGTCACAATACTTGTGTGTGTATCGGTCAGAGGACAACTTAAAAGAGGTTGGTTCTATCCTCCAGGTGAGTCCCAGGAATCAAACTGCAGTCTATAGCCTTGGTGGTAAGTACCTATACCTGCTGAAGTTGGTGCTTCTTCCCCTAATTGTTACCAGCCTGGCATGCACAGAGCCCTAGGTACAATCTCTAGCACTTGGGGGGTGGAAGGGGATATAATTGCTTAACCACTGTTATGTATTGTCTTTAATATTACAGTTTCTTGATAGACAAGATTTTCAATTCTCTTGTTTATTTGCCTTCCTAAGAAACACTTTAAGCTAGGCAGTGGTGGTGTGCATTTTTAATCCCAGCACTCAGGAGGCAGAGGCAATCGGATGTCTGTGAGTTTAAGGCCAGCCTGATCTACAGAGAGAGCTCCAGGACAGCCAGGGCTTCACAGAGAAACCCTGTCTCAACTGCAAAAACCTTTCCTTTTATTTTACGTGGTGTATGTGGCTGAGTGTGTGTAGTGTACCACCTGCATGTGTATCCCCACATAGGTGGGGAGACGTCAACAGTCCTTGGAACTTGGAGGCCTCTGGAAGAACAACAGCTGCTCTTAACTGTTGAGCCATCTCTCTAGACCCACATGTGGAGGCCAGAGCAACACATCCAGTCTTTCTCACTTAGCCTCTTGTTGCTGTGTTTCAGAGGGAAGCTCTGCTCTTTCTGCTAGGCTAATGAACTCTCAGAATCTACTTGTTTGTTCAGAATCTACTTGTCTGTTCCAAAAGCTAGCTATGCCTGTTTTACATACATGCTGAAGATTTGAACTTGTAGAGCAAGGCTCTGATCCACTGAGCCATTTCCCCAGAACCATAAAGATTCTTAATGTGTCAGAAAAGCTTCCTGCATGTGTGACACCTCTTAAGCACTTCGGAGGCAACTGAATTTTTTTTCCCTGTGCCCCACAACCCCTGAAAGTGTATCTCCAACCCTAAAGAGAGACGGGAAGACTCTGCCCAGCCCACTTTTCCCTATGTGTCATTAGAATTTTTGATACTGCCTATAGGATCAATCCTCATCTGGCTAGAAAGAGGAACTGTGGCAGTACAGGTTTGGCTTCCTGCCTGGAGAATGGGAGCTTTTCTCCTGTCTCCTCCAAGTATGCCAGTCTTTCCTCCAGTCTTTCCTCCAGTGTCATCTCTGAGCTTCTCATAATTCTAACCCCTGCAATCTCCCCTACTCCAGCTTGCCCTTCCAACGTTTTCACTCTCCTTTCCAAATGCTCACAGTGCTGCCTTCTTTCTTTTGAGCCTGGGCATACCTTTTGGAATCTTCCCTAATTGTAACAAGTATCCAACAGAGGTGTAGATAGCCTCTGCCTTCAGCAAAGAGTTTGAACATTGGCTTTTCATTAAGAGATCTTCAGCAAACTTTCGTTGAATAATATTGGGCTGTGCCGGACAGTGGTGGCACACACCTTTAATCCCAGCACTTGGGAGGCAGAGGCAGGCGGATTTCTGAGTTCGAGGCCAGCCTGGTCTACAGAGTGAGTTCCAGGACAGCCAGGGCTACACAGAGAAACCCTGTCTCGAAAAACAAACAAAAAAATTTATCAGGCTACTTCTGTAGGAAGCTTCAGGGTTGTCTGGTGCCAAAGCCCCTTTCTCTAATTTTCTGTACATATGTTTCTTGTCTATTTATTTACTCGTTTATTTTAAGACACGGTCACACTAACCTGGAGCCTGCTGTGTAGACCAGGCTGTCCTCAAACTCAGACATCCTACTGCTTCTTCCCCTGAGCACTGGGATTAAAGTTGTATAACACCACTCCCAGCCACAATATTTCATTCTTTTTGTGTTTTGTTTTTCGAGACAGGGTTTCTCTGTGAAGCCTTGGCTGTCCAGGAATTAGCTTTGTAGACCAGGCTGGCTTCTACCCCATAAAGATCTGTCTTCCTCTGCCTCTAAAGGCATGCACCATCACACCAGTTCATTCTTAAGAAGTAGGAAAAAATTCAGATAACCTCACTCCTGAGAAATACCTCCCTGGTGTGCCTGAGCACTCCCAAGCAGATCTTAGGAATTCTGACTTCAGCTTCACCACAGATATCCTGGGCAATAATAACAAAGGTGAGGACCTTGAAAGTCAGAGGATAGGTGTTTCTAAGGCTTATTTTCTTGGTTGCTAGAAGGGTTTAAGTTCCAGCCTTTCGGGTGCAAGAGCTAAGGGTGGGGGGAGGGGAGGAGGGGACATGATGCCACTCTGTACTGTTAATATCCCCCTGTTGTTCCTGCAATCTCTAGTTACATATTAGAAAACTGGGGCTTAGAACAATTGAAGGAACTCTCCTAGCCCTTAGTAAATATCATTAGCTGTCAGGGAAAGGACCAGAGTTTCATTCTTCAGTACATAAAAAGCCCCTTGGTAATCCCAATAGGAAGAGACAGAGATAGGAGGATTCCTGGGGCCCACTGGCCAGCCTAGCTTTACCAGCCAGCTCAGGTCCCAGTGAGCTGTTCAAGTAAATGCTCATATACACTTAGTCCTGGCAGAGGCAGGCAGATCTTAGTGACCTTAAGGCCTGGTCTGCATAGCAAGCTCCAAGCCAGCCAAGGATGCGTACATGGTAAGACAGTCTCAAAACACCAGAGAGGTTGAGAGGGGAACTCTGATTTCAGAATGTTGAGCAAATCACTAGCCAAGTATCAATAAATAAGCTATGAAATTGAAGTAATAGTGCTCACTTGTAAGCATGTCAGGTAAGAGTTTGCTGTATTTGCAGATCAAGTTAGACCTGGGTCATTTTTTGTCCCGGAATCTCTAAGATGTCATCCCTTTTTTTTTGCTTCCCTTATTCTGAGCCACTTTGTGAACCTAGATCTCAGGTTCAAATCAGAAACACATGCTACTACTCCCAGAATCGCCTTACCACACACCTGGGTCTGAATACAGGTGACCTGGCAACTGTGTGCAGGACTTTGCTTTCCTAAAGTAAAACTAGACTACCTTTTAGGCTGTCAAGGGGGTCACCCTGCCCTATGTACGGAACAAACTCCTGACCCTGACAGTCCTTGATGGCCACAGAATCCATGGCAATAGGTATGATTATGAGGTAGGAAGAGGGGACTAGGAACCTCACCCCAGACTTCTAGAAAGACAATATCATCTCCTTCCTGCCGCACACCAAAAGATGTTTCTACTGTCTCCATCATTGGCTGAAAATTAAGAAACGATCAGAAGAGAGAGAGAGGAGTCTCATCCTTACGTCCCATTGTGACTTCTGAATGCCTTCCCCAGGTTCTGATGGGAAGAGTTCAGGAATGAATGTTGAATGAATGAAAAGCAAATCCAGGGGCCAAGTGTGTGTTTCAGTTGAGAGCTTGCCTAGCATACTGTGGAGGTTTGTATGTTGGTGGGTCCCATAGAGTATTATATTTGGATGCTTGGTTCCCAGTTGGCAGATTATTTAGGAAGGATTAGGACGTCTGGCCTTGGAGTAGATGTATCACTGAGTTTTGCTGCCTGCTTCCTGCAGATCAGAGTGACCTCTGAGCTATTGCTCCAACATCATGCCTGTCTGCCTGCCCACATGTTCCCCAAAGCTATAAAGCAAGGCTTCATTTAAGTACTTTCTTTTAAAAGTTGCCTCAGGCTAGCCAGTGGTGGTGCATGCCTTTAATCCCAGCACTTGGGAGGCAGAGGCAGGTGGATTTCTGAGTTCGAGGCCAGCCTGGTCTACAGAGTGAGTTCCAGGACAGCCAGGGCTACATAGAGAAACCCTGTCTCGAAAAACAAAAAAACAAACAAACAAAAAAGTTGCCTCAGTTATGGTGTCTCATAGCAACAGAGTAATAACTAAGTCATGTGCCCAAAGTCCTCAATGTGGTTCCAGCACTGCATAAACTGGGTGTGGTAGCATCGCCTATTATTTTAGCAGTTCAAGATCAACCTCAGCCAGCCTGGTTAATGAGATCACATCTCAAAAAGAAAAATTTGTTTTAGAGAGAGAAAGAGGAATGGAAAGTTAGTGTTCCGGTGGAAAAATTCCTAGAAATGTTAGTTTTTGTTTTTGTTTTTTTTAAATATATTAACATATCAATGACAGTTTTCCCCCTACTCCAAAAGGAGACTAGAATTCCAGGAACCTAAGCGAGAAAATTAGAAGGGATGAAGAAATAATATAAGCCAGTTGTGATGGCACACACCTTAATCCTAGCACTAGGAAGGCAGAGGCAGGTTCAAAGCCAGCCTGGTCTACATAGCAAGTTTCAGGCCAGCCAGAGCTATGTATACATGTGTGTGTGTCTGTGTGTGTACAGTGACACCCTGTCTCTGGAAAAAAGAAAAAGAATCCAGAGAAGCCCTAGGAGGGGTGTCTGAGCAGGCCAAAGGTTTCTGGCCTCAACTCTGACAGCCTTGCTTATACCTCTCAGCAGCCACCACCAGTCCTTCTCCCCTGTGAATTCCTATATAACCACAGTGATTCTGTAGATAGGGAAACTGAGATTCAGTGGTTGATATCAGTGGCCTTGGTCCACATACAAGCTACCTGAGTAGTTTTATGTTTGTTTCCTCAACAGAAACAAAAACAACAATGTTTTTTCAAAGGTCAATTCTGGTGTCATCCCTCATGAGCTGTTTATCTTGGTTGTTTTTGTTATTGTTGGCCTAGGCTGTCTGCCGAGGGGCCCCTTGTCAGCCTCCTGTCTTCTCTCCCAGCCTTGAGACATTAAGCGTGTGACACCAAACATGGCTTTTACAGGGGTTCCAGGGATGGAGCATCTAATCTAGAATTTTTTTGTCAGGATCTTTCTGTGTAGCCCAGGCTGGCCTAGAACTAACAATTTCCTTGTCTTCGTTTTCCTTTCTACCTAATATCAAAAGTGGATAGTAAGTACTATGATTTTAAGTCCCAAATTCATACAGTGGAAACTTAGTCTACAAATTCATGTTACTCACACTTGTAGGTAATGCAGCCTTAGGCATTCCCCAGACGCAGAGCAGATATTGATTCGAAGTTCCGGGACTTACTGGTCTCTAGAGCCACGAGCAAAGTAAACCTCCATTCTTTGCAAATTGTTCAATCTAGGGTATTTCATTACAATAACACACAGTGGACTAAAAGGGTAACTAAAAACATGGATGAAGGTGATACGTTTTTTTCCTCAGGAGGTGAGACAGAAGGGTCTTGAGTTTGGACTAAGAAAGAAATGTCCAGCATAAATCCCAGCACTCAGGAGACAAAGGTAGGTGGGTCTCTGTGAGTTTGAGGCCAGCCTGGTCTACTAAGCGGACTATTACACAGAGAAACCCTGTCACAAAAAACAACAAAATGAAAAGAAAGAAACTTTCTTTCTAGGAAAAAATAAAATTAAGGATCTTTTCCTTTGGAACTCTCAATGGAAATTTTTGTTCAAAAACTCCCTGATTTTGTTTTTGTTTGAAATGGGTTTTAAGTTCTGGCATCCATTAAGCGGTACTTGGTAAACTTTTACTGGCTGCTGATCCTTCCCAGGGAACCAAAGGTCACTGAGTATACCTCTCTGGCCTGCGTCCCTGCCTGACTCCCAGAGCCTGGGAGAGGGCACCCTTTCAGCCAGACAAATTATAAAATTGTTCACCAGGTATGGTAGACTGGCCTACTAGCCCAAGTTTCCAAGAAAGGCCAAAGGACTTGACAGTGCCCTGGGTCCTGGGTCCTGAGGCACTGTGTAAAGCAGGTGGTGCAGGGACAGGGAGGCACGCCTGCCTTACCTCTGAAGGTCGAGTGTAGCTCTGGTGGTGCCTTTGTCTTTACTGCCCATGAAGGGGAGAGAGGGTACACTCATTCTCTTTAAGGACTTAAAGGCAGCTGGGGAGAGAGCAGTACCCTAACCTAGATATCTCCTCAGTGGTGGTTATAGAGAAGTGCAGATCATTGAATCTGCACTTCAATGAGGGACCATAGATCAAATCTAGGGCCAGCTGACCCCATTTTTTTATCCTCAGACCAGAAAAAAAAATGTATATATGTCTCCCCTGGAGCTGGAGTTACAGGTGGTTATGAACCACCTGATGTGGGTGCTGCAAACTGAACTGGAATCCCCTGAAAGTAAGCTGTCTTAACCACTGAGCCATATCTCCAGCCCCCAAAATTAGTTTTTGAAAAAGGCCAATTCCTGGGGCACATCCAAGAATACACTTAAATACCTTAGAAATTTCCTGGTACCCTAGCAACCAGAACCTAGGACCTACCTACATCCATTTGTCTACACCAAGTACTTGAATTTCCAACAAGTGTCAGCTGGAAATTGGGGAGTTCGCAGTTTTCACACCAAGTCTCTCACACTGCTGCACCTTCAGCCATGATTACAGCTGACTTTCCAGATGACACTTAGAGATACTAACTAGCATTTGAGTACTTCTCCACTGACTTCTCTTTGGTTTGGTTTGGGGGTGTGGTTTTGTTTTTTGAGATGTGGTTTCACTGTAACAACCCTGGCTGTCCTGGAATCAGATTTGTAGACCAAAACTTACAGAGATCCTCCTGCCTCGGCAGAGTGCTAGGTTTAAAGGAGTGAGCTACCATGCCCAGCTATCCATTGACATTTTTTGTTTTACTTTGTTTTGTTTTTTGAGACAGGGTTTCTTTATGTAGCCCTGGAACTTGCTCTGTAGACCAGGGTGGCCTTGGGAGGTAAATCTTTTTGAGTTTGAGTGCTGGGATTTAAGGCATGTGCCATTACCACCTGGTCATTAAATACCTAGCATAGTAGTTAAGCTTCTGAGTTCAAGACAGAGATGGACCTATACTTATAATACTTAATATCTGTTTCTGGGACTTTAGGCAAAAGACCAGCAGCTCGGCCTCAGTTTCTTTATTTGTGAAATGGGCATGGTACATGTTTCATATGGTTCCTGTGTGGTCAAATGAAACATACATACATACATACATACATACATACATACATACATACATACATACATCTCGCAAGGGCAGCTGTTCTCCAATTAAACCCAAATCTGTCTCCCTGTGACTTCACCCATAGCCATTGCCACAGGTGCCACAGTGCTATAGAATTAACCCATGTTCTCTGCCATAAGATGGCCCTCAGACAGCAAGCCATTTTCCTAACATCTAACCATGATCTCTGTCACCCTAAAGCAATAAAGGGGAGAAATATTTTAGAAGGAGGATTCTGCCCATTCCTTGAGAGTACAGACATCAGAGCAGTTGTCATAGCTTGTAGACAACAATGCTTTCCAGAGAAGAGATAGCTCCTATGCCCTGCTAGTAGAAGGCCACCAGCGCAGGCTTCCAGCTGAGTGCTGGGTTCTCACCACTGCTCTGCAAGATGATTTTTTTGTTTTGCATTTGAGGTACAGAGAAACCCCATAACCTGTACAAGGATGCACAGCTACCACTGTCAGGACTGGTCCTTGAACCCAGGACATCATGTGCACAGTCACGAAACCAGAGTGCACAAAGGGAATTTAATCTTCCCCCAGGAGTCATCTAGAGAAAGACTTCCTAATTTCTTGTCTCAGGACAATAATCTCCTTGTTAACCCTCTCCTGTGAATATATACCTTCTTTTTTCTATTTTGAAAGTCGATGATGGGCTGGAGAGATGGCTCAGCGGTTAAGAGCACTGACTGCTCTTCCAGAGGTCCTGAGTTCAAATCCCAGCAACCACATGGTGGCTCACAACCATCTGTAATGGGGCCCAGTGCCCTCTTCTGGTGTGTCTGAAAACAACTACAGTGTACTCATATACATAAAATAAATAATAAAATCTTTTTTAAAAAAAAAAAGTCAGTGTTTCCATTTTACTTTATTGGTTTTTTGATAGTGTTTCCACTTTAATAACACCTACATGTAGGTTAGGGATGGCCTGCTTGGGCTACATGAAACTGGTCTCAAAAACAAAATAAAACCAGTTCTAACAAGTAAAAACTGCACAGAAAAACATTGAAAACAAATTGAGCTGACTACAGTGGCATACCCCTCTAATCCCAGAACCCCAAAAGCTAAGGCAGGAGGATTACAAACTTGAAGCTAGCCAGGATGTATGTATAAGACCATCACAAGGAGTTAAATATATGCTTACATGTGACCATATGCTGATGACGTAGTTCAGTGATAAGAACACTTGCCTTACGTGTATGCAAGGCCCTGGATTTGATTCCCAATGCCAACAAAGCAAAAATGATCCAATAATTCCAATGCTAGTATATGTTCCAAATAATTGATAAACAGGTTCTCTTCAAACAAAATCCCAGATGTGAGTATTCATATTAGTGAAGCAACCCACATGTTTGCCACTTAGCAAACTTCTCTTTTTTTGTTTTTTCTGAGACAGGGTTTCTCTGTGTAGCCCTGGCTGTCCTGGAACTCACTCTGTAGACCAGGCTGGCCTTGAACTCAGAAATCTGCCTGTCTCTGCCTCCCAAGTGCGGTATTAAAGGCGTGCGCCACCAATGCCCGGCTTTTTTTTTGGCTTTTTTGGTTTTTTTTTGTTTTTTTCAAACATGTCAACAAGAAAAAAATAATGGGAAGTGAAAAAAGCCAGAGTCAAAAGGTCACATTGTATGATTCCATTTGTAAAGAATATTCAAGGCTGGTGAGATGGCTCAGTGATTAAGAGCACTGGCTGCTTTTCCAGAGGTCATGAGTTCAATTCCCAGCAACACTTGGTGGCTCACAATCATATAAAGGGGGATCTGATGCCCTCTTCAGGCAGGCAGATGTATATGCAGCAGAGCACTCATACATTAAAAAAATAAAATTAAAAAAAGAATATCCAGAAAGGCAAGCTGCATGTTAGGATTTGGTAAGAGCTTAGGAGATGGTGTAGGGTTTATTCTCGTGCAATGACAGTGTGCTGAAGCAAAACCCAAGATAAACACCAATGCTTATACTGAAACTCTACAGTTTAACATAATTAACATAGGGCCGTGGAGATGACACAGCGGGTAAAGGCACTTGCTGTTTAGCCTGATGACCCATGTCCACTCCACAGGCCCCACGTGGTGGAAGGAGATAAGACTCACCTGTACAGGTGCCGCATGGCATGCACACATCTATATCCACATACAATAATCATAAAATGAAATTTTAAGAAGAAAAAGATTAATTTTCTGTTAAATGAATTTTACTCAGTAAATTTTACTCAGTAATATTGATCCCTAAAATGGAATACATTAAACATAAATTCTTCCAGTCCCTAGTCTTTTCTTCCAGCAACACTTACAAGTTTCTGGGACTCTGGAAACATGAACAGGCATTTGTGTGTATAGTTTTGATGTAAATGGTAGTGGCTTGGATACATTGTATCTTGTTTCTTTTCCTCAGCAGACAATTGGAGGTCCGTTGGCATCTGGAATTTGCACTGGGCATAATGTTGTATGTAACTTCCATTTAATGGAAGTTTTCTGTTTTATCATCTAGTTTGTCCTGTTGACATTTAGTTGTTTCCCCAATTTGCTATTTTTTTTTAAGAGAGCTCATTTTTTAAAAAGATTTATTTATTTATTATAGGCAAATACACTGTAGATGTCTTCAGATACCCCAGAAGCATCAGATCTCATTAAGGATGGTTGTTAGCCACCATGTGGTTGCTGGAATTTGAACTCAGGACCTTCGGAAGAGCAGTCAGTGCTCTTAACTGCTGAGCCATCTCTCCAGCCTCTTTATATTATTTTTTAATTTTTTGTTGTTGTTTTTAATTTTTTTAAATATTTATTTATTTTATGTATATGAGTACACTATAGCTGTCTTCAGACACACACCAGAAAAGGGCACTACAGATGGTTGTGAGCCATCATGTGGGTGCTGGGATTTTAACTCAGGACCTCTGGAAGAGCAGTTGGTGCTCTTAACCACTGAGCCATCTCTCCAGCCCCTTTAATTTTTGTATTATGTGTATCTTTTGTCTGTATGTGTGTCTGTGTACCTTGTGTGTGTCTGATACCCAAGGAGATCAGACAAAGGTGAAAGGTCTCCTGAAACTGGGTGGTTGTGAGCCACCATGTAGCTGCTGGAAGAGCAGTCAGTGTTCTTAACCACTGTGCCATCTCTCTAACCCCATAGTTTTTTGTTTTTGTATCCTGGCTGGCATGGAACGTGGTGTGTATACCAAGCTGGCCATGTACTCAGAGATCTGCCTACCTGTGCCTCCCAAGTGCTGGGATTAAAGGCGAGAGCCACCACACCACAATGGAGAAGTGTCTAAAAGAAGAGGGAAAGAATGGGGGTGGGGTGGGCAGGAGGGAAGAACACCAGGAATCAGGAATAGGGCTGCTGTGCCGGACAGGGCTGTGCAGTCAGGAAAGGCTTTGGGAAGTGTGTGTGTTGCAGGTCAGCAGTAGAAAGAGCCTAGAAAGGGAAGCTGAGGCGGAAACATCCAACTCTGAGGAATGGGATTGCAGTATGGTTGTCTTACTTTTGGCCTGTGAACTTCAGAGTTCTTTGAAATGCGTACAACAAACAGCAGCTAACTTTGTAGCTACACAGACCCTGGAGTGGAGCTGGAGGGGGTTGGAGGATGTGTAACTAAATGTCAGAGCCCTTGCCTACACTGAAGAGAGAGAGGGAGAAAGAAGACAGAGGTCAATTCTCAGCAATGTAAAAGGGAGAGAGAGAAAAGAGAGAGAGAATACCAAAAGGAGTTTGAGGCCAGTCTCAATAGCCAAAGGTACACAGAGCAACCCTGACTCAAACAAGAAGGCATTAAAGAGACCTTCCCCAGTCTTCCTGTTTGTTCCCAGGACCAGAGTTGGGACTGAAGTTTATAGTCACAAATGACAGGGTGTGATGATACATACCTCTTATCTCAGCACTTAAGAACCTGAGGTAGGAGGATTGCCAAGTTTGAGCCTGGTTTGTGCTATATAGTGAGACCCTATCTTCAAAAAAACATAGCAACTACAAAAAATACATGTGATATTTGTGTACGTGTGTATACACCCTCATAATGACCTACAGCTAGACCCAGCAACAGCTGGTTCTAGCAAGTATTTTCTTTCTTTTTTTTTTTTTTTTAAGATTTATTTATTTTATGTATGTGAGTACACTGCCGCTCTCTTCAGACACCAGAAGAGGGCATCAGATCGCATTACAGATGATTGTGAGCCACCATGTGGTTGAACTCAGGACCTCTGGAAGAACAGTCAGTGCTCTTAACCATTGAGCCATCTCTCCAGCCCCCTCTAGCAAGTATCTTCAAAACAACTCTTGGGCCTCCATGATGACTCAGCAGATAATAGTACCTGCAGCAAACCTGGGAACACAGTTGAATTTCCACACCCTCATGGTGGAGGCAGAGAACCTCACAACTCCACATGCACGCTGTGGCACACACATTGGATAGATGTTTTGTTTTATATATTTTGAGACATGGTGTCTCTGTGTAGCCCTGGCTGATCAACTTTCACAGCTGTCCTCAGACCTCCCTGTACATGCTGAGGCACAACAAAGACATATTTCATCTGCTTGCTTGTTTAGAGACAAGGTCTCTCTATGTAGCCCTGGTTGTCCTGGAACTTACTGTGTAGAGCACAAAGCTGGCCTCAAACTTAACCAAACCAAACTTGCCTGCCTCTACTTCCTGAGTATAGGATTAAAAGTGCATTACCACAGCCAGAAAAAAACAAAACAAAAAAAACAAAAAGAAAGAAAAGAAAAGTTAAATAAAACAGAAGATCCACAGTCAAAAAGTTAGGGCTTCTCATCTCTTTTTTTTTTGGGGGGGGGGGGGGTGTTTGGTTGTTTATTTTGGTTTGATTGTTTTCAAGACAGGGTTTCTCTGTATAGCCCTGGCTGTCCTGGAACTCACTCTGTATACCAGGCTGATCTTGAACTCAGTGATCCAGCTTCCTCTGCTTCCCAAGTGCTGGGATTAAAGACCTGTATGCCAGGCAGTGGTGGTGCACGCCTTTAATCCCAGCACTTGGGAGGCAGAGGCAGGTGGATTTCTGAGTTCAAGGCCAGCCTGGTCTACAGAGTGAATTCCAGGATAGCCAGGGCTATACAGAGAAACCCTGTCTCAAAAAACCAAAACAATCAAAAAAACAAAGAAAAAAACAAACAAAACCTGTACCACCATGCTGGGCTTGAATTCATCTTGTTTTATTCTAGATTTTTATTGCTGTGATAAAACAGGATGGTCAAAAACAGCTTGGGGAGGAGAGGGTTTATTTCATCTTACACTCCCAGGAACAGTTCATCACTGAGAAAGTTAGGACAGGAACCTAGAGACAGGAACTGAAACAGAAGCCTTGGTGGAACGATGCTTACTGACTGTTCAGCCTTATCTGACCCAGGATCACCTGCCTAGGCGTGGCACTACCCACAGTGGGCTGGACCCTCTCACAGCAATTACCAATCAAGAAAATGCCCCACAGATTTGACTACAGGCCAGTCTTTTCTCTAAGATTCCCCGTTCCCAGATAAGTCTTGGTTTGTGTCAACTTGACAAGAACCAGAGAGGACATATCTGTGTAATTATTGCCATGGAGAGCTAGTTTCATAGGACTCGGTGAGCCACAAAACTACTTGTCTGTTACAGCTACTACAGTCAGCCCTTGTAACTAGAGTAGGAAAGCAGCCATGTGTAATGAAAACAAGTGGGCACAGCTGTGTCCCAGTAAAGCCTACCACCGGCTGTGGGATTGACATGTGCTGGTGACATGAGTGTTCTGTGTATTAACTCCTTTGTCATGAGAGGCTGAATCTTAGACCCCACTGAGAGTTGGGTAGCTGGGCTGGAGAGATGGCTTAGCAGTTAAGAGCACTGTCTGCTCTTTCAGAGGTCCTGAGTTCAAATCCCAGGAACAACATGTTGGCTCACAACCATCTGTAATGGGATCTGATACCCTCTTTTGGTGTGTCTGAAGGCAGCTACGGTGTATGCGCATACATAAATAAATAAATAATTTTTTAAAAACGAGAGGTGGTATTTTATCACGCCTTCTCCAGACCCCTGCACACACAGACCTGGGGTCCATCTGGAGAATGGAGCATTTGCTTGTTTGTTTTTGTTGTCTTTGAGGCAGGAGACAGGGCCTTTCTATGTAGCCCTGGCTATCCTGGAACTTGTTATGAAGACCAAAGCTGGTTTTGTACTCAGAGAAATCTGTCTGGCTCCCAACTGCTGAGATTAAAGGTATGTACAGCCACATCCAGCTAGAATACAAGTGCTAAGAGCCTGAAGACTGGGGACTGGAGAGATGGCCCTGTGGTGAAGGCTGCTTGTTCTTGCAGAGGACCCAGGTTTAATTTCCAACAACTACATGGTGGCTCATAAGCATCTGTAACTCCAGGCCCAGGGGGTCCACTGCCCTCTCCTAGCCTCAACAGCACTACATGCATGTTGTACACAGACACTTGCAAGCAAAAACAAAACAAAACCCTAAACACATAAAATAGGAAGGGGAAGAAAGAAATTGTTCTTAATGTTTATGTTATTTAGAGATATCTTACTATACTATAGTTTTCTTTTTTTACTTTTTAACCCTGGCTAACATGGAGTTCCATATATAGACCAGGCTGGCCTTGAATTTATAGCAATCTTCTGGCCTCATCCTCCTAAGAGGTGAGATTACAGGTGTGTGCCCCTATGTACACGCAGATATACACACACACATATACCTTTTAAAATAGAATCTCGTATAGCCAAGGCTGGTCTTGAACTCACTAAGAAGTTAAGGATGACCTTGAACTCCTGATCCTCCTGCCTCTACCTACCAAGTGCTGGGGTACCGAGTGCATGCCACAGTCTCCATCTGGTCAGCTGGCTGGTTTCTCACATCATTGTGCTGCTGTGCTTTATGCCTACAGTTTCCATTTAAGTGTTTTGTGTCATTTTTCTGAGTTTGTAATCTGAGGTTGAATCTCAGGCCTCGCATGTTACACAGTGCTTTGCCCTTACGCTCCAGTGGTTTATATATATATATATATTTGTTTGTTTGTTTGTTTTTGTTTTGTTTTTCGAGACAGGGTTTCTCTGTGTAGCCCTGGCTTTCCTGGAACTCACTCGGTAGACCAGGCTGGCCTCGAACTCAGAAATCCACCTGTCTCTGCCTCCCAAGAGCTGGGATTAAAGGCATGCGCCACCACTGCCCGGCGTTTGTGGGTTTTATGGTCATTTTTGTTAGCTGATTTGGTTGTTCAGAAATGGTCTTGCTGTATAGTTCAGGTTAGCCTTGAACTTGGGACTTTCCTGCCTCGGCCTCTGAGTGCTGTGATTGATTATAGGTGTGTTCCTCCATGTCTGGCTGTGATCGTTTTTTTATTTGCTCAACTGGCATTTATTAGAAGGAGTTTGCTCTTCCAGAGTTCCTGGGCTCACAATCGTTTATAATGCGATCCGATGCCCAGTTTTGGTATGTCTGAAGAGATTGACAGTGTACTCAAATTAAATAAATAAATAAATAAATAAATAAATAAATAAATAACCCTTTCCTCTGTTTAGAATGTTCTTTGTAGTCATCTGTCCCTTTCTCAGCTCAAAAGAGGCCTTCTTAGGCAATCCTATAGTACTGAATTTCTGTCTATTTTCTAACATATTTCTGCTTTGTTTTTACTGTTATTGCTACTGGTTTTTGTTGTTGTTGTTTTGCTTTGTTTTGTTTTTTAAAGCCCAGGGTAGCCTCAAACTTGTAAACTGAAAGTTTTGCCTCAGCCTCCCGACTAGTAATTTCTGGTTTTGATTATTTTGAGGTAAGTCAAAAAGTTACATAGTTAAGTTCCAGCCCAGGCCTGGAACTTCCTATGTAACCCTTGAACCCTGATCCCCCTGCCTCCACTTCCTGAATACTGGGATTACAAGTGTGCTCCACCATGCCCAGCTGCTGAATATTTAATTTATTAACACTAAGAGGAATGAGTAAGTGCGTGAAAGCATGAGTCTGAATTCTTTGCAGTGCTTGTCACGTAGGGAACAGTCAAACTGGGGATGCTTGGCCCCTAGAAGCACGCCTCTAGACTTCAGCACATTTGACTCTTCTTCAGCCATGCTGTCTCTAGTGATAACAGCAGACCCCTGCATACTGGCCTGAGGAGGTCTGACAGGTGAGGCTGACAAGTTCCAGACCCAAGCCTTGGGCCTCACATGGTCCCACAGAACCGGATGCTGGGCAGAAGCCAGAGTTAAGCTTCCATGATGTCACTGCCTCCAAGAGGCACATCCTCCCAGCCCTTCTCAGTGTTGCCTGACACTCTTGAGAAAGAGAGTCTCAGCCAGACATAGTGGTACAGGCCTCTAATCCCAGCACTGGAGAGGCAAAGCAGGAGAATCACTGAAAATTTGATGCCAGCTCATTCTACCTAGTGAGCTCAAGCCAGCCAGGCTCTGTAGTGAAGTGAGACCATCACAAAACAAATGAAACAAAGAAAGATACAGCATCTTCTGTGTTCTAGGTCCAAATCCACTTGTGACCATTGACAACTGTTAGAATATACCAGGCTCTGAGTTCATTCTTCAAGACAAAAAACAAAACAAAACAAAAAACCCGAAACAACTATTAGAATATAAACAGAACAAGATAGAAGTTCTTTTATAAAGTAAAAAGTATTATAGGGGCTGGAGAGATGGCTCAGTGGTTAAGAGCTCCGACTGCTCTTCCGAAGGTCATGAGTTCAAATCCCAGCAACCACATGGTGGCTCATAGCCACCTTTAATGAGATCAGATGCTCTCTTCTGGGGTGTCTGAGCCATCTCTCCAGCCTGAGACTTTGTGTTTTTAACCTTATCTTCTGACCACCTCTAGCTAACCACCTCCAAGTCTGACTTCCCAACACTCCTCCATCCCAGCAGTTGTCCAGAGCAGTAGTAGAATGTTTGCCTAACATGGGCTAATACCTGGGTTCAATCTGTAACATTGCAAAACACGCCAAGAGCTATGGCTACTAATTTCTGCTTATTTGTGATGAATTTTTTTTTTTTGTTAATTTCCACGGTGGGAGGGCACATGTGTGCCGTAAGTCGAGTTGGCTTATATTCCCATGTTTGTTTACATGGTGGAGGTCAGGACAGAGCACCTTCCACTGCCAAGGTTCCCAGGGTCTCTCTTGTTTCTGCTGCTGTGCTGTGTGCTTCAGGCTACTTGGCCCATGGACTTTGAGATAGTTCTGTCTCTACCTCCCATCTCACATAGGAATGCTGGGATTATACCGCATCAGTGTGTTCTAAGGATGTGCTTTTCCTTGTTGAGCTAACTTCCCAGCCCCCTGTTTTTGATGTGTAGTTTCACTGTGTTGCCCAGGCTGGGCTCAACTCTCCTTTCACTTAAGCCTCCCCAGTAGCTGGGACTACAGGCATGCACCACTGTACCTAATCTTACCATTTTGCGTGTGCATTGATGAGGTGCTAGGCTTTGTGCTAGTCACTTTGTGTGCATCATTCGACTCTCATGTCCTTGGATAACACTGTCCCTTTGTTACTGATGAAGAAACTGAAGCTTCAAAGCATGACTCTCCAACATCTTGTCATTTGTAAGCAATGTTCAGACTGCTGAACTTTGAGGTTCTGGCTTCTCTCTTAATAGTTTGAATAGCTTCTATTTCCTGCCAGCTTCTCTTCCTGGGCCCTGAGGGTGGGACTGTCCTGAGAGTCCATTTGGTCAGTCACTGAAGCAAGGCAAGACAGTGTCAAAACTAACAGTTCAGAGTCTTCTCTGAGGCTTGACTTATACGTTCTTACAGTTGGCAGTGAAGATGATTCTGAGGGTCGAAGACAATCTCACATAAAAACCACAGACCCTGCCATTCCTAGTAAGTGCCCTGCTAATAAATAGAGTACTCAGGAGCCCCCAGTTCTGCATTCTCACTGCATGAGAGGAGTTGCAGGTGGTGCCACAAAGGTGGAAGTGCCCCCCTGCCCCGGCCTATAGAAGGGGACTGGCCTCTCTAGGAAGGACTGGGGCTTGAGCCAAGTCAGTGTGAGTGGAGAAGACTTGGATGGAGTAGGCAGCTATACTTTCTAGTAGAGAAGCTAGGGCCATAGGCCGAGGCACCCAGCATTGCCCAAGCTCCTCAGGGAAGAGTCTCCAAAGCCCTCTCAGTGAAAGGTTGGATTGTTTTGTTCTTTTTGAGATTTATTTTTGTTTGTGTATGTATGTTTGGAGGGAGAAGTTGCATGAGCACATGTGTCCGGGAATGAGGTGCTCTCAAAGGCCAGAAGAAGGTGTCAGCTCCTTTGGAGATAGATTTACAGGTGGTTGTAAGCTCCTGATGTGGGTACTAGGAGCCGAACTCAAATCCTCTGAAAGAACAGAAAGTGCTCTTAAATGTGGCTGGTCCATCTCTAGACCCCATGCGAGGGGCTGTTACTGCCCCCTGGCAGGGGAGGAAATTGAGTCCAGGAGAGCAGGCTAGATGCCGGATGCTGAGGTGGACTGTTCTGAGTAAGGTTTTGAGAAACCTAGAAGGTTCTAAAGCACAGGGTCATGTGTGGGGCAGCTTGTCAAAAGTGGTAGCTAGGAATATCAGAGAAATCTCTGTGGGCTCTGAAGGGAGCCTGGGCTCCATGAGAATATGGCTGTGCTGGTAGGCTAAAGATAGAACTGCACAGGATCTCAAAGATGTAGCTCAGCTGGAAGAGTGCTGCCTAGCATGCATGAAGCACTAAGTTCAGTCTCCACTGCCTTATAAACCGAGTGTCTTGAGGCAAGCCTGTAATCATAGCACACTGGGGAGGTGGAGGCCGAGGAATCAGAAGTTCAAGGTTGCCCTTCACTAGATACAGAATTTGAGACCAGCCTTTGCTATATGAGATCTTGCCAAAAATAAAATATCTCTGAAGTGGAAACTTAAGGGTTCTTTGGAAAGTCAGTTGTGTTAGATGGTGGTTTGCTGGGGCAAACACGTGAAGGAACTTTTCACTGAAGTGGACACAGATGAAAGGCTAAGGCAGACTCATGAAGGAATGTTTTGCTGAAGCAAACACGGGTGAAAGGATGTTTTGCTAAGTAAAGCGAGCACATAAAAGGACATGTGATAAAGGATGTTTTGCTAATGACACGCATGTATTGGTTCACCTTACATGCGTTGTTGAACTCCATTTGTTGAGACTCCATAGGGAGAAACACGCCAGAAAACTTCTGGTGGTGTGCTGCAGCTTCTTGCTGCTTCCTCAGATTCTGGCTGATTGGCAGAGTGATGTCAGCTGAGACAGACTCACGTGGAGTTTTGCTAAATCAGACTCATGTGCTGAGGCAAGACCCACGGAAGAGGACACGTGATGTTTGGAGGGCGTGTAAATAGGACTCTGGACTGAGAGAGGAGCTTGCTTGACTTGCTTGCATAGCTGAACACTTATTTATTTATAATTTTCAGGAGGGGTTTGCAAGGGCAGAAGGTAGCTATGAAGGGACAAGGAGACAAATAGGATTGGGGTGCATGACGTGAAATTCACAGAGAGTAAGGTTAAATAAATAAATAGACCCTTATAATTCATCAGTGTGACAGAGGCCCAAAGAGGGAAATAAGTTTGACCAAGGATATAAAGTGGCTCATAGAGCCAGACTAGAAAGACCTCACCAAAGCACTGGGCAGTGGTGGTGGCACATACCGTTAATCCCAGCACTCAGGAGGCAAAGGCAGGTGTATCTTTTGAGTTTGAGGCTATCCTGGTCTACAGAGGGTATTCTAGAACAGCAGGGACTACACAAAGAAGCCCTGTTTCAGAAAGAAAGAGGAAAAGAAAGAAAAAGGACAGAAGGAAGGATATCACTTCTCTTTGACATAGGCATTGAGACTGGCTAAATCTCCTTCAGTGGAACCAAGGGATTGAGGCGCACCTGAGGTTGTCTGTGGTTCCAATCAGACCCATCTAAACTTTTTCCTCACATTGGACCCCAAGGGCTCTCCTTCCCACTCTCAGGGCTACAGCCTGCTCACTCCAAAGCCTTTGGATGGGATCACAACAATGTGTTCAGCTTCAAGTATCCAGAAGAAAGCCAAAGGGCCTCTCCTTCCCTCGTTCCCTAGCCCACTGGGGCTCACAGGCCTGTGAATTGCCTAGTCCCTAGAAGGCAACATGATCTGTAAAAGATCCCTGATGTCTCCTTTTGAACACTGGAAAAAGTATCTCTGTCATTCAAGGACCCTAGGGGTTTGGAAATGCAGAGATGGGGGAGAGGTGCTGCTTGGGGAAATATACCAAGAGCAAGAGGGGAAAAGAAGGAATTCAGGTATTCTAGGGCAGAGATACAGGCAAGAGAGAGAAACGGTGATGTGGGCCCACAAGGAGGTATAAAGACAAGGGTGGTGTAGCAGTCACCTTTCATCCATACGCTGGGCTGTCAGTGGTCAGTCCCACTGCAGACTCCCCGCTTTCCCTCCTGGACCCCAGCTAGGGCCACCACACTATAGCATTCTGGGAGGGCCTCCCTCCTGGGTTTGAGCCAGACCTGAGAACCAAATGGAATGCTGGAAGTGGTGAGCTCAGATCTTCTCAAGACATCTTGTGGAAGAGAAATCCACATCTGCACCTCCCCACTCCTGCTCTGTCCCACCCCATCCTCTGAGAGGTTATTGCCCCACCCCCCTTTCCTAAGCTCTGGCCTGCCTTCACAAGGAGCGAATGTTATTTAAAAGATCAGGAGATTTGCCTTAAATAGGCATGGTGTGTTGTGCCAGGGCCGAGGGTGAGGGGTGGGAGGAGGCAGCTCTGGTGGAGGAGAGAGCAGAGGATAAGAGCGTCCCCAGGGCTGTGAACAGCCCTTTTATACCGAGCACAGCCCCACAGTTCTGGCCGATGGCATGATCTTTAAACCCCAGGGATGGAAAAAAGTACAGAGGGCAAGGCAGACAGTGTTATGGCTCCCTGACACCAGTTCCTAGAGCTTTGGTCCTGCCCTGGGGCTGCCTGCCCCTGTCTGCTCTCCCTGACCCAGCTTGGTTTTTTGTTTTTATTTTTCGAGACAGGGTTTCTCTGTGGAGCCCTGGCTGTCCTGGAACTCACTCTGTAGACCAGGCTGGCCTCGAACTCAGAAATCCGCCTGCCTGTGCCTCCCAAGTGCTGGGTTTAAAGGCATGGATGCTTGTCTCACTCTGCATCTCCCAGGGCAAGCTGGTACTCTGCTTACTGAACCCAGCACCAGTGAGGAAAAAGGTGAAGGGCCACCCTGGGGGTGTGGCAGGCATCTGCCTGGATGGTGAGAGGCAAAGGGAGGGAGCTGGGGCCAAGGGGACTGAGGATAGGAATGTGGGTTGTCCTGTACAGCTGCACATGCACAACTAGCCCCTGGGACTCATTCAGCATGCAGCCGCCTGCTTCCATCTGGGCTTACTGAGACCCCAGAATGCACTAATGGGAGTCTTGACTGGGCTTGGTGGCATACACCGTTGAGCCACAAACTTGGGAGGCAGAGGCAGGTAGATTTCTGTGGGCTTAAAGCCAGCCTGGTCGACATGGTAAATTGAAGGCCAACCAGGGAGACACAGTGAGACCCAATCTAATAAACAAGAAAGAAAGAAATGGGAGTTTTGCTGGCATGGTGTCCTAACAAACACTTGAGATAGGAAAATAGCATCTTGCCAGGCAGTGGTGGTGCACGCCTTTAATCCCAGCATTCGGGAGGCAGAGGCAGGCGGATTTCTGAGTTCGAGGCCAGCCTGGTCTATAGAGTGAGTTCCAGGACAACCAGGGCTACACAGAGAAACCCTGTCTCAAAAAAACAAAAAAAAAAAAAAAAAAAACAAAAAAGAAAGAAAGAAAGAAAGAAAGAAAAATAGCATTTTACCTATGGAGTTTACAGGACAACACTAAGGGACAAGAAAATATCCTGTATTAGGGTCTTTTTGTGGGAGCCTATTCTGGCTCTGCCATTTACAGCTTAGTCCCCTTGGACCACCCTCAAGTTGTAAACTGGGTCAGAGTCTCTACTCGGTGGTGTTCTGGTGGGAAGGGGACCAGAGGAAAGAGGGACTTTAATATATAGGACCTCCCGTTTGTTGGGGAAATGGGAGGGGGACGACTTGCTTCTCTCCACCCACAGTGGGTGGGCACTGCCTGGCCCTACTGGAGGCAGGTGGGAGGGAAGGCTTTGTGGAGGAGGGCTTTCCTTTACTTCAGGCTGTGGTTAATTCTTTTTGTTATTCCGGGGCCACCTGAGTGGTGTTTGGGGAGGGAAGCTTATGTATATAGGAAGTAACCTAGGAAGTATAACCCCTTTAGGTAATAAGGCCAATATGAACCAATCTGGTGGTTTTGCCTCATACTGGTCCCCATCTGGTCCCCCTTCAACCTTTCAGGAATTTAATTTGTTTAACTGAGATAAGGTATCACTTTGTAGTCCTGGCTGGCCTTACACTTTCAGAGACTTGTCTGACTCGGCTTCCAAAATGCTGAAGTTTAGGGCTTGTACTCCATGGGCTGTGTCTCTAGGCCCAGTGGTTCTGATTCTGTTGACTGGCTGATCAACAGATGTTTAAACCAAGGTTCAGAAGATTTAAGCTGTACCTCTAAAGTCACAGTTGAAACAAGGAGAGAGCCAGTGCTTAAACACAGGACTCAGCCTTTGGAAACCCTGTAACCGGGGCCCTTTGTGTTAGACTTCTAGCTCACCACTGACTCGGCCCCCAGCTCCTGAAGTGAGGGTGTGCCCCACTCAGGCTGGAGACTTTGGGACAAAGGATTTACAAGTGTTGGTGACTCCTTGGTGCCCTCTAGTGGTATAAGTGCTTAGAGTAGGAGGGCTGGCTACAACCTTTGACCAGTAGGGATGATGACTAAGATACACCAGGGTCTTACAAGGCATAGCCCCCTAAATAGCTGACCACTCCCCCCAGGCCTGAGATGAGATTATACTCCCGTAGTCCATGAAATGTTCAGAGTGTCTCCTTTATTGATTGATTGATTGATTGGTATTTTATTTATTTTATTTTTTTAGGGATTTTTTTTTTTTTTTTTTTGGTTTTTTTCGAGACAGGGTTTCTCTGTGTAGCCCTGGCTGTCCTGGAACTCACTCTGTAGACCAGGCTGGCCTCGAACTCAGAAATCCACCTGCCTGTACCTCCCAAGTGCTGGGATTAAAGGCGTGCGCCACCACTGATATTTTTAAATTTTATTTATTTATTTTATGTATGTGAGTATACTGTTGCTGTCTTCAGACACACCAGAACAGGGCATCAGATCCTGTTACAGATGGTTGTGAGCCACCATGTGGTTGCTGGGAATTGAACTCAGGACCTTTGGAAGACCAGTCGGTGCTCTTAACTGCTGAGCCATCTCTCCAGCCCCTATTTTATTTTATTTTGTTTTTGAGACAGGGTTTCTCTTTAACTGCTCTGACTGTTTTGGAACTTGCTTTGTAGTCCAGGCTGATCTGAAACTCACAGACATCCACCTGCCTCTGCCTCTTGAGTGCTGGGATCAAAGGTGTATGTCACCACTACTTGGTCATTTTTGTTTGTTTGTTTGTTTGTTTTGCTTTTTATTTTTGTTTTTGTTTTTTTGAGACTGAGTTTCTCTGTATAGCCCTATCTATCCCGGAATTCACTCTGTAGACCAGCCCCAAACTCAGAGATCCATCTACCTCTGCTTCCCAAGTATTGGGATTAAAGCCATGCCCGGCTAGAGTGTCCACTTTTTAAAATGGTTGTGCTGAGAGCTCTGGAAACACAAAAATACCCAAGCCAGGTCTCTTGGGACCAGGAGATCAGCCTCATCCTGAGGCAATTTATAAAACTGTTAGCTATGTCAGACATAGATCCCAGGGGTTACCAAAGCAAAGGAGCAAGCAGCCAAAAGTGGGGTTCCCGCTCTGCCAGAGATACTTTTGAGAAGAATCGGGGACTGTGGCAAGCATATCTGCTGCCTGCTTCCTGACTGACTCACCTTGTGAGTTTTCATGCCACCCTCTTAAGGACAAGTCTGATTTCAAGCAGACCATCACCCTGCTAGGCAGGTAGCTCAGTTGGTAGAGTGCTTGTCTGGCATTCAGGAGACCCAGTGTTCCATCCCTAGACTGTATAAGCTCAGCTTGGTGGTGTACCCTGTAATCCCACCACTCCAGAGGAGAATGCAGAAGGACCAGAAGTTCAAGGGGCTCCTACATAGGGAATTTGAGGCTAGCACTGAATAGATGAGACCAGCCTGAAATGGGAGCGATCCTGCCTCTATAAGAAAAGAAGTGGGCTGGAGAGATAGCTCAGTAGTTAAGAGCACTGACTGCTCTTCCAGGCATCCTGAGTTCAATTCCCAGCAACTACATGGTGGCTCACAACCATCTGTAATGGGATCCGATGCCCTCTTCTGGTGTGTCTGAAGACAGCAACAGTGTACTCACATATGTAAAATAAATAAATGTTTCAAAAATGATTCTCTCTCATCCACCTGACATTGTGCGGTCCTCCTATCAGAGAGTGGGACTGGGAAATCCCATTTGTAGGATGGAGACAGGTAGGATCGGTGTCCCCGGAGGCAGCAGCATTCTTTAGCAAGCGTAGGCTCTGACTGCATTCCTCCGTCCTCCATTCATTCATCCCCTGCTGTTGCCTGCCCGCTCCATATTAAACAGCTGCCCTGTGCTGCTGAGAGGCCGGTGTTCCACCGCTGCCCTGAGAGGCTTCCTAATGAAGGAAACAGTCCTGTGGTTGAGGACAGCCCAGTGCATGTGCTCAGACTCAGGAATAGACCATTCTGCCTAGAAAGCCTAAATGGAGAATAGTGCTTGAGCCAAGGCTGGAAGGGCTAGTCTGAACTGTTCAGTCTAGAAACAAGTCCAGGCTAGAGAGGGCATCCAGACCACGGGCTCCCTCTGCTGGACCACCACCCGCTTTGCTTCCAGTCTTGGCTAAAATGTTCCTTCCTCAGAGTCCTTCTCCGTGACCATCTGTGATAACAACTCTTGGTTTTCAACTTTACTCCATCAGGAATTAACTAAAACCCAAGTGGCTGGGTACACCTGTGACAGATTTTTTTCTTCTTAAATTTAATCATTTGAAGTGGGAGACCCACTTTTAACCTGGATCTTTTTGTTTGTTTGTTTTCCAAGACAGGGTTTCTCTGTGTAGCCCTGGCTGTCCTGGAACTCACTCTGTAGACCAGGCTGGCCTCGAACTCAGAAATCCACCTGCTTCTGCCTCCCAAACGCTGGGATTAAAGGCATGCGCCACCACTGCCCGGCAACCTGGATCTTTTAAGGTAGGAAGATCTACCTTTAATCTGGGCCACACCTCCTGCTGGCAGCCTATGTGAAGGATACAGAAGGAAACTTCTTTGTCCTCTTTCTGGCAAGTCCATTCACTGGCATTAGAATCTACTTCTTCACGATTCCAGCATATACTGAAAAGCAGCCTCATACACCAAGGAACTACTGGATTATTGGGCCTTCTATTGGTAGACAGCCACTGTTGGACTAGCTGTGGTAAGCCATCCTAATAAATGCTCTTTTACACATACACATCCATTCTGTCAGTTCTGTTCCTCTAGAGGGCCCTGGACTCTTTTTTTTTTTTTTTTTTTTTTTAAGATTTATTTATTTATTTATTATTTAAAAAAATTTTTTTATGTATATGACTACACTGTTGCTGTCTTCAGACACTCCAGAAGAGGGCATCAGATCCATTACAGATGACTGTGAGCCACCATGTAGTTGCTGGGAATTGAACTCATGACCTGTGGAAGAGCAGTTCATGCTCTTAACCACCGAGCCATCTCTCCAGCCCTGCCCTGAACTCTTTTTCTGGTTTTGTAGCATTGTCATAGTTTCTGGGACCATCTTCCAATTTGTCCATTGTCATAGATCTCCTTCAGCACCCTGAGGTGGGCTATGTATGCCTTGTGTGCTATGGGTCTACAGTGCAGAGCCCAGCACCTAATACATGAGGGATGATCAATATTTATGAAAAAAAAAATGATCTTGCAAAATGGACAAGTAGTTCCTGTCGTCATCTGGGTAAGAGGAACACTGGGAATTTGTTTGCCTTTGTGTTGCTTTTGCCTGCTCTCCTCCTTTCCCTCATGCTAAATCAGTCCTCACTCACACTGGCTTCTTTGTTTAAAATTCTGAAGCTGCCCAAGGCTTAGCTGGATTTGCTTTCTAGACCCACATCCTCGAGATGACGTTGTGGGGAAGAGGCAGAAAGGAGGGTCCTCAATCCTGGGAGCATCAGGAAGGTGACAGGGTTAGCAGGGTGTGAGGCACCTAGATAGGCTGTCCCTTCTCCCTCTACCCCTAGATTGTGTGTGTGTGTATATGTGTGTGACTGTTGCTTGTGGGTGGTGGTCATAACATGTGTCCGCAGCCACTGAAGCCCTGTGTCGTCATCCTCAGTGTAGACAGTCTTGATTCCTGATGCAGGTGAGGTTTCACTAGAGCCACCATTCCAGGATATACATTCCAGGATAGATCAAAGTAGATGCTCCCAAAATAAAGAACTGCTAGGTTTCTGCATCCCTGCCTCAGGGGCAGCAGCATCTACAGGTCCCTCAGGGAGCACACCTGCCTTTGTTGTCCAGGCCTTCCAGGAGCAGCGGACAACAAGATGTTTAAGGAGAGGACCCTCAGACACCCAGGTGGTCTAGGCAGATGTCTTCTTCTGATGTGACTTCTGGGAAGTAAGGAAACACCTCTTCAGGGGTGAGAGGGAGAGCTTTGTGGCTAAGAGTATGTACAGCTTGTAAGATATTTGATCACGCCTGGCGGTGGTGGCACACGCCTTTAATCCCAGCACTTGGGAGGCACAGGCAGGTGGATTTCTGAGTTCAAGGCCAGCCTGATCTACAGAGTGAGTTCCAGGACAGCCAGGGCTACACAGAGAAACCCTGTCTCGAAAAACCAAAAAAAAAAAAAAACCATAGAGAGTAAGAGGGCATCAGGAAGATGGCTAGAGAGAAACACAGGAAGTAGCAGGGAGGGACATTCAGTTTGAAGGAGGTTGAGACAGCGGCATGAGGAAGAGATTCCTGGTGGGTCATCAGCTGGAGAGGAAGAGGCAAAGGGGTCAGTGTCTTCTGGCACTGAGGAAATAGCTCAGTTGCCTAAACAGCTCACCTCTCCCCCAAAGAGGCACCTATTGAACTGTGGGGACTGACGGAATGCTCACAACTTCTGGCTAACTGATTTAATGATGCTTCATCAACCACTGATGAAATCAAAACTAATAGAAAATGGCAGACTATAGACGGAGAATGGAATGGCCAGTACTGAGGAAGGAACCACAAATCAGTGCAGCACTATTGGCTATAACCAGACAACCAGGAAAGCAAAAGGAAAATCTCTGCTTTCTCCGACTCATGGTGCATGTGCATGGTATAGCAGCTATATGGTCATCAAAATGGAAAAGCACTAACTGGCAGATGAGTGGCAAAGATACCTGGGCCTGGGAGGCATGAACGGAAATGCAAAACCTAGCAAAACTTGGCAAAGATGTTGAATTCTGTATAGCTCATACAGGCAAGACATAAAATGTCTCAAAATAACGAAGTAGTGGACAAATTGGCATCATGTTTAATTAAGACTAGAATATTAAATTTTTCCTGGGAACAAATTCAGAATAAATCATCGAGGATGATAAATACAAATTGGAAAAACTTGAAAGTGTAATCCTAACACTAAAAAATAAGGGGAAATGGAGAACCAGGACAGCCCTATGGGATTAACTGTGGTAAGGAATTCATAGCCAGGTGGTGGTTCACACCTTTAATCCCAACACTTGGGAGGCAGGGGCTGGCATGTAAGAATTACAGTGATTTAAATTAAAAAACTGCTTGCAAAAGGCAGACTGAAATTGAAAGTGAATGTCCTTTGTGAACTAAAAATAAAAATACTTAAACCTTGAACTTATATAAAAAGAGAAAGAGGAATACAGGTATATTTATCCACACATACTAAGATTATTTAGTTTCAAATTTTCAAAATAATTTTTAAAATTTCAATTGAAAGATAATACTTTTCCTGTTGACAAACAAAACAAAACAAAAAACCTGTTTTGCTCTAGTTAAGATGTAACCTGCCAAAAAATAACACCTGAGAGTTAGAGTGGGAGCAGGGTTTTGCTTTTATCTTTCCAGGAGAATAAAAGCATCTAAGTAAGGAATCTTGAGACCACTGGACAAGTAAACATCTGAAGAAAAAGAGGCCGAGCAGTGGTGGCGCACACCTTTAATCTCAGCACCTTGGGAGGCAGAGACAGACGGATTTCTGAGTTCGAGGCCAGCCTGGTCTACAGAGTGAGTTCCAGGACAGCCAGGGCTACAAAGAGAAACCCTGTCTCAAAAAACCGGAAAAAGGGGAAAATGTCCCAAGAAAAAGGGTAAATTGGCCAAGTGTTATCACCCACCTCCAGCTGACTGGTCTGAAATCACAGCTGGGAGCCCCAGACTAGCACCGGCACCAGTGCCACCATCTTGTCCCAGTAGCTGCCCCTTCCCACTGGACAACCACCGGAGGCTGTGTTGGGGGGGTGTTGGAGGAAGGCCGGAGGGGGGGAGGGGGAGGGGGAGGGGAACGAGGGGGGGTGGGGGTGGAACAGCCCAGGCAGGCACTCCTTTCTTGTTTTTCTGCCAGGCAGCTGGCCCATGGTGGATTCCCAAATGCTTGCCTCTGCTGCCCTCTACAGACATAAGTGGCAACTGGTCTTTATGTGGTCCCAATTCAAGTTAAAACTACAGCTGGCTTTGGGGTTGGCGCGTGGCTTTCTTATTCTCTAAACCCACTCATGCTTGTTAAAGGAAAATCCAAAATCTCTGTCTCATATCAGAAGAGCCATCTGGACAGAGGAAAACAAGAAATAAGGGACTGACTATTCTATTGCCACTAATCTCACAATCTTTTGGCTTTCAGTTGACTCTAAAACTTTCCTTAAGGTATAAATATTATCTCAAAATCTATAAGATTATTATGTATATATAAATTTTCTGTCATCACACAGAGCACTAACTAATTCTAGAAGTCATTTAGCTTCCTGTACATATTTTCAGGTTTGAATTGAAGCGAGTAACTAGGAACAAAGTTTGTGTACCTTGGACGAACTTGATAGATTATGGTCCTCAAACCTTTTAGAGATGTGCTGAATAAGTCATTTAAAATGTTTAGGTTTTCTACCATTCCCAACAGAGTAACCTTTGAGGTCTCCAAGAAGATGATGGAGCCCTGCAATGACTAATCCACCTGGATTATGGGAACACTAACCACTGGGCAGAATTGCCCCATGCCTCTTCAACCACCAGGTTCTGCACAAACAGTGGACACCTTTGGATTGACTGCTGTGTTCTACCTAGCCAGGATTGCCACTAAGCTGACAAACACCACCCCAAAGATCAGCTTTGGATGACAAACTGCTCAGGACATTCAAACTGCTGAGCTCATAGGAGACTGACACAGACACTGTATAGAATTTAGAACTCAAAAATACTAATCCTAGGCCTGCCAAATACAATCAGTCTGGACATTGTGGAAAGCTGGGCAGAAATAGCTTCGTTACTGTAAATATTTTTACTATATTAGAGTTAAAATTTTTCCTTTTTATTTAGACAAAAAGGGGGAAATGTTGCAGGATATTTGATCGCAGCGTGAACCCTTAGATTGTGTTGTTTACTGGAAAAATCTGTTTCTAGTTGTGGTGTGGCTCAGCCTTAGCACACACTTTCAATACGAGAGTTTTTTGCTTGAATATTGTAAAGAGGATTAAATAAAGTCAACCTTAGTTCAAAAGGCAGAGCAAGCAACCAGTTGACAGGAGGTGAACATAAGATAATTAAGGAAAAAAAACCCATAGAGAGTAAGAGAGAGTCAGGGGAGTTGGAGAGATGGCTCAGGGGTTAAGAGCACTGTCTGCTCTTCCAGAGGTCCTGGGTTCGAATCCCAGCAACCACATGGTGGCTCATAACCATCTGTATGCCCTCTTCTGGTGTGTCTGAAGACAGGTACAGTGTACATGTAATAAATAAATCTTGGGACCGGAGTGAGAAGGAAAAGAGAATCAGGACTGATAGAGACACACAGGAAGTAGAAAGGAGGGGCATTCAGTTTGAAGGAGGTTTTTTCAGACAGCATGAGAGAGGGCATTCCTGGTGAGACTGAGGAGGAAGGTCACCTCTCTGGGCTAGCAGCAGGCTTTTCACCCAGCATCTGGTTCCCAAACAATTGAGATTTTGGGGTATGTGTGTGTTTTAATTGCTATTGCAGAGGACCTGCATTCCATTTTCAGCACCCAGGTCAGGTGCCTGACAGCCACCTGTAACTCCGGTTTCAGGGGGATCCGACACCTCTGGCCTTACTGGCACCCTGGAGCTGGAGTTATAGGTGGCTAGATCTATAACCTGCTTGGTATAGGTGCTGGGACCGAACTGCAATCCTCTGCAAGGGCAGGCTGGGCTGGTAACCACCAAACCATCTCTCTAGCCCCTCCATCATGCTTAGTGATAAACTGAAGACAGTTCGTTGATGGCTCCTTCCCTATCAGAACATCAAAGCCAGAATTTCAGGGTGAGCCAGAACTTAGAGCTGCTCTAGATTATCTTTGTCTTAACTTGTGAGTGACAGTCACTCTCCTGGTTGATCCATTGTTTGTTTCTACCTTCAGAAAACTCAGTTTTCCAAATGACAGTTGCTACAAACAGAACCTCCTCACATCAGGTTGCTGTGATCTGGATCCTTGAGGTGGCTGAACAAGTACCTCTGTGTGTACTCCCTCAGTGAGGGAGAGAGACCAGGCAAGAGCCACAGTTACAGTTCACAATTTTATTTGGCCTAAATAAATACAACTGAGAACATCCATTTCAGTGTCCCAAACACGACCTCTCCCCACAAAACAGCATGTCTCGCATTGTCTGTTCAGTGTCCAGTCAGACTCAGAATGATGTTTACTCAGGGCTGGGTTAGGCTGAGCTCAGCTGTGAAGGTAATTAAACTTCTATCTTGGGCTTGTGTCTGGCCTGAATCCCCTCTAGGCTCCTGCCATGGTTTGGTTGGTTTTCCTTATAGGTTTATGTGCGGGAAGCTTACTCCCTAGTGTAGCAGTGTTAAGATGATGTAACCCTTAAGAGGTGGATTGCATGGGAGGTAACTAAATCAGGGGGGTCCTGCCCTTGAGAATGGGTTAATGCTGTTCCCCAGAATCACTATCCTCTGTTGCTTGTCTCACATGATCCTGCCTGCACGTGTCCCCTGCCATGTGGTGCTGGCTACCACCAAACCCCAGCAAAGCTGGCACAGGCTGGTTCCATGTTCTTAGTCTTCTAGAACTGTGAGATTATATTAATTAAAAATAAATCATTTTTACATAAGGTACCCCAGCCTTATATATTTTGTTATAATAACACAAAGAAAATTAGAACTGACCCTGGTAGCAAGATTGCTCATCAGTGACTGCCACCAAGCCCTATGACCTGAATTTAACCCCCAGAATACACACGGTAAAAGAGAAAACCAACTTCCTCAAGTTGTCCTCTGATCTTCACATGTACGCTGTGCTGTGCATGCACATGCGCACAGAATAAATAAATGCAGTGTAATAAGACAGACCCCAATGGGGGGGGGGGGGCGCTACTCCTGCTGCTGAAGCAACTGCCCACACTGCCTCTCCAGTCTGCAGCTAAGAACTCTGTGGCTGTGCGTTCCAGCTTTTATAGAGAGCTTTTTCCTCTGGTAACCATTACCGTTTCTAGCTTCTGACCCTGGAAGTCATTTCTCCAGGGAAATAGGTGAAACTGAGGCAAAGCCTGTTAAGTAGATAGGAAACCGTGTCCGTTAACCCCTACCAGAGGCTGAGTGAGGGAAGAAACACATGTCTCTTCCTAGTTAATTCCTAGGGCCTTCACCCATGAAAAAGCTAGAAGCCTGTCTTTTCTTCCACCTGAGGTCAGAGGTTTGGGTCCATGTTCTCCAGATCTGAATTTGTCTCCTCATCATCTTGGGACTCCTAGGACAGAACCAGAAAGCCAGTCACAGGTTTGTGCCAATCCTCAGGGCCACACTCTGAGGACCAACACCTCTTTCCTTCTGCCTCCACCTGAAAGGAGTCAGTAAAGATTCACTGCTAGGCCTCCTTCTCAGCATGCCCACACCCAGGAGAATCCATCTTTAGGTGACTCCTTACCAGACTGAGGCCCCTGCCCTGCCGCAAGGTGGCATAGAAGTGCAGCACTCGGGAGTCACATCGAACCATGGTGGGGTCGAAGTCCAGCACACGTAGACCCTGGAGGCTACGGGCCCTGGAAAGGGCCACATAAGCTTGGCCACTGGCAAACACACGGCCCAGAGAGATCTCCACACAATCCAGAGACATGCCCTGGGTGATGGGGGGGACAGTTAGAGCCAACTTTGCCTGAAGTCTCTTACATTCAAATGACTTTCACCAACCCAGCTACTGTGCCTGGATGGCCCCGCCCATCCAGAATTCTTTTCTTTTTCTTTTTAAGATTTATTTATTTATTACGTATACAGTGTTCTGCCTGCATGTGTGCCTACCAGGCCTGTACAGGGCACTAGATCTGATTATAGATGGTTATGAACCACCATGTGGTCCTGGGAATTGAACTCAGGACCTCTGGAAGAGCAGCCAGTGCTCTTAACCACTGAGCCATCTCTCCAGCCCCCATCCAGAATCCCCATTCACAGGAGAGCTTGAGGGACAGAGTGAGAAAAGGAGCTCAGACAATGGCCAAACAGGTACAGGGCTAAAAACTCGGCCTCTCCACTAGCCTGGGAAGCTTTCTCAGTACCTTTGTTTTCTGCCTGTGAATCACCAACTCTGACCAGTTGTATCTATGCTTCATATGGTTGTTACAGAGATTAACCTATTCTGGTCATGGTCAGGAAATGGCAGAGGAGGGTCTAGAAAGGGAGAGAAGAATGTGGACTAGGAGGTATACTAAAGAAGAGTATAGGGCTGGGGGCGTAACCTAACAGGCACGAAGCCCTGGGTTCAGATTGAACCACAGCACCCACATAAGCCAGGCGTTGTGGACATACTTGTAATAACAGCTTCCAGGAGACAGAGGTAGGAAGATCAAGACCAATGTCCTCTACAGCTACATAATGAGTTTGAGGCCAGCCTGGGCTCAGCATAGCCTGCCCACTCTGTCCTGTTTTACTCACCCCTGCACCAGATAGTCACCTGGCTTTTGTGGATGGACATTGCCCAGGCCAGCTGTAGGGGAAGCTGCTGCCGGCTGAGGTGCTGGCTCCCAGTGACCTGTACTGTCCAGCGTTCAGTTCGGATGACCTCAGTGATGCCACACAGGAAGCGTACCCGGGGAAGCCCTGAGGAAGGCGTGGAGAAGTCCCACCTTTTAGCAAGCCTATGGTTTATCCTGCTGTGAAATAAACCCAAACAGCATGATCCACCATCACTCACCTCTCCCCTCTGACTCAAAACCAACTACCACCCCTCGGGTACCATTCACCAGGCCCCGAGACACTGCCAAGTTCTTCACCAGCATGACCTGTGGAAGAGGAAGTGCAGGGATGGAGAGGCACCCTCCCTGGGCCTGACTCCTCCAACAGTTAGGGTTCAGAGGAAGGGTGGGGATTCTTAGCACAAGCACCACTGCGGTGACTGTGATCTCTGTGACAAGCTACCTTATTTTCCTGGAAATATCTTGGCCTTATCTTATGTCAGAGGGGCTTAATAGTCATCAAATTGCCCAGAAAGAGTGGGAAAGCCAGGAGGGTAACCTGCATCACAGGACTTTGAAAAGAGTTAGACCTAGCTGGGTTGAGTGGAGTACGTTTTCTATTTCAGCACTCAGGAAGCAGAGGCAGGCGGATCTCCAGAGTTCAAGGCCACCCTAGTCAACAGAACAAGTTCCAGGCCAGCTGGGTTTACATAGTTATCCTGTTTTTAAAAGATGGGGTGAATAGCCAGGCAGTGGTGGCGCACACCTTTAATCCCAGCACTTGGGAGGCAGAGGCAGGTGGATTTCTGAGTTTGAGGCCAGCCTGGTCTACAGAGTGAATTCCAGGACAGCCAGGGCTACACAGAGAAACCCTGTCTTGAAAAACAAAAACAAAAACAACAAAAAATAAAAGGGTGGTGGTGGTGAATAAGGGATTGTGTCTGCCTAGAAGACCACAAAATTTGAAGAATGACGTTAAGCCTGCCACGCCTCTTTCAGCCACAAGCTTCCATTTCCCACATGTGCCCAATGGACCCTGAGAAGAGTCTACCATTCTTGGCCATCCCCGGCCATCCCCACAAAGGAGTCAGAAGCTGTCCATCTTAAGGTATACTACTATAGGGGTAGGGTACCTCATCTCATGGGGGATGTTACCATGGGGAGACAGTTCACCTAAGAACTGAGCTTCTTCAGTAAGGAAGAAACTTGTCCAAAGTGGCATTGCTTGACAAGGCTCTCGACATTAAAAGAAGAAAGGAGGGAAAAGCTGAAGACAGGAAAGAGGGTGGGGAGTGGTCACAGTAGGTCTCAACTATCAAGGGAGCCTTGGTAGAGTGTTAATAATCGGGGTTTTCCTCCTCCCGACTTCCCACTTACCTGAGCCCCCAGCTTTAACTGAAGGACACGGCTAACAGGACACTGAGCATCCAGGATCCGGCTTAGCTCAGGGTCACTGTCTATAGCCTCAAAGCTGTGTATATCACCTAGAAAAGCAATAGTTGAGAAAAACAAGTTATATATTGACTTGTGACAAAGCTTCCACAAATGTACTAGATCAAGATGGTTGTGGGGGATGGACTGGGGACAGCTCAGGCCTAGCTGGGGCCTTGGAATCAGCTTACCACAGCTTTGGGTAATAGTTTCGTCTGTAAATGTACATAGAACTCGGGCCCAGTTTGCCAGGGATGTGAGGGGACTGTCACACCTGTTTGATGGGCCCTCCCGGCTGGTTTTGTCAAGCCCAAGCATTCTATTTACCTGGTAGTTCCTTCAGCCGCTTCTCGTTGGTAAGGGCCACATCATCCTGATGGGTGCATAGTCTCGTGGCTACAATTCCATCTCGTCCGACCTTATGGGCAGCGGTGGCCCTGAGCTGGCGGGTCACTTCATCTGAACATCTGTGGGGGCTGCAGTGTCAGACAGAGATCCCCTGGACACCAAAAAAGGTGGGGACAGCATGGCTTGCTACACAGGCCACGTCTTGGGACCCAAAAGGGCACCAGGACAAGACTTGCTGCTACCCAACCCCCTTCAATGTGAGCATGGTGATAAGAATGCTGGACTCTGAACACACGTGGACCCACGGCTGTGTCTGCTTCCACAGTGTTCCTGAAGAAGCAGGATGCCATGAGTGACCTCGGGCCAGAGGTTTGCAGGCCTGGAATAGGATGCTGGTGTTGGTACGCTGGAATACTGGCTATCCTGTCATCAGGTAGGCCTTTAGGGTGCACTCTACCGCTCTGGCTGAAATAGCTAGCCTGAGCATGTTTTTCTTCTTTTTCTTTTGTGTGTGTGTGTTTGTGTGTGTGTATGCGCGCGCGCACGCATGCACTTCTACAAGCTAGAAGTCAACGCTGAGTCTTTCTCGGTTACTTTTAGCCTTTGTTTATTTGTTTGTTTTTGTTTTTCTTTTTTCTTTTTAAATTACAATGTGGCTACATTTTTTTTTAAAGATTTATTTATTTATTATATGTAAGTACACTGTAGCTCTTGACTGCTGAGCCATCTCTCCAGCCCATGGCTACATTTTTTAAAATATTTATTTATTCATTTAATGTATATGGGTACACTGTTGCTATCTTCAGACACACCAGAAGAGGGCATCGGATCCCATTACAGATGGTTGTGAGCCACCATGTGGTTGCTGGGATTTGAACTCAGGACCTCTGGAAGAGCAGTCAGTGCTCTTCACCACTGAGCCATCTCTCCAGCCCCCGTTTTTGTTTTCCAAGACAGGTTCTCACTATGTAGCCCTAGCTGTCCTGGAACTCACTATGTAGACCAGGCTGGCCTTGAACTTATTGAGATCCATTTGCCTCTGCCTCCAGAGTGCTGATTTAAAGGCATGTGCCACTACACCTGGCATTTTTTACTTTTTATTTCTTTGTTTGGTTTTTGAGACAGAGTCTCTTACTGAACTTGGAGCTTACTCGCTAGGCCAGCAAACTCAAGAATTCTCCTGTTTTGACTTTCCTAGTACAGGAATTTACAGGTATCTCCTGTCAACCTCAACTTTTTCCACAGGCACCGGGGAGTCCAAACTCAGGTCCTCATGCTTGTGTAACAAGCACTTTCCTGACAGAACCGTCTCTCCAGCCAGCCAGCCTGCGATTCTATGTGAGGTGTGGGATAAGGAGTAGGCTTGCTGTTGGGTTTTTTATTGTTTTTTTTTTGTTTTGTTTTGTTTTCCAAGACAGGTTTTCTCTGTGTAGCCCTGGCTGTCCTGGAACTCACTCTGTAGACCAGGCTGGCCTCGAACTCAGAAATCCGCCTGCCTCTGCCTCCCAAGTGCTGGGATTAAAGGCGTGTGCCACCACTGCCTGGCTTGTTTTTTTTTTTTTTTTTTTTTTTTGAGATAATGTCTTCCTAAACAGCCCAGGGTGGCCTCAGACTCACTATCCTACACCCCAGCCTCTCGAGTCCTGTGGTTGCAGTTGTGTGCCACAATGCCCAATGCCATAACCTTTATTGAATGATTGGTGTTATAGCATTCTTGACTATATTCTATCCTAAGTTGTCCCAAGCCTTGTTTTCCTATACAGACTGCTCACTCCTGAGGACAAGCATCTCTCCCTCTTCCCCAGACTAGGTATGGTTACCAAAAGCCTGTAAATCCTAGGACTGAGGAGATAGGCGGCAGAGGATCAGGAGCTCAAGGTTTTCCAAGTTCTCGACCAGCCTTGGCTACATGAGGCCTGCCACCCCCAAACATAACAATACAGACCCATGCTTGCCTCCTCATCCCGTGGCTCTTTTTCCAGTACCCACCTGCCTAACCTCACAGCCTGCAGTAGAGAGATGAAGGTCTGGTCTGCTTGCCTCCACACCTCAGTCAGCTCCAGAATCACTGGCACACACCTCCTCCAGCTCTTGGCCTGGTAGGGAAAGGGTATGGGTGAGTTGGGGATTAGAGATGACTCCACACAAGCAAAGGATTGGAATCAGGGTGTAAGTCCCCCACAGGCACAGGTCAGGGTTAGGGTGTGACTAGTACCTGAAAGCAGTATCGAGGCTGCTGGGGGCCTTTG
Source organism: Uromys caudimaculatus (assembly GCA_028551405.1). Lineage (NCBI taxonomy): Eukaryota > Metazoa > Chordata > Mammalia > Rodentia > Muridae > Uromys > Uromys caudimaculatus. Next base: position 52,771,679 of record CM052706.1, read on the forward strand.
GTCACTGGTGGCAACTGTAGGAAGTCCCCACAGATGATGAGCTGGATCCCTCCAAATGGCTTCTTCTGTTGCCGGACAGCTCTGGGTGGGAGCAGGAAGTGCTTTGGAGATAGATACTGGGTGGGCAAACCCCTTGGGGAAATAACCAGACTCAAACCTCAGTGACTGCCCTTGCTGTACATACTGACCTGGCCACAGCTTCCAACTTGTCAAAGAAGTCTGCCTCTACCATGGAGATCTCATCAATGACCAATCGTTGGCAGTTCAGCCAGCCCTGCCGCACACCTGGCCGATGGGCCAGGGCTACACACTGGGCCAGGGGAGCCTGGCCTGAGCCGATGCCTATGAATGACATTCTTCAGTCTATGCTGAAATCTCAGCTCCCCTCACCACCCCCCCCCCCATCTCTCCCTCCTTTGCTACAGGTCTGGCTTGCTCTTAACCCAAGCCCAGAGACTCACACTTACCTGCAAAGGCATGAAGAGTGGTGCCCCCAATGTGGCAGGCTGCCACCCCAGTGCTGGCAGTGGCCACAGTGCCAGTAGGGGGCAGGGAACCAAGGATATGTTTCAGCAGGTAGGACTTTCCTGTGCCTGGGTAGTAGGCAAAGTCAGAGTTGCCTGCTCCCCCATGGCACTGTAGGGCCGCCCACCACCCCATTCTTTCTCTATTACCTGCACTCCCAGTAAAGAAAATGCTCTGGCCTCTCAGAACCATCCTCAGCACAGCGGCCTGCTCTTCAGAAAGCTTTGGTTTGGTGGAGTGCATGTGCAGTTTCTTCACAGGCAGGGGCCACCGTGGAACTTCCTGGGAGGGACAAGTATGTCACAGAACCTCTTGCCATGCTGCATTGCAAAGCAGCCCTTTGCTTTGCTCCTGACTTCACTTGGAACTTTGAGCAGGTCTGGGTCATCTGAACTTAGTCCCAACAGATACTAGCCTCCATTTCTGGCTTTTCACCAGTTCAGTGCCAGGCATCTTAGATTGGTGACCACACCTGATCGAATCTAAAAGCTGTCAGACCCACCTGATGGTTTTCTCCTCCGGTGATTGTCTGTCCCTGACCCGCTCCCTTCCCATTCTTTCCAAAAGCTCCTCTCTTCTGGGACTTTAATACCCGTTCTTCCTTCTATAGTTTTCTTGCTTAGTCTCCTTCACTGCTATCTCTTTGGTTGTGGCCTGGATCCTAGTTTCCAGTTCTCATCTAATCTAATCTTGGGAATTACTGGTGGGGAAACATAGATGATTTACACTTCACCTTCACCATACTCAAATGATGTACGATGGTCATTACAAATCACCAGCTGTCTCCTTAATACTTCCGACTATCTTCCCCCAACTTTGGACCTCCTGGGTTTCCTTGATCCTCAATAATAGCTGGCCCACTCCCTTTCTGGTACTCACCCTACTAGGCTGGGATTCCTTTGGCCGCTTTTCCCGCGCAGAATCTGGAGCCTTGGTGGCCGCAGCACGCCGCAGTTCCTCCGGCTGCACTGGACTGATAGTGACAAAATCTCGGGGCCGCGGGCCGAGCAATTGCTCACGGGCAGAGGCCGGTCCTGGCCCAGGGGCGACCGCCAGCTTCAAGCGCAGCGTACGCAGGAAGCGGCGCAAGCGCTCCGGGGGACAGTCGGAGAGCAGCAGTTGCATTGAGCCAGCCCGGGGGACGCCATCGGCGGGGAGCCGCAACGTGCTGCGCCCAGTCGCTGCGAAGCGGGTGAAGAGGCGCACGGCGCGCAGCGGGAAACAGCGTGGCTGCCCCGCGGGTCCGGGTGCCTGCAGTCGCAGCATCAACTCGCGGCGTTCGTTTCGACCTAGGCTCAGCTGTGCGGCGCGCAGGGCCTGGCGCTTGCGAGGTTGCCCTCCAGGACTCAGTTCCTCCACGGCCACCCGGCACCGCAGCTCCGTGTCGTCACGTTCATCGGTCGCCGCCTCAGTGCTAGAAGGCATCTCCAATGCCTCTCTGCAGGCGTGCAGAGACCGGAGCACACAAGTCACAGAAAATCGGGACGTAACAGGGGGTATGGCTGCCGTGACGGAAAATCCTGTCCAGACCACTTAGGGTCAAGCAGGTTATCACTGGTAGCAGAAGATGCCACCAAGATAGTCCAAGCACTCTGGACGAGGAGAAACGTCCTCTGATGCAGTTCTTGGAGCGGTGGAAGGTGGCGTCAAATGCACTTAGGACTGGCGAGCAACTGTCCTGCAATGGCCACATTAGAAAGGTGTTCCTGCTCAGAAAAGACGCCTGTTGATGAGACCCACCCAGGCCAACAAGGGACTCGTTAGGGACTTCTACCCAGGAAGCAAAACAATAATCACACATTGGAAGATGGGAAGGAGACTGGCTGGAGATGAAAACAGGCTGAGACAGGCACACCCCCTTCATAAACCAACTAGTGCTTTGGAAAGGGTGAATTCTTAGAGAATGTATGGAACCTCCGGACCAAGGAATCCATTGTTTCTCCGTCTGACCCACGAATCTGTAACTCTCCCACCGAGGATCACTAAAATATCACGTTCTTTGCCTTCCACAAGGATCCGACAGACTTACTTGATGCTTTCGAATGAAAACGCCGATCTGAACCGGCCGGCAGCAAAGCCACAGCACTAAGAACATTCAAATACTAGGGATAGAAAAATCACCCTATCACCGGCCTGGTCTTTAAATTCTCTAGCCAATCAGGGGTGGGGGCGCGGCGTGTCCAGAGGAGGGCGTTTCTTCCGCTTTCCAACTCTCAGGGACTGGATTGTTCAGTTAACCGGAACCAGGCCTTTTGTGTTGGAGGAGCGTGGGTTTTAGAGTTCCACGTGTGGGCGTGGTGGGGTAGGGGAGAGGCTGCGGGTCCGAGACGGGTGGCGTACTGTACTGTCACCCAAGGCGGCTCCGAAGATTTGAGAACCCTTCTATTTACACCGTTTGCTTTTCTCACTTCCACCACCACCACGTGACTGTGCTTGGCTTGGGGAAAATCTACCTAGTCCCTTGCACACCCTGTTCCCACCCACAGAACCACTGTCTCCTGTTCAGGTCATTCCCTGGGTCAGACAAGTCTGCTTCCCTGTCCCCTACTTTTTTCCCTTTCTCTGCCCTCCTAAGAATTATTCTATACATTTGTCTCTTTTACCCTGCTAAGACCAGTGTCAGATGTCCAGTGGTTATCAAGGAAGCCAGTGAGTCCTTGTTCTCAGGGAATTCTTACTCCTCTCGTTTCTTTGACTGCTCAGAGAATTTATTCCTTTTCAGTTGGGGCCTTGTTACCTTGTTTAGGCTGGTCTTAAATTCCTGGCCTTAAGAGATCCTCCTTCAGCCCCCTAAATAGCTGTAACTACAGGCACCTGACAAGATCCAGCTTTGAAAACTTACTTTTTAATTATTATTTTTCCTTCACTGAAGTTTGAAATTACATAGCTGGAAGGGATCTTCTGGGTGGGTCGAGTCACCTCATTTTACAGATGATGCCACTACAGACTAAATTTTCTCTCTCCCTCCCTTCCTCCTTCCCTCCCTCCCTTCCTTCCTTTCTTTCCCCTTCCCTTCCTCCCTCCAAGACATCATGTGTCCAAGGCTGGCCTCAAATATCTCTAAGCTGCTACAGGAGCATAACATTGAGTTTCTGATCTTCCTGCCTCCGCCTAAATGTTACAGTTCCATGCATCCAGCACTGTGGCCAGTCAGTCATGAACATCAGAGTGTACAACCCTAAAATTCGATATTCAAAATAAAAATTAGAAGAATTGTTAAGAATTATTTTACTTTATGTGTATGAATGTTCTGCCTGCATGTGTACCACTTATGTGCCCGTTGAACCCCTTGAACTGATGCTTGTGAACCACCATGTGGAGTCTGACTTGAAGGTTCTCTGCAAGACCCACATGTGCTCTTTACTGCTGAGCCGTCTCTCTAACCCTGGAACTGGAGAAATGACTCAGAGGTTAAGATTATTTGTTCTCAGCTATTACAGTGGTTCACAACCTTCTGTTCCAGGAGATTCAGCACCTTCTGGTACACATTCAAACATGTAGGAAAAGCTCTCATGAACATATAGATGTGTGTACATATGCATATATGTTTAAATAAATATTAAAAATTTAAAAATTTAGCCGGGTGGTGGTGGCGCACACCTTTAATCCCAGCACTTGGGAGGCAGAGGCAGGTGGATTTCTGAGTTCGAGGCCAGCATGGTCTACAGAGTGAGTTCCAGGACAGCCAGGGCTACACAGAGAAACCCTGTCTCGAAAAAAAAAACCAAAAACAACAACATCAAAAAAATTTAAAAACTTTTCACCGCTTCACATAAAACTCTGTACCTACTGAGATAAAAATTTGCAATTCTTTATTCTCAGACCCTAGTACCCTAACATTTTATTATGAAAATATTCAAGCAAATACAGTGCAGAAAGGTTAAAAGAATTTTATACTAGGGCCTAAGTGATTGTTCAACAGTTAAAGGCACCTGCCACCAAACCCCTGACAACCTAAACACTTGTTTTGTTTTTTTATGTAGCTTCTTTTGGGTTTTTGAGACAAGGTCTTGCTAGACAGTTCAGGATGGCCTAGGACATGCTATGATGCAGCCCAGGTGGTCTTATACTAGCAATTCTCCTACTTATGCCTCCTAAGAGCTGGGAATACATGATGCCAACATGCCTGGTCATGGTGTGTGTGTGTGTGTGTGTGTGTGTGTGTGTGTGTGTGTGTGTGTGTGTGTGAAATTTTGGAATTTTTTTTTCTTTTTTCTTTTCAAGACAGGGTTTCTCATAGCCCTGGCTGTCCTGGAACTCACTCTGTAGACCAGGCTGGCCTCAGAAATCCACCTGCCTCTGCCTCCCAAGTATCAGGATTAAAGGCGTGCGCCACCACTGCCCGCCTGAGTTTTTTGTTTGAATGATTAGACTGATTCATTTTATTTTGTGTGTGAGTGATTTGCCTGCATGTATGAATGTGCACCGTGTGTCTGCCAAGGTCAGAAGAGGGCATTGGATCACCTGGAACTAGTTACAGATGATTGTGAACCACTTTGTGGGTGCTTAGAATGGAATCAAGGTCCTCTGTAAGAGTAGTCTCTCAGCCAGGCAGTGATGGCACACACCATTAATCCCAGCACTGTGGAAGGCAGAGACAGGTGGATTCTTCCAGGTAGCCAGGGCTACACAGAGAAACTGTCTTAAGAAACAAAACAAAGCAAGCCATCTCTCCAGTTTAAGCATTTTAAGTTTTCTGACTTATATTTTAATTTATTTTAAATAAGCATTCGGGCAAGGAATTCTAAACTACAGACTAGGTACTATTTGTTATTATTCAAATGTGTTAGACATTTTCCCCACCTAAGCTTTTGTAAGAGCAACAGCAGTGAGTCCTTGTAGGAAAAGAAACCCAGAGCTCAACTTGACCACTCTGGTATTTTAACATTTCTTGGTCTCCGCCCTCCTGCCTGCTGTTCTGTCATTTGGGTCTTGATCAGCGCACACAGAGGGGCGGAGACAAAGTGAGTCCTCACGTCCGCCATCCAACTTCCTTCTTTGCTGCTTTGGGTTGTAGTGTGCATATGTGATTCTCTGCTTGTTGCTGCCGATATGAAGCCAAATTCGAGGGAGACATAAAGCTGCTTTTGAATTTCTTTTTCTAAACCCAAATTCCGGTTTGGAGGCAGACATTGGGAGGGAAGGGTTTCTTATAAGATTTTCTCTTGTAGAACTCTTTCCAGGTCTTATCCGTTCTCTCCTCCTGAAAGGCCCTAGTGCACTCTAAAGAAATAACTGTAACTTTATAGCAAAGGGCGGTATCATGTGATACTAAAAAGAGCCCTGCCCCCACCTCAGGATCCTTTCTTTATAAGCTTTTGCCTTCCTTCTGCAATCTGAATCTTGTAAAGAAAGTGTGGTTAGAAGAGATGAAGAAGGAAAGATTTTACCATTTTATAGCTTCCAGAGCACAAGTCAGGCACTGTGGCTCAGGCCTCTCATCTCCAAACTTCCTGATGCTGAGGTAGAAGGCAGCCTAGGCCACACTGTGACACAAAACCACACCCCCACACATAAACAGTCCCAAACAGTAGGACCTCACCTCGAATTGCTTCCTTACCTTGCTTGGTGCTCACTCCCCCCTCTCCCTACCTCACCTTCTCTCTGCTGCCTCATCATTTGGGGGACTGGTTGAAAAGCCCTATCTTTGATTTCCTCCCCACCTACAGATAAAACTTTATCTTCCTCCAAAATGTACAGAGTCTATTAATGTCCTCCCTTCTCGTCCCACACCTCCTGGGTAGTGTGTGTCGCCTTGCCTTAGTTAGGGTTTTACTGCTGTGAACAGACACCAGGACCAACGCAACTCTTTTTTTTTTTTTTTGGTTTTTCGAGACAGGGTTTCTCTGTGTAGCCCTGACTGTCCTGGAACTCACTCTGTAGACCAGGCTGGCCTCAAACTCAGAAATCCACCTGCCTTTGCCTCCCAAGTGCTGGGATTAAAGGCGTGCGCCACCACTGCCCGGCTCAAAGGCAACTCTTATAAGGACAATATTTAATTGGGGCTGGCTTACAGGTTCAGAGGTTCAGTCCATCATCATCAAGGGAGGCACATGGCAGCATCCAGACAGGCACGGTGCAAGAGGAGCTGAGAGTTCTATATCTTCGTTTGAAGGCTGCTAGCAGAATACTCACTTCCAGGCAGCTAGGATGAGGGCCTTAAAGCCCATGCCCACAGTGACACACCTACTCCAACAAGGCCACAACTTCAAATAGTGCCATTCCCTGGGCCAAACATATTCAAACCATGACACACCTCTACCCTAAATCACAGCAGTAGACGACTAGTTATCTGGAGTCCTGGCTTCCACTCTCATTATAAACCATTCTCCAAACAGCAAGAGATGGGGTTTGTTTGTTTGGCTGGTTGGTTTTTAGAGATAGGGCTTCTCTGTGTAGCCCTGGCTGCCCTGGAACTCACTCTGTAGACCAGGCTGGCCTCAAGCTCATAGAAATTTGCTTGCCCCTGCCTCCTCATCTGTGCAATTGGGATTTTATTTTGAGTTGTTTATCTTCCTATTCAAGGAACTCTATGCAGGATGAAATGTTTCAGTCTTGGAGGAAACTGTTACACAACACTGTGACCCTGGCACATTGGTTTCTATATCCTTCAAAAAAAAAAAAAAATTAAGGGGGTTGGAGAATGGCCCAGTGGTTAAGAGCACCAACTGGCCAGGCAGTGGTGGCACACCCCTTTAATCCCAGCACTTGGGAGGCAGAGGCGGGTGGATTTCTGAGTTTGAGGCCAGCCTGGTCTACAGAGTGAGTTCCAGGACAGCCAGGGCTACACAGAGAAATCCTGTCTTGAAAAACCAAAAAAAAAAAAAAAACCAAAAAACAAAAAAAAGAGCGCCAACTGCTCTTCCGAAGGTCTTGAGTTCAAATCCCAGCAACCACATGATGGCTCACAACGATCAGAAATGAGATCTGATGCCCTCTTCTGGGGTATCTGAAGACAGCTACAGCGAGCAGGGCCATAACGAGCGGGGCCGTAATGAGCGGGGCTGGAGCGAGCAGGGCTGGAGCGAGAAGAAAACGTGTCTGGGGAAGCTACAGTGTACTTACTTATAATAATTAAATAAATCTTTAAAAAATAATTAAGTTATTGAATGTGTATGAGTGTTTTTCCTGCGAGTATGTCTGTGAACCACTTACATCCCTGGTGCCTGAGGAAGCCAGAAGAGGGCCTCGGATCCTCTGGAACTGGAGTTACAGACAGTTGTGAGCTACGATGTGGGTGCTGAGAATCAAAGCTGGGTCCTCTGGAAGAGCAGCAAGTGTTCCTAACCAATTGGCCCTCTCACAACCCCTCTCCACCCTTTTGGTGTAAGGACCAGGTCCAGGCACAAGGGGCAGTGTGTTTCATCCTCTTCCACGTTGAACTGAAAAGGACCCGAGAGCCCAAAGGCCAGCAGAGGGCAGTGAAAGAGAAGTTTGGTCAACTGGAATAGCTGGGGTTATGGCAGCTAGAGTCAAAACAGGTCATCATTAATCCGTCCCACAAGCACAAAATTTTGGGTGCTGTAGCATGCAGCACACCTGACTAGGAAAGGTCGTGTGTGTGTGTGTGTGTGTGTGTGTGTGTGTGTGTGTGTGTGTGTGTGTGTGTGTGGTGTGGTGCTAAGGTTTGGATGTGACAGTCACCCTTCGAGCCTGTTTCTCCAAAATAAAAAATGAAAGTATATGGTAGAACTTAAAGGCTTTCTCCACTCTCCAGCAACGTAGTCAGGTCAGGACCGAAGGGAGTTAGAGTGATAGAGTCGGCTCACAACATAAGAACCAAAGAGGGGTTGAACGAGGGAAAGGAGAGCACAGAGTTTGGGATTTCAGAGACCCTCTGTAAAAGAACCGAGACCAGACTATGATTCTGGTCATAAATTCCAAGCTCATGGCCGGGCCCCACCCACTCATTTCTGAACTGCCCTGGCAGTCCCGCAACCCAGGCCCACTGGGTTAGGCAACCTCAAAGGCATCAACTACCCACCGCCTCCCGGGCTTGCTTGGTCAGCCGCGCCCCCGCCCCGCCCCGCCCCGCCCCGCCCCGCCCCGCCCCCGCCCCGCCCCGCCCCCGCCCTCGCCCTCGCCCTCGCCCTGCCCCACCCAGCCAGCGTCCCTCGCCTCCGCCTCTGGGCCGGAAGCCCCCTCCCCCTCCGTATTCCCCCACCTCCATAGTCTCTACCCCCTCCCAGTCCCTCTCCCTGCTTTGGTCCAGGAAACCTCTCTCCGCCCTCTTCCTGCTACTTCAGCTCCGCCCAGGTTCTTCCGTCCATTCCCGGAGCTCAAGACCGGCCCCGCCTAGGATCCGCCCTGGCCCCGCCCCTGCACCCACCCAGCCACGCTCTTCACCGAACTGCGGGCGGGGGCTTGGAGGCCGCTGCACCCCTCCCGGGCCCCGCCCCCAGCCCCCGGAAGCCCCTCCCCGGCTCCGGCCCCGCCCCCCGAAGTTTCTTGGGCCCCGGGCGCCGGGTGGGACAGAAGACAGCAAGCCGCCGCCCGGCTGCGCGTAGATGGAGCAAGCGGAGCCCGCGCAACGCGGGCAGCAGTAAGCGGCGAAGCCGCCGGACCTCACAAACTCGCCATGGAGGAAGAGGTGAGGGCGAGGGCTGGGCCAGACGGAACAAGAGTGCTGGGCTCGGGTCCTGCCCGCCCTACTTCCATGGGTCTCTCTGCACAGTCCTTCCCTTCAAGCAGAACCTGGACCGATGGGGTAGGGGCGGGGTGGAGGTCTCGTTTGCATCTAGCCAACAGCATCCTCAGTTATGTTTTGGGCTTTTCTCACCAACTGGAAACAGTGCCTGTCATGGGTCCCATTGGATTGATGGGGAGACTGAGGCGCTGGAGAGTTGGATGATTTGCTGAAAGTAGACTGGGTTGCTGTGCTTGAATCCCGTTATACCCTTTCTTGGCTTTCTTTGCCTGCCTCAGCTAGGTCGGCTTCCGAGGGATTTGTTAGGGGAGGGAAGTTCTTCAGGGTCCTGGGCCACTGTCTCAAGGAATCTGAGATTGTAACGGAGCCCGACCGTAGGAATGAAGAAATTGCTTTTGTCTTCCTTGTGTAAATATCTCAGAGTCCCCAGTGCTCTTGAGCTGTGTCAGTCTGAGGGTGTTAGTTGAAGGGTCAGGTCAACTGAGTCTCCCAGTAGCTAGGGCTGGATCAACAACGCCCCTTGAGCCTCCTCTGCCCTCTGCATACAAACTAAATCTGGCAGCATTCTCATTATCCAAGGATCCAGTATACAGCAGTCACTTACTGCACGAGTATAAAAAGATGTTCTTATCCCTTGAAGGGTGGGGAAGAAAGATGCAGCCTTCCCTCCTGGAACCACCCAGGCCAGCTGGGGAGCCGTCAGTGAGCTCAGCCATCCTTATTCCTGTCAGTGTCCACTTGCGTATTTCCTGCAGCCACTGCAAGACTGTTCCCTCTAGGCTAGACCCTGAGTTTCTGTGGGGTGGTAGATAAGTCACTTCCCCTCTCAGCCCGTGTTTCCTCTTCTATAGAACATAGGGCCTAGCCTCCTCCCCTAGACCTAATTGTGGTTCCTGCACTCAGAGTGGGTACAGGTAGGGGGCAAAGTCAGGCTACTATGTTTTGCTGTGGTTTCTTTTCTTGCTGTCATCAGTGGGGCAGCTGCCTGCCCTCAGTTCCACTCCTGCAATGGCCGTGCTCTCTGTCCAAGGCCCCTCCCCGTGCTCCCAGAGGATGTGGGTCAGGATTACTCCATCTCCTGATCTGCTCTGGTCCCCAGTTAAAGGAAGTTCTCCTGGGGCTTCCTGGGTGCAGCGAAGGCAGCCCTGTTTTCCCTCTGGTCCCTAATCTCTTAACATGGCTACTTTATGACTCCCAGATACCAAAAACTCCTGAAGTATCTGGGTCATTAAAGTCTTGTCCATGTTACTTCCTCCCTCGGACTCCCAGGTCTCACCCACCTAGTCAGGGGCTCTCGGTGCCTGTCCTCTCTTTGGTACCCCTGACTCTTGTTGCTTCCTGCTTATAGAGTTCACGTGTTGGCCTGTGTCTCTGTATCCATCCATCTCTAAAACACTTCTTAATTGTGGTCCCTTATCTGCCCTTGACCTTGGGCTACCTCATCTCCCTTTCACATAATTGTCTTCAGCCTTCCTGCTTTGCACTTCCTGGGTGCCAGTCACCCTGGGGCCAGCCTCCCTTAGCCTCTGTTTAGATTGTGGGATGGCGGCCCCTGCCAGGCTGAGGCTTGGAGGAGAGCTCGTTTGGCTTTGAGCATCTGCCTATCTGTGTTTTCTGGTCCCCATTTTCCCAGTTATAAAATGAGAAGGAGAATCTAGAAATTTGATAATGTGGGTACAAAAGCTTTGAAAATCAAACATATCAATGGAGGTGGTGTTACTGTCTGTGGAGTAAGACTGGAAACAGCTCTGCTCCATTGCCCTCTCAAAGCCATGCCTTTCCCTGACTCTAGACTGCCCATTGCCCTCCTCACTCTTCCTGAGACAGGCATGGCAGTGTCCTATGGCAGCACTGGTTTTATGACACTGGGCTAAGTTCTTACTGTTGTGTTTTTCTTTCTGTAGTAAAGAGGTAAAGAATGTGAAGTCTTTTTTTTTGTTGTTGTTTTGTTTTAAATTTTATGTGTATGGCTGTTTTGCCAGTATACATGTCTGTGAACCACTTGTCTATGGAGACCAGAAGAGGGCATCAGACAGCCTGGAACTGAAGCTAACTATGTTTGTGAGCTGCTTTGTAGGTGCCAGAAATCGAACCCAGGTCCCTAGGGAGAGTAGCTAGTGCTCCTTACTCTGAGCCAGCTCTCCAGCACCGTGGGAATAGGAAGTCTTTGGTACCTTTGTGCCTTTAACTCTCTGCAAACACCTACCTTCCTAAAGAGCTTCTTCACCAACCCCAGGCCCTTGCCCCAGCTGAAGGCTAGGATGGGGGAATCCCCCAGGGTAAGAGCCATGGATTTCCCAACAGACAAGAGCCCCCTCAAAAAGGAGATAACCACCTAGCCCTCCTGAAGCCTCTCACAGGCAGGCTGTGTTCTGTCTTCGTTAGCCTGGAAGATCCTTTGAGGCAGGGCCTGAATTATCTCCTCTCTCTGTACTTTTTAAATTTGAGACAAAGTCTCACTATATAGTCCTGGCTGGTGGCCTAGCATTCCCTATGTAGACCAGATTGGCCTTGAATTCAGAGAGTTGACTTCTGTAGGCTTCTGTCTGTTTTAACTCTGTTGTAGCTTTTCATCTAATCATTTCCTGCACAAGGTCAGTGTGACCTGTATTTTTCCCCCTTGCTTTTTAAAAGAATAGCCCTGAGACACTCCCGTGTCAGGCCTAGGGAGCCAGGCTGATGCCATTGGGTACTTCAGGAACTGCTTGCCCTGAAGTAGGCTGGAGAAGGCCTGCTGAGGAGGGTTGGGAGGGGAACAGAAACAGTGGTCAGCTGGTCAATAAGAAGAGAGGAGCTGGAGAAACTGGGCTGAGCAAGACAAAACCTCCCCTGTGAACCCTGCCAAGGGGAGGGGTGCCTTGTTAAAACTTACTGGGGTGTAGCCAGACCCCCTGGTGGTAGGAGGTCTAAGGGGCAGGGATTGAGTTGGGTGGAGAGTAGAGGCAAGTAGGACCCTGGCGTTTAGCCAGGCCTCCCATAGGATGGCTAGACTTTGCTTTACACCATCTGTAACCCCTCAGCTGTCCCCTCCCCTATCCCAAAATGCCCTCCTGCCCAGTCCCTTCCTGGTCCCACTCATCCTTACAGGCCTTAGACTAGCTTCCCTAGCTAATCTAGGCTTGGTGTTCACTAGGCACTGGTGTGCATTTTTAGAGTTTGAAGGTGACAACAATCAAGGCCTACGTCCCAGCCTTGGCCCTTAGAGCTTCCAGCTGATGTGAAGTTTTACATGTCAGGCAGTGGAAGTGGAAGGTAGGGGAGATCACAAGGATGTGAGGGCCTTTTTAAACTGTGGGGTGGTGGGTTGGACTCCCTGGAATCAGAAGAGGAACTTGGAGGTCAGAGGTGGGAAATGTGAACAGTAGCTTTGTTCAGGAGACACTGAGAGCTTAGGACTTAGGAGGTGGCCAGCAGTGCTGGTGTTGCTGACAGTGTTTGCGTATGCAATGTGGGCACAGGGATTCCTATTCCATAGTTTTCTCCTTCCAGTCCTGGACCCTGTGACAACTTGACCGGGTTGCTGAGAGACTTAGGTCCCTGAGCGTCCCACAGCCTATGGGAGCCTAGTACATCCCTATCAGCTAGGCAAAGGCAATTGGATATATGATTGAATGAGAGAACTTCCATGTTCTCTTCAAAGAGCCCTGAAGTTCCTCTCTCTTCCCCTGGTAGGGTAGCTCTAACTGTCCTGCATCCTCACTTCCCCATTCCTGCATCCAGGAAGACCATTTGGAACCGGCTTACTTCCCCATTTCTCCTGCTATCTGCAAGTTAGAGAGAAGACCAGAAGAGACATCTTACATTCCTGGAGACCCGAGGCCAGCAGATGTAGCTCAGCAGCTCTCCATCTAAATTGAGAACCACCAGATCTGAAGAGAAGGTCCCTGAGACTCCAAAGGGGGTGGGCAGGGATAGGCAGTGACAACAGTAACAGGAGTGACAGCTGCCAATTACTAAGCTCAAGGTATCCTAGGGACTGCTCAGTGCCTTAGCTTCATTTAGTAACAAGCATGTGCCAGGCACAGTCTAGGCAGTAGGACAGCAGTTCACAACAAACCCCCAACCCCCAAGGAGCCCTATATATACTCGATCTTAGTCAAAAGGCAGAAAAGCAAGATGGATTCCTATTTCTGACAGGAACTGTTAGCATCTCCATTTCCCAGTGAACAAACTGAGACATGGAAAAAGGTGACATCCTTTGCCTCTGGTTCATGTGACTTGGGCTCCAAAGCCTTTGGTCCCAGTGAAGCAGAATGTATTCCAGGAGATAGAAAGGCCACGGTGAGAAGCAGACTGGATCTTCACTGCCATAACAGAAAAGCCAGGCCCTGCCCAACTCCTGACAGATCACCACACTTATATCTGCCTGGGCTTGTCCTTCCAAAGACATCTGTGGCCACAGGGTATCTCTGGGGAGAGGCGTGCCTCTTAACTGGGGCCCCTTTTTGGAGCTCTATGTAAATTATAACGTAGCTGAAATTAGTCAGTGTTGATTTCCTTCTCATGTCCTCTAGATTCTGATGCTGTCTTGATCCTTTCTACACCACCCTCCTTCACTCTCAGTGCTCCAGGACCTGTAAGTTCAGCACAGTGGTTAGCAAATAGGGCATATCTGGATTCTCGTTTGTACAGATATGTCCTCAGCTCTCATTAGGTATTAGAGAAGAAGGTTAAGGGCTTAGCAGTCAGGTGAATCTGACCCCACCCACTAGGCATGTAGACACGTATGTACCCTGTACCCAGCCATCTGACAGGTCATGGATGGGGCATGAGATGTGAGTTACAGGCCCTGAGGCTGCAGTGTAGCCACCTTGTACAGAATGGTTTGAACTCAATTCCTATACCAGCCAGTGATTAAAGAGGCAGTTCTCTGAGCATTCATCAGAGGAAGTAGCTACCCCACGGTATGGGGATGAGATCTAAGGAGTCCCTGCTTCAGGAGAGGAACCTGGATTGGGTTTTTGGGAAAGTCTAGGGGGGGCAGGAGGGTAGAGAGTCCAGGTGCCTTACAGGCCTCACTTAAGCATCCTCTTTTCTGGGAGGTCTTTCTTGGCCACCGAATCACAGACCGGGTTCCCAGTGTCCTCTTACATACCAGTGCCTGCTGCTGACCTTTTCTTAATTTTTTCATTGCACTTATGTGCATGGGGGTACGTGTGTGTTTGTGTGAGTGCGTGCGCGCATGCACACATGTGCGTAGACGGAAATCAGAAGACAGGCTACGGGAGTTGATTCTCTTTGTCCACCATGTGGGCTCTGAGGATCAAACTCAGATCATTAGGTTTGTTGGCAAGGACCATTACTGGATGAGATATTGCATCTGTCCCTTCATAGCCTTTGCAGTAGTTAATGTGTGCATTTCTGGTATTTATTTGTTTAGCTGCTCTGTCTTCCCCAGTGTGTACTCTGAGGGTAGGTTGTGCTGCTTTTGTTCTCCTGTGACATGTGACATTATATGGGCTCAATACATTTGTTAACCAGTTTCATAAACACTGGGAGGCACAGGAGTGGGAAGAAAGTGGGTTCAGAAAGACCTGCTTTAAATTTTGGTTCTGTCTCTCTAGCAGGGTGACTCTAGTAAGTCACTTTTTTTCTGAGTTTCAGTTTACTGTGACTTGTGGCTAAAAGTGTCTCCATCTTGGATAGCAATTGTAAAAGTTAAATGGAACTATGAGTGAAATATAATACAGTGGCTCAGTGCAAGGTGGTGGTTGCTACTATTGCTGTTTTTTGGTTATATCTATATATATCTATATATCTATATCTGCTTTGAACGTTCCTGGGGAAACCTTGTGTAGGATGATACACTAGATGCATTTCTTGTGTGGTCTGTGGACCGTATGGCTTCATGGCAACAGCCCTCATGATGTGCTCTGGTGCTGTCTTACAGAGTATAAAGGAGGGGAGCGAGAAGCCTCGTGGAGCACGGACTGCAGACAAGGCTGGCTGGATCAAGAAGAGCAGTGGGGGGCTTCTGGGTTTATGGAAAGACCGCTACTTGCTTCTCTGCCAAGCCCAGCTGCTGGTCTACGAGAATGAGGTAAGGACTTGCTTGGCCCTGACAGCAGCAGCAAATCGAGGCAGGCAGGCCAGCGGGAGCCCCTGAGACTGTGGCTGGAAGACTGGCTCACTTTTGGTTTTGTTTGTTTATTTGGTTGCTTGTTTGTTTAGGTTTGAGCTATGGTAGCCTTGGCTAACCTGGAACTTGCTCTGTAGACTAGGCTGACTGGCCACAAATTCATAGAGACCTACCTGCCTCTGTCTCCTGAGTGCTGGAATTAAAGGCGTGAACCACCACAGGGGCCTTCACTTCACTGACTTGCTGTGCCACCCTGGGCAGGTGTCTTATCTCCTCTGGGTCTCTATGTGTAGTATGGGAGTGATACTTCTAGGGGCAAAGTTAGGGTCCTGGGGTAAGTGTTCTGTACCATCCATGCATATAGCATTTGAGTCTCAACTACCTACCTGTATGCTGGAACTTCCTGTCTCGGGCCAAGGTTTCATAGAAGGAGTATTTGAGAAAACTGAAGGCATTTCCATCAGCATTGGCACTAAAAGTACCAATGAACCCTCCTTAGCCTTCATACTTTTTTGAAATTTTCTTTTTATTTTATGCATATGAGCATTTGCATACATGTATGTATGTGCACTGTGTGTATAGTGCTGAAAGAGGCCAGAAGAGAGCCTTACATTCCCTGGAACTGAAGTTGCAAGCGCTTGTGATGTGGGTGCTGGGAATCAAACCTGGGTCCTCTGCAAGACTAGCAAAAGTTCTCGACTGCTAAGTCATCTATCCAGGTCCGATTCTTTCTCTCTCTTTCTTTCTTTGTATCTGTCTGTCTGTCTATCTTTATTATTTATTTATTATCTATTTATTTATTTTTGAAACAAGGATTCCCTATTCATCCCTGGCAGTCCTGGAACCCCCTATATAGACCAAGCTGGCCTCACAGAGACCCACCTGCTTCTGTCTCCTGAATTACAAGACAGAAGGTGTACACCACCATGATGGGGCCTATGTCACATTTTAAAGAAAGGATTGGTAAGGGTTAGGGGTGGGGAGGTAAGGATGGTGATAGTGACTTCACCATCTCACAGAGAATGGAGAGCTCAGTCTAGAGTCAAGCCCAGTACTCTTTCCGCCAAGAGACACCAGCAAGTAAACTTCAAATTTTATTTTTGGTTGAAAAATTTTTAAATGTTAATTACACAATGGGAGTGGTAGTTTTAATCCCAGCATTTGCAGAGGCAGGAGGATATCTGTGATCAGAGTCCTTGGAATTGCCAGGGTGCCTTCAGCTTTTCCCTCCTCTAACACTGGGGTACCAGTTGACACTTATTAAACATGTATTTGTTTTATGGCCAGCACATGTATGTGTAAGTTCATCTGTGGGTGCTCATATGTGCCAAGGCACATGTATGGAGATTGGAAGACAGCCTTGGGTATCAGTCCTCACCCTCTACCTTGTTTGAGCCAGACTGTCTCTCTGTGTACTCAAGGCTGGCTGGACCACAAGCCTGTCTCTGCTCTCCATCTCAGGGTAGAAATGCTGGGTTTACAGACATATGACCCTGTATCCCTCGTTCTATGTGGGTTCTAGGGCTTTGGACTCAGCTTGTCAGGCTGTGCAGCAAGTGCTTTTCCTCACGGGGCCATCGCCCAAACCCCAGTTGACACTTCTGCTGTCACATGCCTCTCACAATCTCCACACCTTCTCATGTAGACTCTCATCCCCTTCCCTCTTTCAACAGGCTTAGCATTTGGACAACTAAGAACAGTAAAATTGCCACCTATTATCCCAACACTCAGAAGGCTAAAACAGGAGGATTGCTCTGAGTTTGAGGCCAGTCTTGACTATAGTGTAAGGCCTTGTTGCTAGGGTTCAGGCTACCAGAGGGCCCAACTGCTGAGAATGTAATACTGCATGCCTTTGGCAGATGGAATCCTTGAATGAAGATGAAAGGCTAGCATCTTGCCTATCAGCCTCTCTCAGCCCCCGTTAGGGCAGCTTGGCAAATTCTTAAGTGCGTTGGGCCAAGAAAGCCTATAAACCTGATCTAGGGGGTTCAAGGAGTTGCCTTTGAAAAGCACCTTGCCTGTCCTGGGTGAGTCCCCAGGTCCTAGGACGACAGAGATGCTACAGAAGAACAGCAAGGAATGGCAGTGTGCAGACAGCCACCCAGATGTTCTGTACTTACCAAATTAGGATGTGCCACAGGTGGGAAAGCTGCAGCCAAGGGATATTTTTATTAGAAAAAAAAGTGTGTATGTGTGTGAGTGTGCGTGCGATATAGCTTTCTCCAGTGCCAGCTGCTGTAGGGGTTGGATGACTGTCTCTCAGCTGTCAGCCCACCAGGCTCTGCCATCCACGTCCTAGACTGCCATCTCCACATCTGGCTGCAGCTGGGAAGCAGAGAGGGTTTCACATTCCCTAAACATGAAAAATCCAAATCACACTTCAAAAAAAATCATATTAAAAACTTAACTGTTCCAAGAACCTAGCACCCAGGGACGGGAGCTTGGCCCCAGAGAAGGAATTGAAGACTGCTTATTGGTTCAATTCTTCTTTCTGACGTGAGGAGCTAGGCGAGTGCAGACGGCTCTTGGCTGTTTCTCAGTTGTCAGAGGCTGATGTTCCAAAGAATGCTGCCCCCGCCCAGTGCCTCCTGCTGTATCCTTTCCTCTGAACTGCAGAAGGCCCTGGATGATTCAGCACTTGGAGTGTTGAGTTGTCCAAAGCCTGACTGCCTTGGGGAGCTGGGTGGAGTGTGTTCCTAAGAGAGCACCTTCGGCTGGTCCACTGGGGGAGCCTGGAGATGGGTGGTGTTGGTGCTGTAGCCTCTCCTGGATGGATGCCCAGGAAGACTTCAGAGGTCTTTCTCTAGGCTGGGCACCATTCTAGCAAACTGGTTCTATATATATATATATATTTTAAAGGCAGGGTTTGGGTAGCTGGAATTGGCCTTGCAGTAGCTAAGGATGTCTTTGAATTTCTAATTCTCTTACCTCCTCCTCTCAAGTGCTGGGGTTATAGGTATGTGACACTGTGCTGGCTAGTTGTTATGTCAACTTGACAGAGCCTAGAGTCATTTTGGAAGAAGGAACCTCAGTTGAGAAAATGCCACCATCAGACTAGCCTATGGACAAACCTGTGGTTCATTTTCTTGCTTGACTGTTGAAGCGACTGGGTCATCCCTCAGTGGGTGGTGCCACTCTCGGACTGGTAGCCCTGGGTGCTATGGAAAAGCTGAGTAAACCATGGGGAGTAAACCAGGAAGCAGCGTTTCTCCATGGCCTCCATCAGCTCCTATGTTCAAGGTCTTGTTCCTGCCCTGACTTCCCTGAGTGATAGACTTCAAGTTGTAAAATAAAACCAATCCTATTCACCCCAAGTTGCTTCAGGTCATGGTGTTTATCACATGATAAACTAAGGTGCTGCCAAGCTTGGTGGCCTGAATTCAGCCCTCAGGACCCACATGGTAGCAGGAGAGAAGTGACTCAAGTGGTCAGCCCTTAAGATGGCCACCATGCCTGTTTTATGTGGTGTTGAGGATTAAATCCAGAGCTTTGTATCTTCTAAGCACCAGAGTTGTAGCTCCAGTTCCTGTATTCTTCTCTTGAGACCTACTTCCTGTAGAGTGCCACCGGGGAGCCTAAAGGAGTCAGACACACCGAGAATAACATAGAACCGTCCAGGCATGAGATAGGACTCTGTGCTCTCTTGTGTCGGGGCTCAGTGTTCCTGGCACCTGACATGGTATTTGTACCTAGTGGTTTTATGGATGTTTGCATGCCCCCAGCAGTGGGTAAGACACAAGAGCACTAAGGTTTAAGGGATCATGGCAGGTAGCAGGGAGTTTCTCAGGCTAGAACTTTCTCAGAATAGAATTTTTCTGCTGTGTATGTTTCATGGAAGAACCTGGACAGGATTGAGCCTCAGACGTAACAAGAGAAATGTGCAAGTAAAAATGGGGAATGACACCTGATGGAGCCTGGATAGAGAGATCAGCCTGGCCATCTAGATCAGTGGTTAGCTACCTTAGCTATACTGCTATCTGCCCCGAAAAGTACTGAGGTCTGAGCTAGCCTCACCCCAGCTTTGATCAAGATGTTACCTGAGTGTGTGTGGGTTCTCATAAAAATCTTTATGTATTTACTTGTGGGGTGGAGGTACATGTGCCATACTGTAACTGTGGCAGTTGGAGGACAGATTGAGGGGGTCAGTTCTCTTTTTCCACTGTGTGGGTGCTGCGGACTAAGCTCAGGTTATCTCAAGCTTGGCAGTTAGCACATTTACCTATTACACCATCTTTCTGGCTCCCTGCTTTCCTTTTTAATTCTTTTTCTTTTTTTTAAAGATTCATTTTATTTTATTTATATGAGTACACTGTAGAGTACACTATTGCTTCCTTCAGACACACCAGAAGAGGGCACCGGATCCACTTACAGATGGTTGTGAGCCTCCATGTGGGTGCTGAGAATTGAACTCAGGACCTCTGGAAGAGCAGCCAGCGCTCTCAACCACTGAGTCATCTCTCCAGCCCTCTTTTTTAATTCCTATATATTTAAGTGTACACACACACACACACACACTTTTACTTTGATCATACCTCCCCCTTTCCCAATTATCTGTATATCTCCTCCAATCCCTCCTCTTCCTAAGAAGTCCCTCATTTAGCCAGGAAGGGGGGAGTGCACATCTTTAATGCCAGCACTCAGTGGGCAGATCTCTATAAGTTTGAGGCCAGCCTGGTCTACAGAACAAGTTCCAGGACAGCCAAGGCTATATGGAAACTCTGTCTCAAAACAACAACAAAAAGGCCCTCATTTACTTCCATGTTTATTTGGAGTTTTTTGTTGTTGTTGTTGTGAGACAAAACTGTGTAGCCCTGGCTGTCCTGGAACTTACGATATAGACCAGGTGGGCCTTAAACTCAGAGATTCGCCTGCTCCCACCTCACAAATGCTGGGACTAAAGGCATGCTCCACCACTGCCCGGCAAAATAAATCTTAAAATAACAACAATAATAATAACACCACCACCAATAAAACCTTGTCAAAGACCATGCTGGGGAAGTCAGGTCCTAGTTGGGAATTTACTATAATTGTTTTACTAAATGGACATGTTGTCAAACTGCCTTTTAGATGTATGTTTATGACCTATAGTTTAGTGTTGCTCTCAGCCTTGGTCAGGGAATTTCTGTTTACAGTGGCAAATGTCAATGCAGAGTCAAAACTGGTCAAAGTGTTAACCCTAACAGGACATGTATATCCATCCTTTAAGGATCAGAGAACACCACGGAAGTGGCAAGGATGTGAGAGGCAGAGGAAGGAGTGCTAGGAAACACTGTCTTCTGGACATGAGATGACCGTGGCAACCATAAACTCACAGCAGCAATGCCTACCAGGCCCACCAACATTCTATCGTGGGTAGGGCAGGGGATCATGAGGCCCCACCCAACCCTGAGGAGCTAGGCCAGTCAATGGTGGCTGGGCAAGGAGGATTCATATTCCTGGGTGGTGTAGCTATTGTTAATATATTCTTGCTCAAGTAAATAACACCCTACTATGGCCATGTAAGCACCCCTAGTTAAATGTGGTGGGACACATGTATACACATATACACACACAAAACATACTGGGTATGGTGGTGCACGCTTTAGTTTCATCACTTAAAAGAGGCAGAGGCAGGAGGATCTCTGAGTTTGAGACCAGCCTGGTCTATATACTGAGTTCTAAGCCAGCCATGGCTACACACAGAAAGAGTTCCTATCCTGAAAACAAAAAAACAAAACAAAAATTGTGCATGAATTATTTTATATGCATGAATGTTTTGCCTACATGTATATATGTTCATGCCTGGTGTCTGTGGAGTTCAGAAGTCATCAAACCTCCTGGAACTGGAATTATGGATGGTTGTGAGCCACCACATAGATGTTGGGAACTGAACCCAGGATCTCTGCAAGAGCAAGAGTTGTTCTTAACCTCTGAGCCATCTCTCCAGACCATGACAGGTTTTAATACCAGATATGAATTCTCTTCTGTAGAGCAGGCTTCAAATCCAGTCAGAAAGAAGTTGGTTATGCCCATAACAGGCGTGACACTATCACACCAGTGAGCACGTCTTGCCTGGAGGATAGATTGTAGCTTGCAGGTTCATAGCTGGAGAAGACCACTGATGACTGTCTTCTCCCAGGGGTCCACATAACACCTTCCGGCTCCGGAAGCTAGCCAGCTGGAGGCAGCGTCATGCTCACTTCCGTGATTTCTCTATGTCCTTCAGCCAAAGTGTTTGGCTTCTTTAACAGGTTTGGATGTTCTTAAAAGCCTTGAGGCTGCTCGGATTGAGTATGTCTGGCATAAAGGAATGGTTCTCAGGGGTTTACTTACACCAGGGTCACCCGGAGTGATAGTTGAAATGCATATTGTCCCCAGCACTTGGGAAGCAGAGGCAGGTAGATCTGTGAGCTCAAGGCTGGTCTGGCCTACAGAGCAAGTTCTAAGCCAGCCATGCTACAGGGAGAAACACTGACTTGAAAAAAAAATCACACTGTCAAAGTCCATGCTCCCCAAGTTTGTGATCGGTGCTCGCAAAGTTGCATTTCCAGCAAGTTATCAAATGACACTAATGCACCAGCAGATACTTTTGTAGACATTTCCATGATCTTGTGGTAAATGATAAGGTACCTCAGGGGCATGAGACCACCAGGTCCTACACTGGGAGGGCCATTGGTACAGAGCCACCAAATAAGGCATCAGTCAGCCCTGTGTGGTGGTGCACTCTTTCAATCCCACTGCTTAGGGAGCCAGCCTGGTCTACATAACAAATTCCAGGCCATCCAGGGCTACGCACACACACACACTTCTGCTTCCCAGGAAGTTGTACCAACTGGGTCACCTCCAGAAGAGGAACCAGTTGACCACTATTAAGGGAGAGAGCTTATTCTAGGTAGCTTGCCCGAGAGATATCCTTCACCCCAAACCTTCTAGTGTAAGGGCTGGCAGGCAGGAAGTTTAGAAGGCAACCTGGTGTTGTGTGACAAAAGTTTTCCTGGGGAGACAAAACACACTCATCTACTCACTCCAGATAGGGAACCCATGGCAGACCAAAGTACGGATACCAGCAAAGTCCAGCTTGGTTGAGTTTTATTGGGGTTATGTATGGGAATATGGGTGAGAGGTTATTTACAGAAGCCAGCTTTGCATTACCAAAGCCACCCCAGCATGGGTGACAGCTCACAAAGCTGGAACCTGGAGCATACTACACAGCCAAGAGGCAGCTGGGCAGGTTGAAGAGTGTCCTTTCTAGGTGCCTCCGTTGGTCTAAACCTGAATCTGGTCAGTTTCGGGGAGTTCTTGAAGCTGGTTTGTTGTTATTTACCTCCCTGCGGGATGGAATGTTTCGATCTGGGAGGATCTGACCACCAGACACTGTGTGGCCACTAGCTGACATAGTGATGGGGCTAGAGAGGCCAGCCGACGGAGGGGGATGCTCTTGTGCTCTGGCCCTCTCTGTTGTGTATGACCTTCAGCCTGGCGTGAGGGGCCCCTCTGCCCAGCTAGCAGTCAGGAAGGGGAGATGTCAAGTGAGGGAGCCGGCTCAGGATCACTGGACTGAAGGCGGGGTGTGTGGGCCCACACGTGTCTGGTTCATAATCTTCATGGAAAGTTCTTACCATGTTTTATGACATCCTGTATTCTTCTAGGCTGCCTCGTCCACAAATCTCTGCCTGGCCACTGACCCTGCACAGACCCTCAGGCATCCTTTTCTACGTCTTCCTAGCCTCTATTTCTGCATCTGGTCTCAAGCACTGGATCCAATCCTGAGGCACAAACCCGCCCCCATTTTGAATCCTATTTCTTACCAGGATGGTAAACTTGTGGACACCTGTCAGCCAGCACACGCTGGCACCATTTCCTTGCTGAGGTCTGAAACTACATCTTGGTGATACAATGTTTTTACTGAATAGGATCAGAGTCTGGAGTGCATATTCAATGATTGAGGTTCTCAGTGGGGCTGGCTCTCACCAGCCCTCTTCTTTTGTATTTCTTCCTCCAGGATGAGCAGAAATGTGTAGAGACGGTGGAACTTGGGAGCTATGAGAAGTGCCAGGACCTCCGAGCTCTCCTCAAGAGGAAACACCGCTTTATCTTGCTGCGGTCCCCAGGGAACAAGGTAGGGGCGATCCTGAAGGCTGCCTCCCTCGAAGCCAGGATCTGTAGGGGAAAGACAGACTGAGCTTGGATGGAGGACGGCTATGAATGAGCCTCTGCCTCATTAGGCCTTCATCCCTCCATCTTCCCCTCCAGGCTTCTCTTGGGCCCAGAGCTAGGAGGCTCATTGCCTAGCTTTCCCTCCTTGCTGATTTCCTTCCTTGCCTGAGACTCTGTCCCTTGGGTGCAGGTGAAGTTTGCTGTTTGTACCCCCTTACAATTTTTAGTTCACTCTTACGTTATGTGTAAGAGTGTTTGCCTGCACACCACATCCATGCCTGGCTCCTACAGAGGCCAGGTTGTCAGATCTCCTGGAACTGGGGTTGGTTGTGAGCTACCCTGTGGGTGCTGGGAATCAAACCCAGGTCCTCCGCAAGAGCAGCCAGTGCTCTTTTCCACTGAGCATCTCTCCAGCCCTTGTACCACGTTTCCCTTGAGGAAGTCAGTCAGCTGGGTGTTGACACGTGCCGTTTCATGGATGACAGGAGGGAGCTCAGACGTGACCCTGGTCAAAGTGCACAGTACCGGCTCCTGCCACACCTCACAAGAACCTCTCCACATCATGGGAAGCCTATCAGAGTAAAGCTTCATCAAAGAAACTGCATGAGGGGAACAGGCCTGGTCTGGGCCTACTAGAACCATGCAGTTTCTCTCCTAGTTTTGAAGTTAGGAGCCTAGTCTTCAGTGGTCTCTGTGGTCCTAGATGCTGGAAGAGATTACAGTTCTTTAATGCTTAGTCCATGCTACCTAAGTTTACATGTCACAAAGACAGGAGCACAAGGCTGGGCCTGGGTTCATCTGATATCTGTGGTGCAGGGTACTTGAGGACAAGAGAATGGTCTGTCTTTCAGACCCTGCAAGCCTTTCCTTATCCTAGAGACCTGCTGCCCCTCCAAGCAGGTACAAGGTATGCATCTGTGTCTGAGAGGCACAGAGTACATCCTACACAAAGGTCAGTGCCTTTCTCTGCCATGCATATGCACTGCCTTATGTGCAGATATCACTTGGCATGTCAGGGTCATCATGCGTGTGTCTTCGGTGGGTGTGGGGTGACAGGAGACCTCGCTTCTTTGTCTTTACTCACGTCACCTACTTTGTCAGCTCTGAGAATCAGCTAGTCATGTGCTGGGTGGGTTGCCCAGCTTGGGTAGGACAACCCCTTCAGTGGAGACTGTTTATACAGCTGCCCTCTCAGCTTCTGTGGTAACAGCCCTCCACTCCATCCCCACCCACACCCTTTAGCCCTTCCAAGAGTTGAGATTGGTTCTTGACTGGAAACATGGGCCACAGCCAGTAGTGATGACCACAGAGACGAAAGATACAACCGTGCTCCTGCTCAAGGGCCCTTGACCCTCATCATACCACGCTACAGTGGGGCTCCCCAGAGGCCCAGCAAATCCTCTCCCTGTGCCGGCTTTTCCCATCGCCCTGGGTGTTCCCCAACTTCCTTGTGGCCTCTAGCTGGCCAGGAGGTCATGTGACCCTGGCTGTCTGGTCCTGAGGCTGCCTTTTTTTCTCTCTAATCAAATAAACAAAGACTCCAGTGTCTTGCGTGCCCCACTCCCCCTGCTGCTACATCCCCACGCCCCTGTCCATGAGGTCACAGACAGTGGCTGCCAGGAAGCAGGGTGGCCACTGCTGGGCCCTGCTGCCCTGCTGGTCTCAGCCAGCTTGGCCCTTTCCTCTTTCCGGCCTCCTCTTCCCCTCCCCCCTTTTCCTCTCTGCCTTTCTGCCCTTCCCCCTTTCCCAGGCCTTGGCTGCCTGTTATGCAGCCATTCTTATTACCATGGATTCTCCTGTTAAGGCTATGTTCTTAGAGCTTCTTCAGAGGGCTTGTGGCAAGGAGCTGTAGCCTGAGCCCACCAGGCAAAGCTTCTTGGTGTTCATTCTAATTGTTCCTGTGACAGTCATTCCTGTGGAATGCCGAGCTCGTTGGGGATGGATTACACAGACTATAGTAGAACTGGATCCCCACGACCTTGTGTTCTTGAATCCTGGTGGACCCATTGGTCAGTCCAGTAGGTTTTTCTGAGAACATATCTCCCAGGGAGTTAATAACCATCCCTGCAGTCTTTGCCTGGTGGACTGGGACAGTAGGGAAGGGGAAAATGAGTCTAGTGGTTCTTTTCCCAGCCCTTTGAGACCAGAGTTATGAAGAGAGAACTTAGCATCTGAGCCTTCCCTGTCCAATCCTGCAGCTGCCAATTTCCACTGTATGTTTCTCAGCTCCGAAATGCCAGTCTGTACCAAGGAGGGGACCCCATTGATCAGAACCCCTAACAGGTGCGGCTTCAGGGGTCACAGGGCTGGCCTAGCTGCCCAGTACATCACAGGATTGAGTGGCCTTTGTAGCCCCCCCAGTATGTAGTTTGGTCTCGAGATGAGCCCCACAGCCCTGAAGACTAGGCCGAGAGGGAGTTGCCAAGGTGCCCTAACTGCAGATCTGCTGCCAGGATCTAATTTAGCCTGGTCATGCAAATGAGCATTTGGCTGTGGCAGGCATGGAGGGGGACCTAGGGTCCTGTATGAGGAAGAGGTACTCCTGCCAGGAGGAAGTTATATAATGAGGATGCTAAGGGGGCCAGGCCAAGTGCACTGTACTACAGCATTACATAACTGACTGGCAGAGTGGCAGGAGGCGCTATCTAATACCAAGGTGGGGGATGGGCAGGCTGGCCACACCAACAGAGAACTAGGGCATCTTGAGGTCAGAGAGTAGGCAGCGGCCCAGGAACAGGGTGAGGGAAGGAACCTAGGGCCACTTCATTCATGTATTGTCTCATTCACCCACTAACTAATTATTGAACACCTACTACGTGCCTTAGTTTTGATCATGTTTAATTGCTTCATAGTAAAACGTTATCCCATTTTACAGATCAGAAAAGTAAGACTGTGCGAGTGAAGGCTGGGTTACTATGCCCTGTGGTCAGCTTTAGATTTAGTTCCTTAGGTACTTTTTTTTTTTTTTTAAAGACAATCTAATATTTTCAAGCTGGCCTCACACTTCTGCTTCTCCTGCCTCTGTCTCCACCTCCCAATGGCTGGGATTACAGGCATGCTCAGTTATCACCTGGCCTGTCTGGTGCTGGGAGTTAAGGGCAGGGCTTGCTGCTTACTCTGCAAGCTCTCCACCAATAGCTAAGCTACATCCATCCTCAGCCCTAGAGAAATCTTTTGAAAACAATTTTGTTGTTGGGGAGATGGCTCAGTGGTAACGTGCTTTTTATGATGTGTACAAGAATTCAGATCCCCAATAAGCCTGTAAAAAGCAGTTGGGTGTGCTGCTCTGCCTGTAACCCTACTGCGTGGGAGGCAGAGCCGTGGAACCCCTAAAGCAAGCCGGTTAGCCAGATCAGCCATGTTGGCAAGCTCTGAATTCTACAAGAGACCCTGCAGCCAGTATGTAAGGCAGAGAGTGAACAAGGAAGACGCTGGATGTCAGGCCTCACATCAACCTTACACACACACACACACACACACACACACACACACACACACACTTACTTCAACACCCATGTGAGCATGCAGTACACATACCATGTGTGTGTACATATGTAAGAAAAAAAAAAAAGAATTATCTATGATCAAACACACAGACTAAAACAAACAAACAAAACAGGGACTCACTATGTAGCCACGGCCCTTGACTGGCCTGGAACTCTTTGTAGACCAGAGTGGCTTCAAATTCAGAGATCTGCCTGCCTCTGTGCCTACCTTTTGAGTGCTGGGATTAAAGACATGCTCCACCATTCCTGGCCAAAATTTCCTTAACTATTTTGAGCAAATAGCTCAGAGGCATTAAATTCACTCTTAAGGTGGTCCCATCTCCATCGTCCTTCTTCAGAAGTCTTAAAACTTATGAAACTGAAGCCAAAAATCCATTAAATCCTGGCTCCCATTTTCTCTTCTTCTGGCCACCATTCTACCTGCGGCTCTGGTTTTGGCTTTTCCAGGTGCCGTGTGTGTGTGTGTGTGTGTGTGTGGGGGGGGGGTCAGTCTCTGACTTCTTGTGTTTATTTCACCTCGCATGATTTTATTTATTTACTTTATCCTGAGACGGAGTCTTATGAAGCAGGACCATACCGGAACCCTTTCTACAGAGCAAGGCTGATTCCCCCGAACCCCTGGAAGCTGCAGGCTGGAGGGTCCCTTTCTTGATGTATGGCCTCCTCATTTAAGCCCAATGTCAGAATGCTCTGGAGCATTTAGGCTGTACCTTGGAATCTGGGTTGGGATGCTTCCTAAAGACCCCAAATGTGAGTCCTAAAAATATCTGCCATCCACCCCACCTGTCCTCACAGGTCAGTGACATCAAATTCCAGGCCTCCAGTGGGGAAGAAAAGGAATCCTGGATCAAAGCTCTCAATGAAGGGATCAACAGAGGCAAGAACAAGGCTTTTGACGAGGTATGGGGTGTGGTCCTCTGGATGCTTCTTTGTTTCTGACCCAGCAGTCTAGGAGAACTCTATGCCCACCTCTTTCCAAACTACCCCTCTGTTCTGTCATCACTTCAAACACAGGAGCATACTTCATTTAATCTCCCAAAAGACCTTCAAAGTAAGTGCTAGTGTCCAGTCTCTGCCAGTGAAACTGAGGCGTGAGTAAATGATTTTTTTTTTTTTAAGATGGTCTCACTATGGAGCCCCTGAAAAGCCGAGACAGAATGTCATCTTGTGTATTCTGGCCTGGAACTCACTAGGTAGCCAAAGATGACCTTGAACTTCTAATTCGCCTGCCTCCACTTCCCAGTGCTGGTATTACAGGCCTGTGCCACCAAGCCTGGTTTTATGAGGTGCTGTGGATTGAAGCAGGACTTCCTGCCTGCTAGACAAACGCTGTACCAGCTGAGCCACATTCCCACCCCTTAACTAATTTGTGTTCAGTTAAAAAGCACATGGGCTGGGAGCGTAACTGTGGTAGAGCATCTGCCCGGGGTCTTTGGCTCAGTCACCACACTGAAGGGGAGCAGAAAGGAGTAGTACCTGGCTGCACTGCATACCTTCCCAGTCCAGCCTCAGTGGATAAACAGTGGCAGTGTGGCAGTTTCCAGCCAGGAGGGCTGGGGGTGAGCTTAGTGCCCATGAGTGCCTTTTTTTAAAAAGACAGTGTTTCTCTTTTCCCTGACTGTCCTGGAATTCACTCTGTAGACCAGGCTAGCCTTGTACTCAGAGATCCACCTGCCTCTGCCTCCCAAGTGCTGAGGTTAAAGGCATGCACCATCACTGTCCAGCCCATGAGCTCCTTCAATTGGCCTACAAAGCCCAGGCCATTCAGGGTTCCCCTGACTGTCTGCAATGACCTTCCATTCCTGAGGTGCCTGTGCTGTACTGGTAACTATGGCAACATGGACTTAAAAAGTAAGGCTTGGAGTGAGTGGTTAGGGTGTCTGGTGGGGCTAGGGTCTCCTGGGAAGGATCTGCCTTTGACATCATGGGTCCATAGCTGTTTGGGTTGAAATGTATTTTAAGGACAACTTGGATGACAGGAGGTGAGACTTGAGTGGAGCCTCCTTCCCAAGCATGTCTCCTGGCTTCTGGCTTGTGAGTCCTGTGTTCACCCGAGTCACTGAATCCTGCTCAGCCTTTCACTTTATGGGAAAAGTTCCTATATGGGAGAGGAGATGGTGGTCCATCCACATCATGGGTGCTAGAGAGGCCACAGAAGCCATGACCTCATAGGCAGGTTCCCTCTGCTCCTCAGAGGGTCATAGGAACAGGAAATTCCAGAGTTCAGAGTCCAGCTCTCCCTTGTGTTGTGACCACCTTTCTTTCCTGACTCTCTGAACAGATGCTACCCTCCACACAGTCAGGACCAGCTACAGAGGCCCTGCCCTTTCCTGGCCTAGTCATGACCTTGGGAGAGTAAGAGAGGCCAGAGCAAGACCTAATGCATCCTAGATACCAGAGGATCATGATCTGGCACACACACACACACACACACACACACACACACACACACAACCGCTCCACTACTCCAGCTGAGCCCCAAACAGCCTCAGGGCTGCTCATCTTTGGGCAGGAAGGCTGAGCTGAAGAGAATAGCTGCAGAGAATGAGGATGCTTCATACTCAGTAGAGGGAGCACCCATGACAGTGTAGACAGAGAGAACAGAGGGAACACCCATGTAGACAGAGAGCATAGAGGGAGCACCCATGGCAGTGCAGACAGAGAGAACAGAGGGAGCACCCATGACAGTGTAGACAGAGAGACGCTGTCCCCAGTACAGAGGCACGTGGAGGGGGGGAGATGCTGACCCTGCTGAATGAGAATGTGAGGTGCAGACCTTGACTCTGAGTCTGGGCACAGTGGGTGTTTCCTACTCTTCTAAGACCTGGCAGGGACTCACCTGCTTCTAACTCCTTCCCAGATAAAAGTAGACAAGACCTGTGCCCTACAGCATATGACACGGAACCGGGTACGTGGGGGCCAGCGGCGACGGCCACCAACAAGAATCCACTTAAAGGAGGTAAGGTTTTCCCTCAGCTTCAATAATGGGAAGTCAGTTGAGCCTGGGATTCCAGGCCCTTCGGTGGCCATCAACACTCAGGGCTAACCTGGAGTTGGGGCTCGCTAAGTGGTATGTGTAGGAAGGGCAATAGAGATGTCTAGGCCGTTTTTCGTTTGTCGCTCACATGGGTACCTTGAGCAGCAGAGAAACTGCTTGGGCGGGTAGTGCCTGTGACTTAGAGATCAGCTTCCAGCAGGAGAACAGTTCTGTTCCTCCTAGTTGGCTGTGATTAGCTGGCAGCAGAACAACTCCAGGAGACAGGGGCAGGAGGGACTATGGAGGAGTAACTGGGTTTTAAGCTGACACTAGCTTAAAATCCAAATGCACCAGTTTCAGTTTGACAGATGGGAGTGAGAGGGACTCGTGCTGGAGGAATTGGTGTGAGCTGAGGCACCAGGCCCGGCAGTTTAGGTGTGCTGAGGGCTCAGTTGGCTTGTGGGTGAGGCTGGGAACCAGGTAGGAGGAATTTTGGAGCCTGCAATGCAGGGTTAGGGGTAAGTTCGAGGAAGTGTTTCAGGGATCAGCTCCAGGTCTTAGTAGGATGGAGTTGGGTTGAAAGAAGGTTCGGGTTCTGAAATGAAGGAAGAGGGATCCCAGGCTCTGCCGGGGGTTGAAAGGGAAGAGAACTGGATGGTAATACACAGTAGGAAGCAAAAGATGCCACAGGGCTGCATATAGGCAATTTGGGAGAAGGTATGGGAGGGGCAACGGATACGGAGTAAGTAGCCTCTAAAAGAACTGATGAGGGGGGAGACTTTAAGGGCTAGGAAAAATCTCAGCAAATAAGACGTTTCAGGACCGCCAGCAATGGCTACGGCAAAAGAGAGGGCTTTTTAAAAGGAGAGGTCTGGTGGCCAGGACAGGGTTCTTCAAGCAGTGCAAGGAGAAACAAGTGGATCTGAGGTGGCTTGGGCTTAGGACTCAGGGGCATCAACACAGGCCCTGGTGCCACAGTATCAAGGGAAGAACTGAGCTGTGGTAAGTGGCCACACTTGCAGCATATTTTCAAAGGAGTCAGTTTAGGGTTGTCTCAGGGTACAGAGTCTCAGGGACCCCCAAAGTAGGGGCCATAGGCAGGAAGAACACAGGGTGGTTTGAAGGTTTGTTCTTGATATTAGACAGCCTGTTCTTATCTGTCAGCTGAGAGAGGAGTCACAGAGCGAGTCTGAGAAAGGGCTATCCACAGGAGGATGTGGGGGGGTTGAAGGCCAGCCTTGGAGAAGAGATACTCTGTGGGAACTTAGGGAGGGACCTACCTCAGTAGCTGTTCCAGACATTGGGTAGACCATGTGGTGTCTGTAAAAGGGTGTGAGGGTCTCAGCCAGGACTCCACCCACCCCACCCCTATAACCATCTGAGGGACCTTGGAAGAGGCTTCTTGCTTAGCCCTACTTCATGACCTCTGAAGCTCCCTAGGAA
The DNA here is from genome assembly GCA_028551405.1 of Uromys caudimaculatus. Taxonomy (NCBI): domain Eukaryota; kingdom Metazoa; phylum Chordata; class Mammalia; order Rodentia; family Muridae; genus Uromys; species Uromys caudimaculatus. The sequence continues at coordinate 52,802,992 of CM052706.1, forward strand.
CATCCCCATACTGTGAGGAAGGTCCAAGAATCAGGCAAAGTCAAGGGTAAAAGACTGGTCGGAGGTCTCTAGGCAAGCAGTAGGTGAAGTAGCAATTTGGGGTAACCTATATTTGACTCAGTGGCCATCCAAGATGACATCTGGATACTACCCCCACACCAGGTAGCCAGTGCTGCTTCTGATGGGCTTTCACGGCTGGACCTCGATGTCCCAGACAGTGGACCACCAGTGTTTGCTCCTCTCAGTGATATCAGTGAAGACCAGCCCCAGGAGCCACCTCGGGCTCTCATGCCTCCTGTCAAGCCTTCCCCAGTACCAGAGGCCTCTGGAGCTGAGGACAGCAAGGAGACTCCTGCAGGAGAGAGAGCCCTAACCCCTGCCTCAGCAAGCTCTGAGGCTAATCCTGAGAGCCAAGAGGATGCAGAGACCCCAGCAAAGGAGGACAGTGATTTTAAGAGGCCCCCCAACAGTAGCACCTTGTCTGAGAAACTGAAGGTGAGCTGGGAGAACCCCAGCCCAGAGGAACTTTCTGCTCCTGAGAGTGTACAATCGTCCTCTTCAGAGACTCCAGAGGCTGCTCCCAGGGAGAGCAAAAAGCCCCCTGCACCCCCTCCCAAGATCCTATCGGAGAAGATGAAGGCCTGTATGAGTGGAGTGGATCCTTCTGGTCCATCCCAGAGTTCTGAGGCCCCTGAGACTATTTCCCCAGACCCGACACAGGTGTCTGTGAATGGCATGGATGATGGTCCTGAGTCTGCCTTACAGGCCATGGGCACCCCTGGACCTGACCCAGAGGATGCAGCAGCATCCCCGGCACCGCCCTGCTGGGACTTGCCATCCCAGTTTCATCCTCGCTCCTCTTCCCTTGGGGACCTACTCAGAGAAAGCCCTCAGCATCCACGACTGCCCAAGGAAAAGTTGTATCGGGCCCAGCTGGAAGTCAAGGTGGCTTCGAAACAGACAGAGAAATTGTTGAACCAGGTGCTGGGGAGCGAACCACCACCCGTGTGTGCCGAGTCCTTGCTCAGCCAGGCTGTAGAGCAACTGAGGCAGGCCACCCAGGTCCTGCAGGAAATGAGGGATTTGGGAGAGGTGAACCAAGAAACCCCTGGGCTAGTGCAGAAACAGAAGGAGCTGGTGACTCTCTACAGGAGAAGTGCACCCTAGGCCTGCCAAGTCCCAGGCACAAACTCACCTACTCCCCAAGTACCAGCATCTGTCACTACCCACCTTGCTAAGAAATGAGCTACAGCTCGGGCTGTAGACACACCACTGGGTACATCAAGTTTGGCCAGGACTTGAGGCTCCTGATGTCCTTTCTACTCTGCCCTGGCCTGTGGCTACCTGTCTGGCTCCCTGTTCTGGCCTCTTCTCTAGTCTCTGGGCTTGAGATGGAGCATAGCCCTGTGGTCTGTGTGGTTGGCGCAGACTGCCCCAGGGCTTTGGCACCATGCTTGAAGTTTCTAGGATGGTACCATCTCTGTTCTCACCCCCAACAGTTTACATTCCTGACTTAAGGGTAGAGCACAGCTGAGCTGCCTGAGGCTCCTGTCTTCTGGTCTTCAGGTAGCTTCCCACCACCCACACCCATTTATCAGTAGCTGTAGGGGCCTTGGGTCCAGGCTGCAGTGAAATGTGGCCTTTAGCTGGAGCCCAAAGATGAGTAAGGGTCTGGATGAAGGAGCTATTTACTCTGGTTTGTTTCCCTTCCTGCAAACCGAGGGTCTTCTCTGCAGCATCCCTATCCCTTCGGAGAGCTGGGATTAGATGCTCAGATCTCAAGGCTTCCAGGGGGAAAGAGGAACTTAGGCTTCCTGGTACAGTCTCTGCTCCTGGGCCAGCTTCTGTCTAGCCATGCACATTCCTGAAGATGAAAACCCTAGAGTGGCCTGGGTTAACATCTGAAAAACCTGTATAAAATTATCATTAATCAACCTTTAGAGGTCCTGCCCCCACCTCGTCTTCCGTGCCTCCCAGATGGGATTTTATCTGAGTCTCCGTGGTTCTTCCTTAGCTGGAACAGCTCTGATATCCATCCCTTTTCTTCACATGCTGGAGTCTGTGACTACAATCCACCTGTTAGGCCCCTGGTGGGCTGCCCCTCCTTTACTTCCCAGTGAGAGGAGTGGTTTCTCTCCTCCCTTTCCCTCCTCCCTTCCCCGCTGCCTCTGGCTCTCTGAGCTACCCTTGAGTCTCCAACACACTCAGCAGCGAGCAGGACTGAGTCTGGAGCCTTGCTGGGGGAAGGAGCAGTCACCGAGGATCTGCCCTGAGGGTCTGCATGTGCACTTTGTTTACTGGAAGAGAAGGGAGGGCCACAGCAACACAATGGCCTTGCCACTCACCCTGCTCCCAGCCGCCAGTTGTGCCCACCAAGGCCTGCCAACCAGTGCGGGTCGATGCCTTTATTATTGTACTGTCCCTTTCTAGCTGTGGGTAGAGGGCAGAGGCAGAGCAAACAGCAGTGTCTTGGCTCAGGAGCCCCCTCCCTCCCCACATACTGTCAGCCTCAAACCATACTCCTTGGGCTCCTATGCCAGCCTGCCTTTCCCTCCATGTCCTATACAAGAGCAAGAATGCCCTCAGGTGTCTAGTCCTGATCCCCTGCCATCTTCCCTTGGGAACAATCATCCTCTACAGCAACAAGGGTGCTGTACTTCTGCCAAGTCACCTGCTTCCAGGAATTAGAACCTGTCTGTGCTGTCAAGTGACTAGTCAGGCAAGTCGTTCTGGGGTTACTGCCTTAATGGCCAATGGCACTGGTTCCCTTGCTGGTGGGATAGAGTGGGGTGGGGACTCCTGTACAGGACTGCCTCCCTGCCCCGTGGAAGGAGGCATCCAGTGTCTTCTGCTTATGATTCATCTTTCTTGAAATTTGGCAATAAATCTCATTTTATGGAACTGCTCTGTCCCAAGCCTGTATGTTGCTATGGGAGCTAGCCGAGGCTGGACTCCAGGGAGTAACAGGCTGTGGCAGTTGGCCAGTGGTATCACCAGCCTTGCAAACTCAATTTCAGAAAGGTAGTTCTCATGGTCCTTTAAACACTTTAATATGTACTTACAAAAAGTCAATCTAGGCTGGGCAGTGGTGGCGCAGGCCTTTAATCCTAGCACTTGGGAGGCAGAGGCAGGTGGATCTCTTGAGTTCGAGGCCAGCTGGATTTGGAACATACAGAGATAATAGCAGATGTAAAGTCAGTATAATATTTGTTGGGGTTCTTTCTTTTTCTGTTTTTGTTTGTTTCTTTTTTCCTTCCTTTCTTTTCTTTTCTTTCTTTTTTTTCAAGGCAGGGTCTTACCATGTAGTCCTGGCTGTCTTAGAACTCATATAGACCTGTAAACACAGAGAATTATATAGACCAGAGTGGGTTCAAACTCACAGAGGTCTTCCCACCTCTGTCTCCCAAGCTGTGGAATTAAAGGCATGCACCCAGTACTCATTTATTTTTCCCTTACGGAAATTTGTGCGGGCCACAAATTCATAGCAGTTCTTCTGCCTCTGCCTCCAGAGCACTGGGATTAAAGGCATGCTCCACCGCTGCCTGGCTTTTTGTGGTTTTGTTATTTTTGTTTTGTTTGAAACAAAGTTTCACTATCTAGTCCGGGGTGGCCTGGAACTGCCCATGTAGACCATGATATCCTGAAACTCAGAGATCTACGATCTTCTTCCTCCCCATTTTTACTTACTTCTCTCTTTTTTTTTTTTTTTTTTTCCATTTTCTGTTTCTCTGTGTAGCTAGCCCTGGCTTTCCTGGAACTCACTCTGTAGACCAGGCTGGCCTCGAACTCAGAAATCCGCCTGCCTCTGCCTCCCAAGTGCTGGGATTAAAGGCGTGCGCCACCACTGCCTGGCTCTTCGTCCCCATTTTTAATTTGAGGCAGACAGAATCTTGATATAAAGCACAGATTGGCTTTAAATTCTGGATCCTCTTGCCTCAGCCTTTTCAGGACTAAAGATACAGATATGTGCCACAACTGCTGTGTCCTAACCCCTTAGGCTTTTAAAAATTAATTCAGCCTGACCTTTTTTGTTGTTGGTTTTTTGAAACAGGGTTTCTCTGTGTAGCCCTGGCTGTCCTGGAACTCACGCTGTAGACCAGGCTGGCCTCGAGCTCAGAAATCCACCTGCCTCTGCCTCCCAAGAGCTGGGATTAAAGGTGTGTACCACCACTGCCTGGCTCAGCCTGACCTTTAATTTTAGCTTAAGATGAATTTAAAGCCCTGGTCCTTATGCGTCTACCTCAGAAGTTCTGGGGTTATAAAAATGTGTGCCTAGATGACAGCCAGCCCTCTCCTGTTAGTAATAAACCTCTTTTGAGTTTGGGGTTTTGTCATGATTAAGTGCAGGTTAGAAATTCCCAGCTGGAAGACTACATGGGTCCTAACAGTTTTTCTCAGGGTCTCCCGTCTGGAGGTCCAGATCCCTGACATCGTGTGCCTCAGTGAAGATGTTCTTTTTGGGGATTGAACCCATGGCCTTGAACATGCTGTAAGCATGCCTTCCACCATGGGGCTCCTCCCCCAGCATCAGTGTTTATTGTAATCATCTGAGCAACAAGTCTGATTTTATTTTCCACTGTGTAATGCTTTTCTTTGATTGTTCTGCTTTTTCCTTTTGTAAGTAACAAGTACTCCGGGAGTAGTATGTTGTATCTCATTGCACGGTCCCCAGTGTCTACTGATAATGCTTGCTGAACAGGTGTTTACATCAGTGGTTCCAAAGTGGTGGTTCTAGCTGTTTAACTGTCAGAGATTGGGCCTGGTTAGGGGTGAACCTGGCCCGCTGCGATCAAAGCCCCATTGACAGGAATGCTCAGGAAAGCCCTGAGCTAGAGCTCAGGGCAGGCTGTCCGGCTGTAAGTCCCACCCAGGAACTTGTCTGTGAGGCTCAACTTTAAGGGGGGGAATCTCATTTTCCTCGACCACAAAAGGAGATTGCAGTGATCATCCCCTCGTGTGGGAAAGCACCACTGTGCTTGCCAAAGGTTGGCTCCTGTCTTCCTCTGTGAGTCTACTGGCTAGGCCCTGTGGCCAACATAACAGGAAGCACCTGACCTTGGATGTATGAACTGTGGCCATGACCCTTGTGAATTCCCTGCCACCAGCCTGGCATGTGATAGCCACATTTACTGGTGGGAGTCTCTGTTTTAACCCTGACCCAGGAACTAGCTTGCTGGGATGTATTGGTGGCCAGCAACGGGCTAAGGAAGGATGTGGTAAGAACTTTCTTTCCCTCTGGTCTTGGGGCTGGAGGCCCGTGCAGAAAAGGTGAACCTTCCTGTAGAACACACTCTGCAGTCACCGCAGGCGTCTGAAGGCCTGTGGGTAGTTTGGCAAACCATGACTTGGTTGCTTTCACATAGAACCCAGCAACAAGGCAAGGTCCTGGTGAGCAGGGGTGTTCTTGTCCCCTCTCCATGTCCACTCATGCTTGGGCTCTGGAAGCACCCCCATGTGCTGATGCCACTGTGTTTTTTGCCTTTCCCTCTCATGCCCAGTCAATTGGGCTGTCAAGAAAAATAAAAAATACACTCTAGCCAAGGGCAGTGGTGGCATGCATCTTTAATCCCAGCACTTGGGAGGCAGAAGCAGGTGGATTTCTGAGTTCGAGGCCAGCCTGGTCTACAGAATGAGTTCCAGGACAGCCAGGGCTACACAGAGAAACTCTGTCTCGAAAAACCAAAACCAAACCAAAACAAAAAAAGAACAAAACCCCACAATTCTGGAGGAAACAGGGTCTAAAGAGAAAACTACAAGAACAACAAAAAAAACAACAAATTTAGCTTTGGAAGTGAATGCACCGGGATTCTACCCCCAGGAATGACAGAGGATCTAGTTCAACCACAGAGTTTGCCAGCATAAATGAAGCCCTCATCCCATTCCTGGCACTAAATAAAACCCAACCAGGTGGCATACTCTCTAATCCCAGTGCTTAGGAGGTAGAGGCATAGATCGGGACAAACTGCCTCCATTTCTCCTGTGTGTGATGTGGACTGATTCTGTGAGGTGCTGTCTACTATGGAGTGCTTAATAAACCCAGCACTATAGCCTCACAGAGCACCTATGTTTGCTGAGCCTACTGAGTTGTTCTCATCATAGAAACCTCAAGAGAAAGACGGCATTCAACCAACTTCACAGCCTATGACATTAAGAATTAAGCAATTTGCATAGGAGACCAAAGTTACTATTAGGGCCAGGGGATATATGACTCTCTGGCAGGTCATAGCCTGAGCCCACAACTGAGGGCTACCTTCTAGTTCTCCAGAGGGCCTGTGCTTCAGGTGGATGTTCAACCCAGACATTTGGGTTTGGGCCATCCCCATTTTCCACATCTGGAGGATGCCCTAAGGCCCCGCCTGGCTCTTCACCAGCAGGCCACGGGCAGAGTGTGCTGCGGCTTGTAGGGCCTTCCCTTATAAGGGCAACAACTTAGCTGTGATGAAATCTCATGGTCTCCCAGCTGGGTGGGCGGGGGAAGGGAAATGACTGAGGCTCCAAGGGCTACAGCTGTGAGCCCTGAGCCTCTGCAGGAACCCACCCACAAGCCTCTTTGGTCCCCATCCTGTGTCAGTCAGCTGCTCAGAGTGGGGCTTTCCAGAAAGTCCCACTGATCAGACTGGGGAGGAGAGGAGGGTCTGGGCAAGGCTGGAGGGCTGGGAGTGGGAGGGAGGATTGGCTCAGAAGGGAATAGACTAAACTGAAGTGAAGTAACAGGCCCTCTCTGGAAGCAGAAAGGTGGGGGTCTGGACCCTGAATGGCTGTAGCCCACTGATGCCCTCTGAATGTCTGGAGAAGGGCTCAGGGAGGCTCCTAGGCAGGGAAGGGGTGGGCCCTGGTCAGTTAGTTGACAGTGTCTCCCTGTATTGCTCCTGAAGTTCGTGTCCCCAGAATTCACCAGCCCACTGTCCAGCTGAGAAACCAATCATAGAATCACAGGATATGCAGATCGATAAGCATCTTTGAGACCATCCAGTCTCAACCACCAGTTTTAGATGAGGAAGTAACAGCTCAGAGGGAGAACCCGAACCTGCTTATCTATTTTGCTAAAAATGTGTGTGGTATGTGTGTATATTTGGCTTTTCTTTGGTTTCTTATTAAAAGTTCCTTTTAAAGAAATCACAAACCAGAACAGGGCGTGGTGGCACATTCCTGTAATCCCAGCACTTGGGAGGTAGAGGCAAGAGGTTCAGGAGTGTAATGTCACCCCCCAGCTGTCTGTGGAGTTTGAGGCTAGCTAAGGCAACATGAAACCCTGTTTCAAAAAAAAGAAAGAAAGAAAGAAAGAAAAGGAAAATCATCTGCAACTAGGTTAGGGGTTGAGTAGAGGGAGCCCACCTAGCTTGTAAAAGACCCTGGGTTTGATCCCTAGCACAAGACAGACAGAGAGAGAGAGAGAGAGAGAGAGAGAGAGAGAGAGAGAGAGAGAGAGAGATAGGAGAAAGAAGAAATCCCAGCTTGATAGCTGCATAGACACAAAAGGCTCTTCCACTCTCAGTTCTAGTTAGGTGTGAGATTGGTGTTTCCTTGGAGACCACATCTGGGGGGTGTCAACATTGGCATGAGGCCACATCTCCAGGGAGAACTATGTCATTGACAGCAGTGTTCATAAGCTTCGTGGCTTGGACTGACTGCTCAGCCCCTCTGAGTCTGTCCCGTCTCTCAGGAAGGAATTTTTGAGGATCCTTTTGGAACGACATCAGGCCCAGAGCCTGTCACATAGCAAGGATTTAGTAAATGGGTAATGCATCTATTCTGCACAGCACTGATCTGTGGTCGCCAAGTGTAAGAGAATGAGGTCCTCGGCATGTGGCTCCCTGCCACTCAGGAGACCGTAAACACACTTAGGCAAGCTCTTCATTATTAGATGGTCAAGTCCTGTAGAGCAGGGCAGATGTCTCTGGCTGCTTTGGGTCGGGGAACAGGATGTGGCTTCATGGAGGAGGTGACCTTTATCTGGGATTCATAGGATGACTAAGAGTTTACCAAACATGAGTGAGGGAGAACACCTGTGGCAGATGAACAGAGAGTAAGTTTTTCTAGGCCCACAGTGTATTTGTTAGGAGGTATCCTGTAGAGAAAGCGCTCAGGGATGGAGAGGAACCATGCTGAGGTAGGAGGAGACACTGACGGTTAAGATATCCACCCAGAGTGTTGGACTTCACCCTTGAAGGTGTCGAGGGGGATCAGTAAGGGACCTGGACAGAGGGACACCTGTTAGGAGGCAGTCCTAGTGGAGCAGGTGAGGGGGGTGAACCTCAGAGGCAGGGCCACCTTGGGATCGGCGTGGAGGGACAGGTTCTCTTTGGAGGCAGAATTGGGCTCAGGGGACTTGAATGTTCTGTGCATGTAGAAAGGATTAATTCTTTTCCTGGGACAGAGAGTCTGTGGGGAAAGCAGAGTACAAGAAGGATGGTGGCACCAGAGTTGGACTAGGCAGAGCCAATCGTTCCAGACGTCTGGACGGCAGGGACAGCGTGCCGGGCTTTGTATATTACTTTGGGCTAGCTACACTGTGATTGGCAAGAAGATACCCTGTCAGGAGAGTTCTTCAAGGCTACCCTTGGCTCTTAGGGAGCTAAGCCAAGCGCATGTCTCTCCTTTACAACTTCAGTCTTCTCATGCCAGCCAGCTCACAGGGCAGAGGTGCCAGCTGCTGAGCCCAGTGGCCTGAGTGTGATCCTGGGAACCCACATGGTGGAAAGAGAGGTTGTTCTTTGTTCTCCATACACGTGTTCTCGAGAATTCTCTAAATAAATAAATAGGGGCTAGAGTGATGGTCGTTCAGTGATTGAGGACCTGAGTTCAGTTCCCAGCATCCGCATCAGGCGGCTCATAAGCACCTATAATTCCAGCTCCAGGGGATCTGGTGCCTCTGGCCTCCTCGGGCTTTGCACTTACATGCACAGACCCACACAAAGTAACATTCAGGCACATTATTAAATATAATACAAAAGTTTTAAATAGCTAAAAAGGGGGTGGACAGAACATGGTAGCCTATATTTGTAATCCCAGCAGCACTGGGGAAGCAGAGGCAGGAAGACCCCTGGGGCTTGCTGGTCAGCCAGCCTAGTTGTAATGCATGGAATAGCCGATCACCTCTGGCCTAAAATGTCAGCAATGCTGAGGTTGAGAACCGTGACCTACATGGGCAATGTATAGTCGCTTTACCATAACTGGACAGATTATAAAGTGATGGCTTGTCTTGTCACTGTGAACAGGGAAGACTGTCCCCCGCAGGCTATGATGTCAGAATCATTCATCAGCCACTCAGACCATTAATCTGTGGTTCTGTCAGATTTGTCCCAGCTTGGCTGGCTCCCACCTTCACACAAAAGCAAAGAGGCTTTCTTCCTCTGACTTCCATGCATACATGCACAAGCACACGGGTGCAGACACATGTGAACACACACACACACATACACTTGATTTCTAGGAGCCATTTCTTGAGATAATTCCTAAAAAGACTTTAAAAGCACTTCTTTTTCCCACCAGCTATCCCATAGCTGCTGGTAACAGGAGAGCCCTACAGTGTACAGAGCAGAGTGAGCCAGGCTCTGGTCAGCCTTAGGTCCATGTCCCACTCCTGTCACAAGCTGGCTTAAATAGCCAAGTGACTCTGTGGCCCTGGCTTTGCCCAAGCAGGGCCAGCCCTTCTGACACTCTCCTCCATGAGACCTTCCTGCTGAGTCAGCGTTCTGGGACCACCCACCTCCATTTCCTTTTAGCCTGTGGCCTTGGGTCTGAAAGGAAGCTGGCCTGCCCTGTTCCATGGAGTCAGTGCCAGGCTGCTTGGAGGCTGAGCTCCGAATGTCTCCAGAGTCCCCAGGGCTCGATGTGGCACTGAAGTGTGTTGTTCTGTGGACTAGGGAGTGTGTTGACGGACTGTTCCCGGGGTGCTGACTCGGAGACCCATGTTCATGCTATCTAGTGTCTCTGCTTTGGGGGAGCAAAGGACACCCCGGCTCAAATAGCCCTCTGTTCTTCCCGGAGAGGAATTCAGCTCAAAATCACCCATCAGGCCTGAACCAGAGTATGGTGGCTCTGAGAGGCAGGATCTCCATGTGCTCTAGACCTTTCCTGGAGCCCCAGGGGGATCCTAGAGTTCTTTATCCTTTTTTAAATGTCTGAGTTCTTCCACAGGACTAAGTAGCTGGTTGGATTCATGGCATGGAGCTTCCAGTTCTGTGATCTCTGACAAGTTATCTAACCGCTCTGGTCCTGGTCTCCTCTCTGGAGACTGAGAGCATAATATCCACCTTTGGTTTGAGGATAAAAGGAGGCCATATCTGACCTGCTCCTGGACAGTGCTGGCACAGGCCTTCAGGAAGCAGTGATTCTTTTGCCACTGTATTTTTTTTTCCCCCAAGATAGGGTTTCTATGTGTTCTGTCTATCCCAAAACTATTTCTGTAAACCAGGCTGGCCTTGAATCCTGGCATTCACAACCAGATCACAGAGATCTGCCTGCCTCTGCCTCCTGAATGCTAAGATCAAGGAATGTGCCATCACTGCCCAGGCATGCCCCTGTATCATCAAAGCATGCCTCAGGAGAGCCTGTCCCACTCAGGCCGCTGGGAGTCTCTGTCAGTCACTCTAAGACAGAAAGTCTACAAGTTGCAGATGTGTTTGCCTGGCATGCACAAGTCCTTGGCCTCTGTTTCTAGCACCATATAAAACCTGTGCATCAGGGCTGTAAGCCCTGTGGTCCCAGTGCTCGGGAGTTGGAAAAACAGACAAAACGTGGCACAGGACCTCAGAAGCCTGCAATGTAGGACTCTGGATGAGGCACAGTAATGGGGTACAGTGGTAAATACTTGCTTCACAAGTGTGAGGCCCTAGAGGTGGGTGGTCTCTGAGTTCAGTCCCAGCACTGGAGGCAGGGGTGGGGAGGAAAGAAAGAAACAAAATCAATGAGAAAAAGCATCCAAGCTACATTTTACAAATGGAGAGACCACAGCAGGGTCTGGGCTCCAGCCACACAGGAGATGGTGGAAGGCACTAGCTGCATTCACCTCTCCCCATCAGGACACTAGCCCAGTCCTGCCAGTTGTACTTTTGGTAATAAGAGCTCCAGACATCAACCAACTGTTTCCCTCCATCCAGGCCTGGATCAGGAAACAAGGGACAGGAATTGTCCTTCCTGACATCCACTAGAAGGCCTTGGCTTCCTGAAATACAGCTGTGGCAGCAGCTTCGGGATTTGGCAGGACATCTAGCATTCATTTAAAAAAACAATCTATGGGGCTGGGGATGTGGCTCGGCTGGTAGGATGCTTGCCTCTAACACCTTACCCTGGATGTGATAACCCAGTACAGCATAGAACTTACAAGTGGTGACTCAGGTCCTGTAATGCCAGGGCTCATGGAGTTCAATGTCTTTGTTGGCCATGTAGCAAGTTGGAGGCCAGCATGAGACCTTGTCTTGACAGATTAAAAAAATGAAAACAACAAAGAGCCACAGGCCACAGGGTGCTCCTGAAACACTGGGCAACCGCTGGCAGGGCCTGGCACTTTCTGTGACTACAGGGAGGAAAGCTAATGAACTTTCTGAAAGCTATGGAAATCCAGACATGCTGTCAGCCTCCCAAGGAGACAGAATCTTTCTGGGCCTCTGGCCTTGCCCCATGGTAAGTTCTAGACTAGCAATTGCAGAATGAGATGGACAGGACTGGCTGGCAGCACGGGGACCACACCCCACCCCAGTGTGTCAGCTGCAGGCAATCAGTGTCAAGTGCAAAAGGACCCTGCTGGGTTTGGATTGCCGCAGTCCAAGGAAACACAGGCCCAGAGATGCTGAGAGATCTCCTAACAGGCAAACAGCACGTGGCAGAGCAGAGTGAGGAGTGCAGGCATCTGGGAAGCCACAGGCTCTGCCCTGAGTGCTGTATCCACCCCTCCAGGAGAGAGTTTCTATCTCACGCTGCCTCCTGAGCGCCACAGTGGTTGCCAAGACAAAGTGTGCAAATCACACCTAAAGCAGAAGCAGGCCTGGTGCTTGCTTCCTCAGTTCACTTCCTGTTTGGAGTTCAGTGCAGTCACTTCCAGCTCTTACCCAGATCAAGAGACTCTCCCTCCAAGGGCCTGTCTTAGTGTGTGATTTAGGGAAGGGGTGAGACTGCATATGTGGCAGAACCCACTGGTTCTGTGGCTCTCCCCATCTGCCTGAGATCTCACCACTAAAGCTAGTCCTTGGTATCATTTCCCCCTTGGAATTCCTGAGACTCGAGACACATCGTGTAGCCATGAGCTGTGAAATGCTTCACAGTTTATGAAATACTTTCCCAGCTAATTAGGAGGGGGCTGGTTTTGTTTCGAGATGGTCTCACATACTTCAGGCTAGCCTCAAACTTGCTATATAGCTGAGAATGACCTCAAAGTGCTGCTCTTCCTGCCTCTGCCTATCCACTGCACCCATTAGGTTGAACTGTAGGTCAGTCCTAGAGTTTCCTGCATGGTGGGCAAGCACTTTACCAGCTGAATTACGTTCCCCACCCCCAAACAGGTTTTTAAAGTATATTTACAGCTCATGCCTATAATCCCAGCATTTGGGAGTTAGAGGCAGGAGAGTCAGTTAGCTCAAAGTATATATATGTGCAATGGTCAGATCAGTAATTAACTTTTTTTCTTTTTTAAAATTTATTTTATGTTTCTGAGTGTTTTGCCTGCATCCATTTGAGTCATCTCACTATGCTACAGAACCCCAGAACCTCTAAGCACTTTTATATGGCTAACCATCATCTCTGACTACCCTCTTCTCAGCTCTGACAATCTTATCAACTGGTTTGATGTGTGTGTGTATGTGTGTATACTTATGTATATGTGTTTATGTCTGTGTGGATGGATGCCCACAGAGTCTGGAAGAGCGTGTCAGAGTCTCTGAAACTAGAGCTTAAAACAGCTGTGAGTTGTCTAACATGAGTGCTGGGACTCAAACTCAGGTCCTTTGGAAGAACATTTTTTGTGCCCTGGGCCTCTATGAAGTCAAGTGGGGTTGTTTGTTTGTTTGTTTGTTTGTTTGTTTGAGACAGGGTTTTTCTGAGTAGTCCTGGCTGTCCTGGAACTTGTTCTGTAGATCAGGCTGGCCTTGAACTCACAGAGATCCGCCTGCCTCTGCCTCCGAAGTGCTAGGACTAAAAGCATGCGCACTACCATCCATCCAGCTTTGAAATTAACTTTTAAAAATTTTATTTTTATTACTGTTTTGTTTTGTTTGTTTGTTTCAGACAGGGTCTCTCTGTGTAACCCTGGCTATTCTGGAACTCACTCTGCAGACCAGGCTGGCCTCGAACTCACAGAGATCCGCCTGCCTCTGCCTTCCAATTGCTGGGATCAAAGGTGTGCACCGCCACTGTCCTGCAATTTTTATTACTTTTAATTATGTGTATGTGTGTGTCTGTGTCCAGGTAGAGGTCAGAGGTACTTGATCCCCGGAGCTGGAGTTACAGGCAGTTGTGACACGTCCCATGTAAGTTCTGGGAACTGAACTTGGTTCCTCTGAAAGAGCAGTACTTGATTTTAACCATTGGTCCATCTCTCCAGCATAAGATCAATTTTTTTTTTTTAGAAATAGGGCCAGACATGATAATGCACACATTTAAATCCCGGCACTCAGGAGGCAGCAACAGGTGGATCTCTATGAGTTCAAGGTCAACCTGGTCTGCCTAGAGAGTTCCGGGCCATTCAGGGCTGAGAATCAATTCTCACCTTCTTCCATGTGGGTCCCAGGGATGACTTTTGTCATTGGGCCTGGTGGTAGATACCTTTACCCACTTAGCTATTTCAATGGCTCTAAGATGAACTGTTTCAGCCTTAGCTATGAGACAGTGATTATTGTCTTTCCATACATGACTTATTTCACTTAACATGATATCACCCAGTTTTTTTGCTGTTATTGTTGATGTCTTGAGGTGTGTCTTGTATTATGTATACATATTGTGCTTGTCTGTGCATGCATTTATGCATGCCAGAGGTCCACTTTGGGTCCTGTCTATCATTATTTGCATTACCCTTTGAGACAGGGTCTTAAACTGACCCCAAAGTTCACTGATTAGCTAGCTTAGGTGGCCACCGATCCCTGGAGATCTTGTCTTCGCTACCAACACTGGGATATGGGTCATGCTACTGCAACTGACTGTTTTCTCCCCATAGGTTACTGGGCCTCAAACAGAGACCCTCAGGTTTGCCTAACAAGCCCTGTACCCACAGACTCATCCACCCAGGCCTCATGCCCTCCAATTCTATCCGTGGAGCCACAGATTACAGAATTTCACTGATCGTGTGTATGTGTTCAATTTCATTGTCTCCATTCACCCAAGGACATCTGGTTAATTCTGTACCTTGGATCCTGTGAATAACACAGTCACCATGAAAGTATAGCTGTTTCCTCCTCAATGCACTCCCTCCCTTCCCTTTCCTCTGGCTCTGTAGCTAGTAGTGAGATAGCTGGATCATATGATAACTCTATTTTTAGTTCTTGAGGAACTTCCATGCTGTTTTCCATTGTGACAACACTAATTTCCATTTCCACCAACAGAGTATGAGAGTTCCCCTTTCTGACATCTCGTTTGTTTGCTGATAGCCATTCTATCTGGTGGGAGATGATTCCTCATTGTGGTTGAACTATTTTGGTCCTCTTCACATCAGCGAAAGGTAGAGTAGCAATTTCAACACGTCTATGGGACAAGTGAGATCACCGAGGGAGGCAAAGAACTTGCCTCGCTAATCAGAGCCTGAACTTAACCATAGGTCTTCCTGCCCTCTGTGCCGCAGAGACCATGGCAGGCAGGTTTGGGTAGAAAAGGGGAAGGATTGGGAGGGGCAAGTTCTGGAGGATAGAGCTTGGCCGAAGAGGAGGAGCCTAGGTTCCTGGGGTCTGGAGGGCCTGGCAGGAGGCAAACGTAGCTTGTCAGCTAGGAGGAGCCAGATGGCTAGAAGCCTTTCCTCCAGGCTCCAGCTGTCCTCTGTGCTCTGAAAATGCCACCTCTGTTGCCTGACACCAGCTAGGAGAGCAGGGACGCTCATTAGTCTGTTAGCATGGGCTGAGTCAGGGCCTCACAAATGTGTTCCTCATGTGACTTGAGATGAGTCAAGAGGGGAAGTGGTGGGAGGGGCTTCCCAGGATACAGGCAGCTGAGGGCCTGGGGGAAGAGATGGGCTGGAGGCTGGGCCTCTGTCTGGCCAGTGCTGTCTCTAGGTCCGTGGGCCAGTGCAGAGAGTATGAGCAACTTGGAAGTGATAACTCCCCTGATGGGCAGCTTCAGTATGTGAACAACTCGAAGCCACTGGTTATGGGGAACGACCTGGCTTGGTGCCAAACAGTATAACCAGAACAAAAGCCTAGGCTTGGGCATGTGGGCCCCATTTCCTGAGATGTCCTATTTGCTTCAGACACTGCCTTTGATATACTTGTACATAAAATAATGTATGGAGCTGGCAAGAAGATGTCTCAGCAGGTAAAGTCACCTGACTAAGCCTGCAACCTGGGTTTGCTCCCAGGAACTCACTTGGTAGAAAGAGAGAATGGAATACCTCAAGTTGTCTTCTGACCTCCATAGACACACCATCGCTCATGCCTACTTCCACTATAAAAATAAATAAATAAATCCATTAAAAAAGATACACACACACAGTAGAAACCAGTCATGGTGGCCCAAGCCTGTAATCTCAGCATTTGGGAAGTGAAGGAAAAAGGATTAGGAATTCAAAGTAATTTCAGCTTCAAAGTGAGTTTGAGGCCAGTTTGGGGTATATAAGAACCTGCCTAAACCCCACAGTAGTGGTGAATGCAGGCTGATCTCTGAGTTTGAGGCCAGCCTGGTCTACAGAGTGAGTTCTAGGATAGCCAGGACTACACCAAGAAACCCTGTCTCAAAACAACAACTTGTTTGGATTATGTAGCTCAGTGGCAGAGAACTTATCTACCATGTATAAGGTCCTGGGTTTGAACCCTAGAATTCCCTCAAAAAAAAAAAAAAAGTCCCTGCTAATAACTGTTTAATTTTATTTATTTTTATTTTTGAGATAGGGTCTTACTATGTAGCCTGGCTGGCATTGAACTCACAGAGGTCCACATGTCTCTGCCTCCTGAGTGCTGGAATTAAAGGTGTGTGTTACCATGTTTGGCTTGTTTGTTTTTTAAAATTATTTTTATTCTGTGTATATGGGTGTGCTGTCTCCATGCATGTCTGTGTACTATACATGCCTGGTGAATCTGGTGTCCACAGATGTCAGAAGAGGGTATTAGATCATTGGAGCTAGAATTATGGACAGTTGTGAGACACCATGTGAATCCTGGGAGAATAACCTGGATCCTCTGGAAGAGTAGGAAGCACTAAGCTGTCTCAGCTCAGGTCCTGATTTTCTTTTCTTTTCTTTCTCTCTTTTCTTTCTTCCTTTTTAAAAAGATTATTTGTTTTATGTATGTGAGTACACTGTTGCTTTCTTCAGATACAGCAGAAGGGGGCATCGATCCCATTACAGATGGTTGTGAGCCACCATGTGGTTGCTGGGAATTGAACTCAAGAACTCTGGAAGAGCAGCCAGTGCTCCTAACCAGCGAGCCATCTCTCCAGCTCCCCTGATTTTCTTAAAGGCCATTTTCTAGTCATCAGAGCTGATTTGGTTACTTACGTTAGGCGTGTGGTTCAGCTCTGAGACACCCATCACCGTCCAATGAGCAATCCACAACTGCCTGCTGCTAACGGTCCATTATGAGCCTTCCCTTCCCGTAAGCACTGACATTGTTCAGCTTTACTTCAAAACAGCCCGGAGCCCTCACATGTTTTTCTTCATACACATGCACAGTCACCGTGAAACAATGTCCTAAGAGGAAGAGTTAAAGGAAACGGGGAACATCGGCCAGAAAAGAGGCTGATATTTTAGCATGGAGGGAAGAGAACATAAGACAGTCCCCACCCTAATCTTTGTACCATAGCTTGCTTAGAACTCACTATGCCGCTCAGGCTAGCCTAGAACTCACAGCTTCATCCGCTGCCTGTGCCTCTCTGGGTCCTGGGTCCTTCCTCTACTGCCCATCCCACTATCGAAAAAGGGGGTGAGAGAGGGCGTGGTGGTGGGCCAAAGTGGCTGGTTGTAGTTTTCGGAGGCACCTTTGTTAGTCTCAGTCTCCTCAGCTGGGAACAAGGAACAAAGATGTATGTTCCTGTTGGCACGGGCTAAATGATGTGATCACTGGGAAACATTTATGTTCGGAGGCCACAGTGATCATTAGCTCACTGACCCTGAGTGCCTGCAGCCAGGAACACTGTGAGACTGGCTTCTCTTCCAGGGGTTCTGTGCTTGTTTTTAAACGGTCAGTCACGTTTAGATTGGAATTGGGTGTGGTGGTCCAGGCCTGTAATCCCAGTACTTAGGAGGCTGAGGCAGCAGGCTTAGAAAGTTCATCCTTGGCTATATAACAAGCTTGAGGCTAGCCTAGGCTACATGAGACTTTGTCTCCAAAAGGAAGAAAGAAGGAAGGAAGGAAGAAAGGAAGGAAAGAAGGGAGGGAAGAAAGAAGGAAAGAAGGAAGGAAGGAAAGAAAGGAGAAAAAACCCAGATGATCAGTCCTTTTGAGACACAGTTTACTGTCTGTTTAATGGGGTCACAGGCTGTACTAGTGTTATTTTGAAGATTAGGTAAAATTCTATGTGAAGAAACTCAGAGCCAGAAGTTTCCAGGAAATTTCTCTTTTCTTTGTCTTCAGACAGTCTCATTATGTAGCCCTAGATGGCCTGCACCACAATATGTAGATCAGGCTAGCTCAAATGCATAGAGAGCCTTTTGCCACTGCCTCCCATGTGTGTTATCACAAAAGGAAGACAGAGCTCCATCCTGAGGTTTCTTCCTGACAGGCAAGATACTTCCCTGGAGGCTCCTCTTGTGTCAAGCCTTGGAGTGAGTGTGTCTGATCTCTCCAGTGGCCTGCCCCTCTGGAGGTGACCCAAGACTGCAGGCTCAGAAGGTCAGGCTCTGGTTGAACCCTGAGTCTTCTCCCAAGTCCCTGGGGCCCAGAAGTGGCTGGCTGCCAGTTTCAACGTTCAGCTCCATGCAACTGGATTTCTGACCAGTCCTCGAGACTGGTGTGGGAGGCCCGGAACTGAACTGCCTCTTCAAGGAGGCCCAGTGTCTGAATCTTGTCCTTGGTGTCACAGACAGTGAGCAAAGTTGAAACTAAGCCTGAGAAGACTAGGAACTGGGACCCTAAATGAGGAGCTCAAACTGAGAGAGGAAGGGGCACCCACACAGGGCAAGCTCGGAGCCCTACCCCTTCTCAGAGCCAAGTCTAGGCACTCATGCTTTCAACCCCACGACATTACGCTTTCCCTCTGCCCACCTCAGGCCAGCAAGTAGGCCTGGCTCTTACTGTAAGCCCTGGGCTTGCATTGCCAAGGATGACCTACCCTCACATACAGGTGACCATATCTGAGAGCCACTGTGCATGGCCGCCGCAGGGCCCAGGCAGGACTGTGTGAGCTGCCTCTGACCTGATGGGTTCTTAGCACCACCGTGGAGCCTCAGCCACTTGTTCATCATTTTCTGGATGTTTTGCTCCCTAAATTATTATCCATTTAATATTTTCCCTTACAGTAAGCCCTTTGAGATAGCCTAAGTGGGACACGGTGCACGTTCCTGTGATCCCTACAACCTCAACACCTGAGCCTCACTAGGCTGCACCGAGAAGATTGTGGGAAGTTCAAAACCAGCTTGGGCTAAGCAATGAAACTCTTTTAAATGATGATGATGATGATGATGATGATGATGATGATGATGGTGATGGTGATGATGATGAAGAATAAGAATAAATAAAATTATTATAATAATAAATAATAAATAAAAATAATAAAGGATCATCCAGGGTGGCACATGACACACATGAACTCTCAGCACTCTAAGAAGTAGAGTTAGAAGAATCAGGAGTTCAAGGCCAGCCTCAGCTACATGAGATCCTTTGTCCCCAAAACAAAATTTGGGTAGGCAAGAGAGCTTACTGGGGTGAAGGACCTTGCTGCCAAGCCTGACAACCAGAGTTTGATCTCGAGACCCACGAGGTGGAAGGAAACAACCAACTCCCACAAGTTGTCCTCTGACCTACACACATTAAGTGCTTGTGCACACACAAGTGCGCACATACTGAGTCTTTTAAAAAAAAATCTTAACCTGGGCTCAGGGGCTAAAAGCACTGACTCCTCTTCCAGAGGTTCTGAGTTCAATTCCCAGCAACCACATGGTGGCTCACAACCATCTGTAATGAGTTCTGATGAAGAGAAAGACAGTGTACTCACATTCATAAAATAAATAATTCTTTTTTTTAAAAAAATCTTAACCTATAACCCCATCTGTAAAATCATTGGTTGATAAGCTGACTTAGTTTTTCTGATCAACATTTGGATTAATGTATGGTTCACCATAAATTTGATGTGGAGAATACACACACACACACACACACACACACACACACACACACACACACACACACATATATATATATATATATATATATATATATATATATTTATAATTTTTTTTTGAAAACAGAGTCTCATATAGTCAAGGCTAGCCTTAAATACACTATGTAGTTGAGGATACCCTTGAATCTCTGATCCTCCTGCTTCTGTTTCTCTAAGTCGAGGGTTATAGTTATAAGCACCACACTTGGTTCGTGGTCCACATTTGTTTGTTTCATTTTGAGACAAGGTCAAACTATGTAGCTCTGGCTGGCCTGAAATCTATGTAGACCAGGCTGACTCAGAACTCATAGAGATCGGCCTGGTCCTGCTTCCTTAGAGCTAGGGTTGTAAGGATTTTGTGCACCCATGGGCCATGTTTTCAAACTCCCCTTGTGGTCCATGTTCTGGGAAATGAGTGGGAAGACTCTGTGACCTTCAGAATGTTGCCCGGACTCTCTGCCCTTCACTTTCTTCTACACAATGGGATCTCTCTCTCCCATCTGTGGCAGGGTACAGTGATTCTGAGCACACACAGTTTGTCCATGGGGGCCTTCCTCCTGCCTCGGGCTCCTGCAGCTGTCCCTGCTGGTTTGACTGGTGGCCAGTCTTAGCCCTCTTCCTAACCACAGAGAGCCACTGCGTTCCCCTGAGGTCCTGCTCTCCAGGTGTGCCTGGCAGGAGGTCAGCGCTCCTTTACTCCTGTCCCAAGGGGAAGTGCTTCCTGGTGTCCCCCCTAAGTCCTCTGCTGCAGTGTCACCTCCTGTCCCTGTGTTTTGTCCTCACTGGACCTGGGATTGGGTTAAGGCGTTTTCTCTGAAGGGTTGGTTGGATCCAGTTCTGACACTGGTGCTATCTTGCTGGATGTCCTTGAGGGAGTCACTGCCCCTCTCTGGACACGATTTTTTCTCATAGGTAAAATGAAGGGGCCAGCTTCTGAAATGGGCCATCTCCCACTTCCTCTCCTTCCCTGCAGAGACAGGGGGAGTCAGGGTAGGGCTCTAGCTTTTTCCTATTGCGCTAATGGTTTCTGTTTCTCTTCCGGTTGAGGATGGGAACCTAGATCTGGATGGGCTGGAGAGGAAGTTGCTGCCGAGGGTAGGAGCCTGCCTGCCAGGGAGCCCTCCCTGTCTGGAAACCCCCTCTTTGTCTCTTCCTCAGACCACTAGACAGAAGGGTCTAGGTGTTCCAAGGACGACTGGGGAGGCCATATGCCAGTGTCTCCATCCACAGGCAACATTCTGCATCCAAACCTGAGTCTCCAAGGAGTGGGATAGTCAGACATCATCTGGCCCACTCAGCTTTCCTGCTTTCAGAGAAGTGGAAACTGAGCCCCAGAGAGGTATGGCCAGGTTAGGTCATGCAGCGCCTTGGCAGGAGTGTGGGGCAAGAACTTGGAGTCCCGAACCCGCTCAGGGGAAGCTGTCCCTGCCACCACCTCCTGCACAGCACAGGGAGAGGGCAAGGCTGCTGTGAACATTTCTCTGACTCTTAACAGGAAGTGTGGGTTCTTCACACTGAGTTGACAGCCACAGCAGCTACACACACACACACACACACACACACACACACACACACACACACACACACACCCTTGGGCACCACGGCAAGCACATACGCAGAGCAGCCTATTTATTCTCCTTTGTGAGCAAGCATACCATAGATGGAACCATACCTGAAGCTCCCACTGATCCCAGATACCCAGCTGAGGTTTACACTCTGTGCCCTCTGACCCACATCACATTTCATGGTAGAGAATGGACTTCAGGAGAGGAAGTGAAACCAGGACACTAGGCACGCCTCTCCTGGGTTGTCCCAGTTTAGTAAAAGTCCCCACACACCAGCCCCGTGGCTGGTGCCCATCAGTCCTGTAACCTGGAGGAAAACCTCATGCTCCAACAGGACAGACTGACAAGAATAACACCCCCACCCCCGAGGACCACACAGGGTGGCACACTCATTGCTACTCAGTGCCAGACACTGCCTTTGATCCATCTGATAAGACAGGCCAAAGAAATGGGGGCTTGCCTACAGAGGCTTAGCACGTAAAGTCTAGATTCAAACCTGAGGTCAGAAGCTGGGCAGTGGTAGCACACATTTTTAATCGAAGCACGCAGGAGGCAGAGGCAGGAGGATTTCTGTGAGTTTAGGCCAGCCTGGTCTACAGAGCAAGTTTCAGGACAGCAAGAGCTATCTACACAGAGAAACTCTGCTTGGAAAAAAAGAAAAGAAAAGAAAAGAAAAGAAAAGAAAAGAAAAGAAAAGAAAAGAAAAGAAAAGAAAAGAAAAGAAAAGAAAAGAAAAAGAAAACAAGAACTTGGGGCCAGGTCCACTCATCTTTATGGTAAAGCCGCTGATCAGAGCAGTGGCACCTTGGGAGACTACAAAATATGACAGGACCTCCTACAGGCAGCTCACAGGGAGCAAGGGTCCTGGAAGTCTTAGTGGCTATGAGTAAAGCTTCCCGGATGACACCGGAAACTGCTTTAAGAATGAATGGAATTGGGCCGGGATGTGGCTCAGCTGGCAGAGTGCTCACGTTGCTTGCGTGAAGCCCTGGGTTTAATTCCCATAAATTATGCTGCATGATGGGATATACCTGAAAATCCCAGCACTGAGGAAGTCATCCTCAGCTACATAATGAGTTTAAGGTCAGCCTGGGCTACACAGAGCTCTGGGATGAGGCTGGGACTTTAGAGTATCCTAGTCAGTCCTAAAAGAGGGGTGTGTGGTTCTGTCAGCCCCATGTCCCAGAAACCTCTCAAATATGAGCTGTTACAGGTGCCCAGGCCAAGGTCATGTGGCCAGGAGCAGGCATCAGCAGTGGGAAGGAGAGGGGGGAGGGGACTGGGAGGAAAGATGCTCTGGGAGACTCAGGTAGGGATGAAGATGCAGCCACCAGGCTGGCTTCTGAGACCACAGAGTCCACCTCCTGTCCAGCTCAGGACCCTAGGTTAAGACTGGCAGGCTCTGGAGCAAGTTCCCCCCAGACCCCTTACTGTTTGTGGGTCCTACCCACCCTACCTCCTCCAAGGCAGGGAAGGACTTTGTTCTTTACTAGTTAAGGTGCCAAACTCAGCCTGTTCCTGCAGAGCTAGAGGGACAAGGCTGACTGCACCAGCAGTGAATGAAAAAGCCACAGGCTCTGTGTCCTCACTGCTCTAAGCAATCTAGATAGTCACCAGCAGCAGTCCTGGGGTGGTCCTAGTGATTGGCAGTACCTGGATGTGTGCCTTAGCTGCAAGGGAGGCTGGCAAGGGGGTATAGTGGACATAGTTCATCTCCAGGGTAGAAATTGGATTCTTCCTTGAATTGAGAATTCTCCACCCGTAGGAAAGACTTTCTGATTCCATTATGCTACCTCATAGGGATGTTGGTGAGAATTAAATTGTATAATCCATATAAATGTGTTTTGCAAAGTACCGAGTATAAAAAGATATTTAAGGGACTGGAGAGATGGCTCCATTAGGAAAGTGCTTGCTATGCAAGGGTGAGGACTTGAGTTTGGATCACCAAGACCTTACATACAAAACTAGTTGTGGTGACATGTGCCAGCAACTCCTATGCAGGTAGGGGCAAAGACAGGCAGATCAAAGGAGCTTGTTGGCAGCCAGTCTAGCTAAATCAGTGAGCTCTGGTTTCAGTAAAACAAAGCAAGACAAAAAACAACAAAGAAACCTGTCTCAGGAAGATGCCCTATCTTGACCTCTAACCTCCACATGCACAAGTAGCCATATCTACATGCGAACATATATAGCTCCCCCATGCACACGCGCGCACACACACACAGAGCACTCAGTAAATGCAAATCATTATTTTAGTAAATTCTATATATGCTTGCCAGTAATCTAATTTGGGAAGTGGAAGTAGGAAGGTGAATTTGAGGATAACCTGAGCTATGCAGCAAGACATAAACTCTCCCCTCCACATGGGCAAGAAGTAGACCTGGTTTTTGTTCTCTGTTTTATCTCAGTGCCTATAAGGGTGCCTGATACACAGCAGAAACTCTGTCTAGCCTTTTTGGTTTTTGTTTGTTTGCTTTTATTTTTTTGAGCCAGAGTCTCACGTAGCCCAGGCTGACTCCAGCCTTCCTCTGTTCTCCTTTTGTTGCCCTGACTGTAGCCTTAGTGGTTTCTGAAGAGGAGACAGATGCTACTACATAAGTCAGAGGCCCACAGTGTCCTTTACTGCCTGTTTATTGAGTGGTCTGTGAGTCACCTCCCAGTATCAGCCCAGGCACAATAGCCTCAGCAGGCTCAAACATGGGCAAAACTGGCTGCAAAATAGCAAAAAGGCTTCAGCCTTCAAGCTGAGCAGGAAACAGCTGATCAAGCCTGCCCTGGGAGGTCAGTTTCTACTGGGAACTGAGGAGAAAGCAAGGGGAGAGAGCTTTCCCTTTCCTTCAGTGGGGATGGCTTTCTTCATTTCCTATATCCATGAAATAACGTGTGTGTGTGTGTGTGTGTGTGTGTGTGTGTGTGTGTGTGTGTGGCCAGAGAACAATGTCAGATATCTTCAATTGCTCTGTTGTTTTTAAAGATGTATTCTTTTCTTTCTTTCTTTTTTAAATTTATGTAAGTATATTGTCGCTGTCTTCAGACACACCAGAAAAGGGCATCAGATCCCATTACAGATGGTTGTGAGTCACCATGTGGTTGCTGGGAATTGAACTCAGGACCTCAGGAAGAGCAGTCAGTGCTCTTAACTGCTGAGCCATCTCTCCAGTCCGAGTTGTTGTTTTTAAATTTATCTGGAGCTGGAGAGATGGCTCAGTGCTTCGAGAGGACCCCAGTTCAATTCCCAGCACCCACATGGCAGCTCACACCTGTCTCTAACTTCAGTTCCAGGGCTTCTGTCACCCTCACACAGACATACATGCAGATAAAACACTCATGAACACAAAACAAAAATAAAAATAAATATAAAAAAACCATAAAAAGATTTACACTGATTTATTTGCGTGTGTGGAGGCAGATCATGGATGCATACATGTGCATACATGGAGCTCAGAGGAGAACTAGCAGGAGTCAGTTCTCTCTCTACTATGTGGGTCCTGGGAGCCAATCTTAGGTGTCAGTGGCACCCTTACCCACTGAGCCATTTCATTGGCTCTCTCTACATCATTCTGATACAAGGTCCCTCACTATATCTGGAGTTCTCCAGTTCAGTTAAATTGGCTAGCCTGCAAGCTCCAGGGATCTGCCTGTCTCCTCCTCTACAGCAGTGAGATTACAGTCACACACCACAGCACCTGGTTTTTATGTGGGTGCTGGGCATTGAACCTCAGACTTTAAGTAGCAAGCACTGGACTGACTAAGCCACCTCCCCAGCCCCAGGCACATTGCTTATGGAGAACAACTGCCATGGTCACAGGACCTCTCCATGAGGGGAGCAACTGTAGAGAGCTGACCTGAGTCACCAGCTGCTAGGCACACAGACTGGCACAAGGCTTCGTGAGGAAGTCAGGCTGTCCCTAGAGACGAACCTGGCCTTTGCCTTCCTCAGCAGCTCCTCAAGGAGACAGGAGGAACAGAACACTTTTGCCAGGAGGGACGAAATTGTTCTTGAACCCTAAGCCTGTTCATCATGGCAGCTTTAAACCCTGTCTGGCACATATTGTCCACTGTGCAGACTCAGGTGGCAGGAATTGCTGGCCTGCCTGCGTTTGGGGGATGGGAAAAGAAGAGACTACTTGGCTGCTTTGACTGACTCCTGGCCCACCTCTTAAGGTAGAAATGGCTTCTTCCATGTTTTAGACAAGGCCCTGGGGCCTGAGGGACAGTTACCAACTCTACTGCTGTGCTCCAATGCTGTGAGACTCAGGCTGAGGCACCAACAGAGAAACTTTTGCTCACTGGTGGGACAGGAGGCAGCTTCCCAGAGAAGGTGACATCTGAGCCAGCCTCTAAACAATGTGCTGGATTTAATGCTCTTGTGGAAGGAGAGGAAAGGGGCAGGTGACCTGAGGAACTGTACTGGGACAGGAGGTGAGGCAGTGTGTGACAGGTTCAGAGTGTCAGGTAACTCGAGGTGGCTGTGAGGGGCAGGCTGGGAGCTAGGAGGCCTTGCTTGCTAAGGCTCTAGGTCCAGTTTGTGACACCTAAATGGCCTTGGGTCACAAAAATTCATGTTCCTTTGAATATTCATGAGATCTCCTCTCCCCCGCTCATTTCCCCCATCTTCCTCACTCACACATACACAAACACACAGACACATACACACACATACACACACATACATACACACTCACACACACATACACACTCATGCATACACACACACAGACACATACACACACATACACACACACATACACACTCACACACACATACACACTCATGCATACACACACACAGACACATACACACACATACACACACATACATACACACTCACACACACATACACACTCATGCATACACACACACATACACATACATACTCACACTCACACATACATACACACTCACACACATACACAGACACACTCACACATACATACACACACACACACACACACACATATACATACACACTTGCCGGGCAGTGGTGGCACACACCTTTAATCCCAGCACTATGGAGGCAGAGGCAGGTAGATTTCTGAGTTCTAGGCCAGCCTGGTCTACAGAGGGAGTTCCAGGACAGCCAGGGCTACACAGAGAAACCCTGTCTCGAAAAACCAAAAAAAAAAAAAAAACCAAAAAAACCACAAAAAAACCCAAACCAAAAATACATACACACTCAGACACACATACACACTCACACATACATAAACACACTGGCACATACACACACACATACACACACACATACATACTCACACACCATACACACACATAGACACGTATACACACACTCACACACTTACATATACTCACACATACATGACTATAAAAATCTAGAAAATCATGAAAGAGAGAAACCAGGGCTGGAGAGATGGCTCAGTAGTTAAGAGCACTCACTGCCCTTGCAGAGGACCAGCTCCACATAGGGTGGTTCACAACTTCCTGCAACTCCGGTCCAGGGGATCTGATGCCCTCTCAGGCACCCTTAGGCACTTGCATACATGTGGCATGTGTGCATACATACAGTCAGGTGTATCACACACACACATACACACCTTTTTTAGCAGTTGAATTTTTTTTTATTTTTTATTTTTTTTCAAAACAGGGTTTCTCTGTGTAGCCCTGGCTGTCCTGGAACTCACCTGTAGACCAGGCTGGCCTTGAACTCAGAAATCCACCTGCCTCTGCCTTCCAAACACATCATTTTTAAAAGTGAAAGAAAAAGGAGAGAAAGCCTATAATATTTATCTTTCTGAAACTGGCTTAATTACCTAATATGATTCCATTTGTGTCCATTTTCCTGGGACCACTATAACTTTATTTTCCTATTTTGTACATTTGCCACATGTTGTACATTTTCCTTATCCACTCCTTTGGTCTTGGACACTTGAATCAGTTCTGTAACTTAGCTTTTGTCCATGATCTCCAACCCGCTTGAGACAAAGACCTGCTATATAGACCAGACTGGCTTAAAACTCCAGGCTCGGCTTGCCTCGGCCTCCAGTTGCTGGAATTACATGCATGTGCCATTATAGCTGTTTCTTGTGCCTCTAAATAAAACTTTCTTCCTTTTTTTCTTTTTCTTTCTTTTTTTCTTTTTCTTTCTTTCTTTCTTTCTTTCTTTCTTTCTTTCTTCCTTCCTTCCTTCCTTCCTTCCTTCCTTCCTTCCTTCCTTCCTTCCTTCCTTCCTTTATGTGTGTGTGTGTGTGTGTGTGTGTGTGTGTGTGTATGTGTGTGTTTGTGTGTGAGAGAGAGAGACAGAGAGAGAGAGAGCGAGAGCGCATAACTTGTGTAACTTGTGGGAGTAACTTTTCTCCTCCCTGGCACTCTCATCGTGAGGCTTGGTGGCAGTGTCTTTGCCTGATGAGCCATCTTGATGGCCCTTCTTGTGACATTGCTGATTCAGTGACCAACAGCAAACCCAGAGGCCTTCCTGCAAGCTTCGTCTATATAGGAGAGATGGCAGCCACATCTCTCCAATCGTGTCTCCCTCGATGACATCTCAGGAGTTCTCAGAGTACTTAAGCTTGAGCTCTCTGCACTTTCCCTCCTAGGCTGACACACGTGTGCTAGCCTTCCGGGGCCTAAATGACAAGGCAGACGCAGGGAAGGATGGACGATGACTCAGGGCTCAGGCAAGTTGGGCCTTATCACTTCCCAGCCTGTGGCCCCGGACAAGATACAGAGCTCCCTGTGAGTCTCCGTGTTCTGTATCTGCAGGTGGAGATGAGGTAAGTAGTGGCTCTGTGCATGTGCTCCAGGCAAGGCTTCCTGTTAAGATACAGAAAAGACCTACAAGGGCCTCTAATGTGCTGGGACACTGCCAGACAGGTGAAGATATGGAGAGGTCATGTGACTGGCCAAAGGCACATACAGATGAGTGGCCAAGCTCATCAGACCCTCAATTTACTCTCATTATTTCCTGACTCAGGTTTTTTTTTTGTTTTTGTTTGTTTTTTTTTTTTTTTTGTTTTTTTTTGGTTTTTCGAAACAGGGTTTCTCTGTATAGCCCTGGCTGTCCTGGAACTCTGAAGACCAGGCTGGCCTCGAACTCAGAAATCTGCCTGTCTCTGCCTCCCAAGTGCTGGTTTTTTTTTTTTTGTTTTTGTTTTTGTTTTTTTTTAAAGATTTATTTTATGTATATGAATACACTGTAGCTGTCTTCAGACACACCAGAAGAGGGCACCAGATCCCATTACAGATGGTTGTGAGCCACCATGTGATTGCTGGGAATTGAACTCAGGACCTCTGGAAGAGCAGTCAGTGCTCTTAACCGCTGAACCATCTCTCCAGCCCCCTTACTTGGGTTTTTGTTGTTGTTCTATTTTTGAGACAGGATCTCCTGTAGCCCAGGCTGGCCCCAACTTGCTATGCACCTGAGGATAACTTTGAACTTCTGATCCTTTTGCCTCCACTTTCCAAGCACTGAGATTATAGACTTGTATCAGCAGGCCCAGTTTATATAGTCCTAGGGCCGTAACTCAGGATGTTGTGGATGCTAGGTAAGCACTCTGCCAACTGAACTGCATCCGTATATAGTGTTTTTTACTATGTTATTATTTGCTTGCGTGTGTGTGTGTGTGTGTGTGTGTGTGTGTGTGTGTGTGTGTGTGTGTGTGTACTCGAGCCTTGCTGTACATTTGGAGGTCAGATAACAACTTGAAGGAGTCCAGTGAGTTCTCATTTTCTATGATATGGGTCCTGGGCGTGGGACTCAGGTAGGCAGGCTTGGCAGCAAGCAGCGTTACTTGCTCAGCTGTCTCACCAGCTCCTTATTCACTTTTGAGTCTTATTAAGTAGCTCAGGCTGGTCTTAAACTCAGGATTCCCTAACCTAGGCCTCATGAATAATGAGATCACAGGTATGTGCCATTCCACCACACTTCAGAGCCTTCTGTGCGGGCACCAGCAGAGGAGCCAGCAGACCTGTGAGGATGGGTTGTGTAGAGCAGAAGGCAGAGCCAGTTCTGGGAAAGAGCTGGGTGGCAGTGCTGTTATCAAAGGAGGCCAGGCCCTGCCAACTGGAAGGCTCTGCTGACCTAAAGTCAGGGTCTCAGGCTGTGGGAATCCAGCCAGGGTGCCTTCTTCAGGATGCTGTAGAAAGAAGGCCTCCAAAATGGGGTTCTGAAAGATCCAACAGGAGAGGCAAGGGCTGCCCAGGGCCTTGAGGGAGCAGGGCTGGACCACTGTGAGTGGGTTCTGCATATAAGGCTCTGGAGCAAGTGGAGCAGGAAGCTGGTCACACTCAGCTGACCCATAGACCTAGGCTAGAGGGCAAGAGTTTAGGAGTCCAGAAGCAGGACACTTATGCAGCAAGCCGTCTTCCTGGGACAGCCTCTGGGGATCAGGTATAGGTTCTTTTCTTAGTACCCAATAAGCTAAGTCCATGTCCTATCCCAGACAAGAAGCAGAAGGCAGCCAGCCACAAGTAGAGGCAGCTGTGGCTCATGACAGGATGCTTTCCTGGAAAGGTTGGTACATTTGCAGACCTGCCAGGGAGAGTCTGGAGTCACAGCCCTCAGTAATGGACATGTGCATGCACAAGCTACTGGGCTGTGTGGATACAAGGATGACACCTAGCAATCCTGCCAGCAGATCGTAGGCCTCGAAGCCACCCTTGCCTCCTGTCGCCCACTCACAGCAAATCCTGTTGGTTCTACCTCCACATGAGCTCCTATCTATTCCTTCATATTGCCCTCTGAGCCCCCACTGCCTCTCCTGGCGTACCCCAGCACCTCCATCCTTCTCCGTTTTCTCCCCGTTTCCCTACTGTCTGTCCTTACCCTGGCAAACCCTAAGTCATTTATTTTAAAAGATTTACTTATTTCATGTGTATGAGTGTTTTGCCTGCATGTATATCTGTGTACCCGTGTGTTCCTGGTGCCCAAAGCAGTCAGACCCCCTGGTACTAGAGTTATGGACGCTTGTGAACCATCACTCGGGTATCACACCCAGTCATCAGCAGCAAGTGCCTTTTCCTGTGGAACCATCTCTCCAGCCCTTATTTGTTTATTTTTATGTTTTTATTTCTTTTTGTTTTTTTCTGAGACAGGGTTTCTCTGTGTGGCCCTGACTGTCCTGGAACTCTCTTTGTAGACCAGGCTGGCCTTGAACTTACAGAGACCCACATGCCTCTGGATCCCAAGTACTGGGATTAAGGGCATGGGCCACAAAGACTAGCTGATTTGTTTCTTTTTTATTCAAGATCTGGCTATGCCAGAGACAGGATAACCTTGGATTTCTGATCCTCCTGCCTCTATCTCCTAAGTACCAGATTACAGGAGCATACAACTAGACACAGGTCAAGGCCAACCTATTTTACACATCTGGTTCTAGCTCAAAATCAAACAAAATACCCATCCCAATATGGTGTCGCATGCCTTTAATCCATGTGAGTTCCAGGACAGCCACAGTTGTATATAGAGACTGTGGGGGTGGGGCAGAGAAATAAAGAAAGAGAGAGACAGAGAAAGAAAGAAAGAAAGAAAGAAAGAAAGAAAGAAAGAAAGAAAGAAAGAAAGAAAGAAAGAAAAAAAGAAAGAAAAAAAGAAAGAAAGAAAGAAAGAAAACACTCCTTCAACACTTCTGCGTTGAGTTCCATCTCTCTGAGATGTTCTACCTGGCAAGCACAAATCCACTCCTTTCTGTTTAACAGTCTCTCAGCACTGCTGGTGTAGCCACACCTCTTTTATTTGGATGTGTTCATTCTATTGATGCACCCTTGGATTGTTTCCAGTTCTTTGCTGCAGGTAAAAAAAAAAAAAAAAAAAAAAAACCCAAAGAGAACAAAACATCCCTTCCCCCACACACCTGTAGAGACATATGACATATTCTTTTCTTTTTCTTTCTTTTTTTTTTTTTTAAATTTTAATTAGTATTCTGCCTCCATGTATATCTGTATGAGGGTGTCAGATCCTCTGGAACTGGGATTACAGACAGTATTGAACTGCCATGTGGGTGCTGGGATTTGAACTTTGGTCCTTTGGAAGGGCAGACAAGGTTCTTACCCACTGAGCCATCTCTCCAGCCCTGAGACACAGATTCTTAGAGGAGTTGTTATAAAGGGTATGTACTTTATTTTATTTTTCCAGGGATGGGATTGAGCCTACAGCCTTCAGTAAAAAGACTACTATCAGGCTAACTTCCTCACATTGGTAAAAACCTTTTTTTTCCCCTGTCAGCCTCTGTCCAGTGGTTGCAGGACCTGGCACCATCACCCCCTACCATGCTTGGTCTCCTAACATTCTTGCTGTGTACAGACTTATTTCTTTCTGATGAGCTTTAGCATAATTTGGTCGAATCTTACCAGGCTGTGTGACACCGTGACCAAAAAGCAATTTGGGAAGGAACACAAGGATGAGTCAGTCACGGCCTCTGTGATGAAAGGTCATCTAGGGTGGGGATCCTGCTGCTGAGGTCCTGCCGGTGGGAGGCAGTGAGGGCTGCAGACCAGTCCTATCTAGCAGACTCATAGACCAGGAGCCTCCAGAGGAGAGCCGAGTCTTGGGTTTGGAGCAATTGGGAAGGCCTCCGTGGAGTTCGGCCTCAGCTTTGCACTGGCTACAGAACACTTTCCCAAACACTGGGGTCCCTGAAGTCTCATAACAGCTTAGGTGTTGTCTTAGTTAGGGATTTTATTGCTGTGATAAAACATGACCAAAAAAGCAACTTGGGAAGGAGAGGATATATTTGGCTTAGAACAGAACTCAGTCAGGGCAGGAGCCTGGAGGCAGGAGTGGATGCAGAGGGTTTGGAGGGATGCTACTTAATGGCTTGCTCTTCATGACTTGCTCAGCCTGCTTACTTATAGAACCCAGGCCCGCCAGCCCAAGGGTGTACCCACCCCCAGTGGGCTGGGCCCTTCCACATCAATCACTAATTGAGAAAATGCCCTACAGGCTCGCCTACAGCCCAGTCATTGGAGGCATTTTCTCTATTGAGGCTCCCTCCTCTCTAATGACTCTAGCTTGTGTCAAGTTGGTATAAAACCAATCAGTATTATATTATTGTTGTTGTTGTTGTTGTTTTAGGATTTTTTTCAGTTTTAAAAATTTAAAAGTTATATGTGTGAGTGTTTGCCTGCATATATGTACGTATACCATGTGCATGCTTGGTTTTCATAGGAGCTACAAGAGGGTGTTGAATCACTTGGAAATGGAATTGCAGACAGTTATGAGACCTTATGGTTCCTGGGAACCGAATCTTGGTCTTACTGCAAGAGCAGTAAGTGCTCTTAACCACTGCACCATCTCTCCAAGTCCTAATTTATTTTTTTATTTTAAATTATGTACATGTGTCTGTGTCAGCCCATCAGTTTTATAGGCAAACATCTCTTTCCCTCTTGCTTTTAGAAGTTAGTTTGGAGCCAGGCATGGTAGAGCAGGTCTGTGATCCAAGCCACTCAAGAGAATCATGAGTCTCAAGCGTGTCTGAGGCTAGGGAGTGAGTTCTAGGCCAGCCTTGGTGTAATCAGCACTCAACAAGGTAGAGGCAGGAGGCCCAGATGTTCAAGGTCATTCTCAGCTATATAGCCAGATGGAGGTCAGCCTGTTCCATGTGAAACCCCACCTAAGAAAGAAAGAAAGAAAAGGAAAGAAAGAAAGGAAGGAAGGAAAGAAGGAAGGAAGGAAGGAAGGAAGGAAGGAAGGAAGGAAGGAAGGAAGGAAGGAAGGAAGGAAGGAAGGGCAGATGGACAGACTGATGGACAGATGGACAGACAGGCAAAGAAAAAAATTAGTACTGGAGATGAAGTTCAGGTGGAAGGTGAAATTCTGGGTTCAGTCACCAGCACTCACATACCCACACCTGTAATCTCAGGCCTTGTTACATCCAAAGGCGGAGGCAGGAGGGTCATCGAGGCCATACTTGGCTACAAATTGAGATGAAGGTCAGCCTGGACTGCATGAGGCTCTGTTAAAAACAAAAAATAGGACCGGCACGTAAAGATTTTTGCTTTCAAGCTAGAAGACCTGTATTTAATCCCCAAGGCACACGTAGTAGAAGGAAAGAACAAATTCCTGCAAGAGTCCTCTGGACTCCACTGGGGTCCTTCCCCAGTAGATCCAGCTCACTGCCTGGATCCAGTGGGTCAGGTTAGACTACAGCTGCATCCCATAGCTTCTCTCTCCTCCTGTCCCTGTGGCCCGAGTCACTTGTCTTATTAGTGTTGAGGACAGATCCATGTGTGCCCACTTACACATATTATGGCACCTGCAAGCTGCACCGCTTTGCTGACTCTGGCTCCCCCGTGTGTCGAGGACCGGAGCTTCAGCCGGCCTAGCGGGTTCTGCCTCGCTGCTTAAGAGTTCTGGAAAAACCCAGAACCCAATTGCTCCCAGCCGCTCTGGTTTGGATCATGCACAAAAGTTCATGCATTTATGTGGTGCTGGAGATGGAGGCCAAGGTTTTGTGAATGGTAGACAAAAATTCTACAACCGAGATACTTCTTCGGCTGCTTTTATATTTTTGAAAGGTAGAATACAGGGTTTATTTAAGCAGTCTAATTGAAGACTGCAGAAACAGTTACTTTGTCAGTTGGGGGTGCGGAACCACCTTTGGGTTATGAGGTTGGGTACTCCTTATCGGCATTGACCTCACGCCATTGTGAATATATTTGGGAAAAGTGTGACTAAAGAAGGCTTGACACTGGAGATGGACTCGGTAATCCGAACTATCGAGGATTCCTGGTACTGTATGATTGAATTCTATCCCTTGGGAGTTGAGACAGGGGTGTGTGGGGGATGTGGGGGTGGGAGATCTGGAGTTTGCGCCAGTCTGGGCTTCCTAGGGAGATTATCTCAAAAAATAAAAAGCCAGGCATGGTGTCACATGCCTTTAATCCAGCACTCCGGAGGCAGAAGCAGGTGGTTCTCTGAGTTTGAGACAAGCCTGGTCTAGATTGTGAGTTCCAGGACACCCAGGGTTATGTAGAAAGACCCTGTCTCAAAAATAATAAATTAAATAAAACAAAGAGCTGGGATTAGCTCAGTTGGTAGAGTACTTGCCTCGCATGCAGGAAGATGGCTTTGATCCGCAGCACCACAGACTGGGCACTGTGGTAGACACCTGGAATCTCAGCACTTGGTGGGTGGAGGCAGGAAGAGAAGGAGTTCAAGGTCATCCTGGGTAACATAGGGAGTTTGAGGCCAACGTGAGCTACAGGAGACCCCGTCTCAAAACCACCCTCACCCCTGCCCCTCCCCAAAACAACAACAACAACAAACAAAACCCAACGACAGATGGTTGGAGGAAGTACCTTCTGATGGAATACTAGTCCCGAGAAAGCGTCACAACACCTACAAAGTCTTGTGATTGGGCCACCAAATTAAGGAACATGCAGGAGACAGGAACACAGCAAGTGACACCGTGGAGAAGGATTGGTAGCATCTAGATGGTGGAATGTGGGAATGTCTATAGGACAGACAACAGAGAGGATGGGGTGGGAGTGGTTGCAGGGGGTGGAATTTATAGAGTAAAGGCAAAGCAAGGGCTGGGGCTATAGCTCAGTGGCAGAGCATTTGGCCACCATGTGTGAGAGGCCCTGAGTTCAATCCAGGCAAAGAAAGGCAAATACATGTATGTACTTTTATGTATAAGATACAAAGTTGATTTTAAAGCAGAGACAAAAAGAGTGGTTCCTACAGTCTAGAGGGACCATGGAGAAGGAGGTATGAGAGAAGATGGTTAATGGGCACAGAACTGCAGTTTGATAGGGGAATTTATTTATTTATTGATTGATTGATTACAGGTAAGGTCTTACTATGTAGCCAGACTAGGAACTTGCTATGGTGCCCAACCTAGTCTCTGCATCCTAAGTGCTAAAATTACATGTGTACACACATATATCAGATAGGAGGCACAAATTATGGTGTTCTATAGCACAATAGGACAACTATGGTTGCTATACATAAATGGAAAATGTCAAAATAGCTAATAGATGGGATTTTGAACATTTTTAACACAAAGAGGTGCGAGATTTTCCAGGGACCCTGATCTGATCATGACACACTGTATAAGTCTATTCAAGTCTGTGCTTTGTAAATGCATATGACTACAATGTGGTAACTAAAATATATCTCAGACAGTTGTGGTGACCCACACTTTTAATCCCAGTACTAGGAATGCAGAGGTAGCAGGATCTCTGTGAGTTCAGGGCCAGTTTGGTCTACATTAGCCAGTTCCAGGCCAGCCAGGGATGCAGTGTGTGTGTGTGTGTGTGTGTGTGTGTGTGTGTGT
>CM052706.1:52838733-52936413 GCA_028551405.1 Uromys caudimaculatus
AGCAGTTTCTTAGACCCTTAGGCAGCACAGAGAACGGTTCATTTTGCTGGAGGAATTTTTACAATGCTAATTTCATCGATTTGTTTAGCTTTGATTTATTTTCCTTCTTTCGGGTTAAAAAGTCTTTCCCCTCCTTTCTGGCAGTCTGGATTCCAGAATGCCAGCCTTAGGCTGCTGCCACCCGCAGAGCACACTCGCTGGGACAACTGTACCCTCTGCTCTGCATCTGGCATCTGGCATTCTCCAGCTTTCTCTGTGTTTGTTTGTTTGCGTTTGGTTTTGGCCAATCTAAGTAATGTAATTTATATCTCGTTGTTCTAACCTGATTTTTCTGATCGTGAATACATCTTTGTCCTATGTCTGTAGGCTTGGTGGGGTAGTGGAGGTCTGAAGTGTCCCGAGTGGGAGGGCCTGTTGAGGCATCAAGGTTGGGAGGGTCCCAGGGGAGCTGCGCGCAAGGGACGTGGGAGTCTTGAAGGCACAGAGCGGGGGTGGGAGCTGCAGGTACTCGGTTGGATTCACGGATGGGCTGATAGCGAGCAGGAGCAGAGCCTCCACCGTCCCTTCTCGCTCTGCGCGCGCTCCCGACTCTGCGCTCTCCTCGCTCTGGCAGCTAAGCGCCTAGCAGGAGCAAGCGCGAGCAGCAGGATGGAGGAGGAGCTGGCTTGGGAAACCCACGGCTGTGAGTCCCAGTGCTGGGGGACGTGGGGGCGGGCAGAACTGAGGCCTGGTGGGAGGACCCCAGGTTCACAGAGGGGAACTCAGGGAGAGGCTGGCCCTTGGCCTGGCCATGTCTGTCTCGGTCTTCTCTGTGGCTCCCGAAGAAACAGAAGAATGTCGCACAGGTGTAGGGCGCAGTGGCTGCACATCTGGGACTCAGGATGGCCTGAACGCGGCAAGCCAGGAGTGACAGCGATCCTTGATAAGAACTTGCTTTCTGTGGCCTTAAAGCAGGTCAGGCCAGTCTTCTACCTTCGCCACCATGTGGGTCGGGCCTACTGCCATCTCCGTTTTTTCAGATGAGAAAGCTGAGGGACAGGGTGAGGTCACATGACTGTATATTGGTAGAAATGCTGACATTTAGGAATAGGAGCGCACATGGTTCGGCCAGTGGAATGTTTGTTTAATATGCACAAGGCCTTGGGTTCAAGAGCAAGCAACATGTAAAACCAGGATGGTGGCACACATCTGAAATCCTAGCACTGGGGAAATAGAGGCAGGAGGATCAGGAATTGAACATCATCTTCCGTCCTTGACTCCACAGGGAGTCCAAGGCCACCTGGGCTACAGGAGACCCCGTCAGCCGCCACCACCACCACCAAAACAAACAAAGATCCCAGTTCCCCCAGAATAAAATGGGGTGTAGACACCATATCAAAAGAGGAACCAGGATCTAGGAAAGAGGTGCTGTGGTCAGTCCTAGCCCTAAGGTGAGATAAGGAATTTTAGAGCCTCTTTGAAACTGTACCTACCTAGAACGAGGACTTTTAAATGTATGGGAGGCATGCACGTAGCTTCCCCCAATGCTCTCCGGGAGACCTTTGTTGCCCTGCCTGGGAGAGGAAAGAGGGCTGAGCCATCCTCTCCTTTGAGAAGTCTTAGTGCTGCTGCCCAGGCTGAGCCCTGATCACTGAACCCGGGAGTGCTTTCTCAAATCCCCATAGTCCTACCCACTGGATTTCAAAATGCTGAAGCCAGCTGTTACTATCTGCCCAGATAAATGAGAAATGGGTGCTGGGCTCCCTTAAGCTTAAGTGTGGCTTTAAATTTTTTTTATTTTATTATTTATTTAATTATTATTATTATTTTTTTTTTGAGACAGATTGTCACAGTGTATTCCTGGGGCGTGTCTTGGAATTCACTATGTAGACCAGATATAGATCTCCCTCCAAGTGTCAGGATTAAAGGCATATGTGATGCTTTGTCTTTGTTTGTGTGTGTGTGTGTGTGTGTGTGTGTGTGTGTGTGTGTGTGTGTGTGTACCTGAAGAGGGCATCAGATCCCCTAGACCTTAGTTATAGGAATTACCAGTCACCACAAGTGGGTGCTGGTACCAGACTCAAGTTCTCTGTAAGAGCAGCCACTGTGCTTAAGCACAGCACCATCTCTCCAGGTCCTCCCTTCAGCCCCACCTTTTTATGAGACAGAGTTTCATGTAGCCCACATTGGATTTCAACTTGCGGATGCGGTCCTTGAACTCCTGACCCTCCTTCATCTCCTAAGTGCTGGGCTTATTGGTGTGTGCCACTATACCTAGCAAGGTGCTGGTTATTTCAGAGAGGTCACAGAGTTCGGCTGGGGTCAAAGGATCCTTAAGAGTCTCCTAGCCAAAGGGAGAGCAGTGACCTTGAGGGTGCATGATCCTGAGCAGAGCCAGCGCTCATAAAAGCTCAGGTGTCAGACAGCCTGGTGTGCATTGCTGAGGCTGGAGATGTGTGGGACAAGCAGCATGGGACAGGGAAGGTTTCATTCTGTCACTTCAGTGTATGCTTTCCATGCCAAGACACTGGCCATCTGTCCCTGGATGCACACAAGACCAGGCTCATGTAGAGGGCAGGGGACAACTTTCAGGAGTTAATTCTCTTCTACATCTCCCTTGCTGTTTCTGCCAAACTATGATTCATACTCCATACTGGCTGACCTGCAAAATTCTGGGCAATCCTTCTCTCTCTGTCTCCTATTTAATGCCAGAATTACAGATGTACTCCACTGCAATTGGCTCTTCTCATGGGCCCTCGGAATCGAACTCATGTTGTCAGGCTTGCATGCCAACACCTCACCTTTACTGAGCCATCTTGAGCTTTCTTTTACATTTATTTATTTATTTATTTATTTATTTATTTATTTATTTATTTATTTATTTATTTATTTATTTATTGTGTGTGTGTGTGTGTGTGTGTGTGTGTGTGTGTGTGTGTGTGTGTGTGCAGGCAATCATGATGTGCCTGTGGAGGGCAGGGGACAACTTTTGGGAGTCAGTTCTTTCCTTCCACTATGTGGGTCTCAGGGATTGAGTTCAGGCTGTCAGCCTTGGTAGCAAATATCCTTACCATCTGAGCCACCTCATAGTCTCCCCCCACTCCTTTTTATAGATTTTTTGTATGTGTGTCCATGTCTGTGTGTGACTATGTGCATGGATGGGTGCCTGCAGAGGCCAGAAGAAAGTGTCGGTCCCTTCAAGCTAGACTGATGGGCAGATTTCGAGTCTTCCAAGATGGCTGCCGGGATCTGAACTCAGATCCTCTGAAGGAGCCGTAAGTGCTTTTAACTGTTGACTTGTCTTTTAAAGTTCGTTTTTATTTATTTCTTTTGTGTGCATGTAGGTATGTTTGTACCAGAGTTCTCATGCAGACGTCAGTGAGCAACTTATCGGAGAACATTTTCTCTTTTCTACCATGTAGGTCCTGGGGATCAAACTCAGGGTGTCAGACTTGGCAGCAAGCATCTTTACTCTCTGACCCATCTTAATGGCCCACTTTTTTCTTTTTAACTTGAGTTCTGGGGAATCTGGACCTAGTTGCGCAGGTGCTCACATTTGCAAGGCAAGCACCTTACCTAACCATCTCCCTGTGCCCTGAAGGTGCTTTGAAAGGGGGAGAATGCAGAGAAGGGAGCCTGCCAGGAGGCAAAGCAGATGTGGAGGTGAAAGGGTTAATTTTTCTTTTGTTTGTTTGTTTGTTTTTGTTTTTCGAGACAGGGTTTCTCTGTATAGCCCTGGCTGTCCTGGAACTCACTCTGTAGACCAGGCTGGCCTCGAACTCAGAAATTCACCTGCCTCAGCCTCCCAAGTGCTGGGATTAAAGGCCTGCGCCACCACTGCCTGGCCGAAAGGGTTAAAGTTAAGGGACAAGGAGAAAAGAGGTGGAGAAATGGGGAATAAGAAGGTCTACAAAGAAGGACTCCACCTCTGGCCTCCCTCAGGGAGGCACATTAAATCCCCACGGCCGGCTAACCTGGGCTGCGTCAAAGGTGGTCAAAGGTTGGGAATGATCCAACCATCCCCAAACACATCCCCAAGAGTGTGGGGTCCCTTCCTCTTATCCCAGCCCTTACTCCTTTCTCCTCAGTGCTTCCCCTGGAGAGACAGCTCCATGAGGCTTCACGCTGGAATCAGGTGGGGAGGATGAAGGAGGTGTTTGAGAAGAGGGTCAACATCAGGGCTAGAAACCGCGTGAGTACAACCCAACCGACCGACCCTATAGTGCTTCCTCCCTGCAGGACTAGCCGCTGTGCCAGAGGAGGTTTGTGTGCACGAACTTGTGGGAAGGCCCATTGCCTGAACTGGCCTGAGGGTCAGGGTTCCAAGCCAGGCTTTGATAATTCCAGAGCTCAGATTATGAGTCTGTGTGGCCCATTGGGAAGGCACATCTAAAAGCCAAAGGTGAAGAGGTGCAATGGGCAGGATTCTGAGGACCATGATGGAGTGTGTGTGAAGCGGCAGTTGAGTTTGGCTCTCTTGACACCTGCTGTCCCCCCTGAGTGTGAAAAGCTGAGGAGGCACAGGCCCATTTTGGTAGTCTGGTAGTCAGGCAGGGAAGTCGTAGGGTCTTGCTGGGGAAGAGGATAGAGGAAGGAGCATGTCTTCTAAGTGGACATTAAAGAGGCCCAGATATCCTACAGGGTGGGCCCTCTGACGCAGAACTTCTGGCTCTGAGGAACTTCCTGGGTGATATACTAGGGCATGACTAGCAGGCACTGTGTGCAGGATCCCTGATGGCAGCAGAAGCTGCACTGTCTGGGGTAATGCAACATGGGGTGACTTCAGTCTTCAGAGCCAGCTTGGGGGTGTAGGGATAGTAACAAGAATTATGAGTGTGTCTCCAGTGTTCTGGTTTTCAGAGTGCTCCAGCTGCTCGGGGGCTGCCATTCAGCCCTGAAGAGGTGTGGAGAGTAGGAAGGATTGACCCTGGGTATAGGGCAAGGCAGGTACAATGGGGCAGAGACAGGTTACTTTAGGTCATATAGCATGTAGCTGGTAACTGAAGCTTTGTCCCAGCTCCTAGACAAGTAAGTACCTGCAGGGAAACATGGTCTTGTAGGATGACAGCGTTTTGTCTGTTTGTCCATCCATCCATCCATCCATCCATCCATCCATGCATGCATGCATGCATCTGTTATCCATCGTTTCACTAGTTATATTGACTTACACACTTACTGGTGTCCTTGTCCTTTGATTCAATGTATTCACTCATGCACATTCATTCATTCATTCGCTAAGGCCTACCCTGTGCTAGGTGCTAGGAACAGAGCAGGACCCATGAGTCTGGTGGGGTAGCAAAGACAGCAAACCAATGACCTCATTCCCACTGTGACAAACTATCCTATAAGCACAGGGAGTGAGCCAAGGGCTTTGTCCCACCTGGAGATATCCCAGAAAGCTTCCGGAGAGTGAGGTGAAGCGTAGTGTTTTAGGTAGAGGGGATGGTGTGGCAGAAGCTCTGAAGAAGAAAGGTCGGGTCTCCAGAGATTACACAAAACAGTAGAGTTTCTGGCTGCCCCTCATGAGCTGAGGCAGCAGAGAAGTGGACTCCACAGATGGAGGCTGGTGGTCCAGCATGCTCAGATGGACTGAGGGCCAGAAACTAGAATGAACTCCCAGGGTGGTGGAGAGTGATCCAGACAGCCAGGCCCTGTCAGCTCACTGTGAAGGAAAAACCAGACACTGTTTCCCTTGGGGACTTTGAGAGCTGTCTTAAATCACATGTGGCTTCCCAGTAGGAAGAAAGGTTTGGAGCCGGAAACCATCTGGCCCCTCTGCGAAGCAGTGGCGGGTGGGGCTTGGGGGGCAGTGCCAGGCCACACTGGGTCTTGTAGGTCCACTCCAAGAGCAGTGAGAAGAAGCTGTGAAGAGTCTCAGGCAGGGACAGATGGCCCAGTCAGTGCATCTTATGATTTGTACCATACCAGGGAGAAGGGACCCCAAGAAGGACTGGGTCCCCAGCCAGCTGCTCACCATAGCCAACAGTCCTTCCTCCC
The DNA here is from genome assembly GCA_028551405.1 of Uromys caudimaculatus. Taxonomy (NCBI): domain Eukaryota; kingdom Metazoa; phylum Chordata; class Mammalia; order Rodentia; family Muridae; genus Uromys; species Uromys caudimaculatus. Next base: position 52,844,710 of record CM052706.1, read on the forward strand.
TGCAGGCCAGCTGTCTTGGTTAGGAGGGTGCTGGGGGCAGGCCAAGCAGTCGGGCATAGTGACAATTTTCCTCTCCTCCTGGCAGGTGGGCAGAGTGGCCCTACACTGGGCTGCAGGTGCTGGGCACGAGCAGGCTGTGCGGCTACTCCTGGAGCATGGGGCTGCTGTGGACGATGTGGACTCGGTAGGGAGGTGTGTGTGTGTGTGTGTGTGTGTGTGTGTGTGTGTGTGTGTGTGCGCGTGTGTGTGTGTGTGTCTGACCTGTGAGCAGTTGTCATTGGTGGAATTGCCAGTGATGTGTAGACACATAATAGGCTGGGCTAAAGATGATCTTGGAGATTCACAGGGTCTGGTGACACTGGGCCCATCCCTTGCCCCTGGCACAAGAAGAAAGTGCTTGCTATTATCAGTGTGTTTAGTCCTTTAGGACACTATGTGATGAGGGAGATTGGTGAGCCATAGAACAAATAACCACAAGGATCGATAAAGGCCGGCTTAGTCAAGGACCCAAGCAGAGGGTCTCCTGTGATACCAAGGCCATGGGACTCTGCCCTCGTCAGCACCTTAATGGGTAACTTGCTAAGAAACTGTGTCCTGGAGCATTCTGGGCAGCTAAGTAGATGGTGCTCTGCATGAGAGGGAGGGAGCCCAAAGACAGGGTCTAAGGAATTGCCTCTGCAGGTTTAGAAGGGCTGAATCTGACAGTGTGACATTTGAAACAGATATACTTAAGAATGAAAACTCAAAGCTAGAGTTGTGGCTCAGCTGTGCAGACGGGGGAGGGGGGGGAAGAGAGAGAATAGAGAGACACTATCAGGCCCAAGATGGCCTCAAACTCAAGGCTGACCTTGAAGTTCTGCCTCCATTCCCTGAGAGCGCTAAAGAGCTAGGACTACAGGTGTGCACCATTATGCCTAGTTTATGAGGTTCTGGGGATTGCAACCAGGACTTCATGCATGCTAGGCAAGCACTTTCCCAACTCAGTGACACACCTAGTCCCCAAACTAAGTGTAAACTGAATAACGAAAGAAAGAAAGAAAGAAAGAAAGAAAGAAAGAAAGAAAGAAAGAAAGAAAGAAAGAAAGAAAGAAAGAAAGAAAAGAAAGAAACCACTGGACATTGCATCACACACCTTTAATCCCACATCTAGGAGTCAGGGGCAGACAACCTCTGAGTTTGAAGCCAGCCTGGTTTCCATAGTGCGTTTCAGACCACCCAGGGCTGTGTAGTGAGACCCTGTCTCAAAGTAAACCAACAAGCAAAAGGCAGGGGATGACTGAGTGGGTAAAGGTGGGTGCTATGCAAGCCTGGGAAGCTAAATCCAACCATTTGATCCTCGGAAGCCGTAGAAACTGGAAGGACAGAGCTGAGGGCAAGGCTCTCGTTCACCGCCGCACGTGCTCCACTGCGTGCACACACAGTCAATATGAGTGCACATAGTGACACACACCTTTGATTTCAGCATTTGAGAGGCCAGACAGGAGGATCAGGAGGACAAGTCATCCTTAGCCATGGGGCTACATGTGAACCTATCTCAAACAAAACAAAGCAAAATCAAAAATTCCAAACAAACTTGAGATCTGTTCTTGCCAAACACCTTATTTTCAGTGGTCCTTCGATTGAAGTAGCAACGAGAGTGATGGCACCTGCTTTATTTTTTAGGTTCTATCTAGCAAAAGAACGTTTCTAACAGTCTGTCAGCCTCTGGTTTAATGACAGTGAACCTGGGGCTGCAGAGATGGCTTGGTAGTTTAGAGCACTTGTTTCTTACAGAGGACCTAGGATTCCTAGAACCCACACTGTGGCTCACAACCATGTGTAAATCCAGTCCCAGGGGATCTGATACCTTCTTCTAATCTCCTCTGGTACCAGGCATGTACATGGCCCACATATACAGGCAAAACCTCAATACATGTAAAACAACATAAATAAATCTTTTTAAAAAGTCAGCAAAATTTTCTGGTTTTTAAGTGCCTACAGCTTGGGGCTCTCTGAACTGATCTGTACCTATAGATGAATGGTTTGGCCATGTGGCCACAGCCACACCTCTGCCTCCCCCTTTCTCCTCACCTCCCTGTGTCCTCTCCCCCAGTTTGGGATGAACGCACTCCTCCTGTCTGCCTGGTTCGGCCACTTGCAGATTGTGCAGATCCTGGTTAATGCTGGGGCCAAGGTCCACTGTGAAAGCAAGGTAAGGCCTCAGGCTGCAGCCCCAGCCCCTCTGTTTCCCACCTGCTTCTGCCTATGGCGGCTTGCCTGGCCTTCTGGAACCTTCAGTTCCCACTGAGCCGAGCCCTCCTAAGCTGGAGAAAGGGCGGGTTTTTGTTTTTTTTTTTATCAGGCCACTCCCTCTCATCCGGTTGTTGTCCCCTCCCTGCTCTGGGGTGGAAATTCTCCACTGTCTGACCAGCTGCTTTCCATATTCACAGCCGGGGTCTGCCCAATAGTCCACAGGGCCTTCGGGAAGGTGAGCAGAGGCAGGAGGTCGTCCTTAGGGTTCCTGTCAGGCTCCGCCTTTCTCATCCCCAGGGTGGCCAGATGGAAGGATCAGAATCCTCGATACCAACTCTTAGATCTTGGGCGGTTACATCATCACCCAAGCTTGTTTCCCATTTGGAAATGGGGTTGTCCTTCCATACCTCCAAGTAATGGGAGAAGCAAGATCAACAGTGGGCATAACATCCCACGCTGGGTGGGTGCTGGCTCCTGAGGGACCTGGCCCCCTTCAGTACTTGGTGTGTGAGTGACTTAAGGGAGCAGGGTCCCACAAATCTGGGATTCCTGTAGCCCAGGCTGTACTTGAGCTGCTCATATAGCCGAGGATGAGCCTCTTGCCGCCACCATCCAAGTTCAGGGATTACAGGTGCACGCCACACCTTGTTTGTTCTGTGCTGGGGATGGAACCCAGGGCTTGTGCATGCTAAGCTAGCACTCTATCTACTGACCCCTATGACCTGTGAACTCACAGGATCTAATAGGACAAAAAGAATTTTGCAAATGAGATTATAGATCTTGAAGTGGGAAGATTTTTTCCCCTGGGTTAAACGCTTGGGCCCCTTGTGATCACAGGAGTTCACATGGGGAAATAGAGAGAGGCAGCTAGCAAAGGAAGCTGAGGCTGGATGTTCAATCCCCAGCACCCACATGGCAATTCACAAGTGTTTGTAACTCCAACAACCCTAACACAACCTTCTCTCTGAACCTTTAGAAGAAATGTACCCCTACTCACCCGTTTTAGGCAACCTGTGAACCACCATGTGGGTGACGGGAACCTGGGACCCAGAGCAACAAGTGCTCTTAAACGCCGAGTCATCTCTCTAGCTCTAAAAATATTTTTTAAAAGGACAAACAGCGCTTCAGGGACTACAACCTTCATGCAGGCAGGGATGAATGTCCTGGGTCATTAGTCCTTTGTAAGTCTCCTCCATTTAAATATCACTCAGGAAATTAAATATCACTCAAGAGACCTCTCTCTTCCTACCTCCTCCTCCCTCTCAAAGATCCTGCATAGTACAGCTGGCCTTTGTTCTCTCTGGGAGATTAAGAGGTCAGTCTTAGTAATCTTATACTGAGCACTCAGTTAATGGCTTCATGTGTGTGTGTGTGTGTGTGTGTGTCTGCCCTAGTGTGTACCTGCATGAGTTTATATACAACACATGCATTAGGTACCCTAAGAGGCCAGAGGACATCGGATCCCCTTGGAGTTACAAGCAGGTGTGAGCCATTTGATGTGGGTCCTGGGGCTTGAACCCAGGTCCTTTGGAGGAGCAGCCTGCTCTTAACTGCTGAGTCATCTCTCCAGCTCTGTCAGTAGCTTCTTTGTTGTTGGTTTTTTTGTTGTTGTTTTTTTGTTTGTTTATTTTTTCGAGACAGGGTTTCTCTGTGTAGCCCTGGCTGTCCTGGAACTCACTGTGTAGACCAGGCTGGCCTCGAACTCAGAAATCCACCTGCCTCTGCCTCCCAAGTGCTGGGATTAAAGGCGTGCGCCACCACCCCACCCCACCCTGCCCGGCTCTGTCAGTAGCTTCTTCATCTGTAGCCGTATGGAGGAGGCTGGTGCCTAGAATTCTCACCCAATCACTTGGTGGGATGTTCTGTGCTGTGCGATCTCATCTTACAGTTTAGAATCTTTTTTTTCTCTTCTGTTTATAAAATGTTTTCTAGTTGAGCATGATAGAGAAAAACCTTTCATCACAACACTTGGGAGGCAGAGGCAGGAGGATATCTATGAGTTTGAGGCCAGCCTGGTCTACAGAGTGAGTTCCAGGCCAGCTAGAGATGCTGTATGTACTTCCCCTGGGTTCTGACCTGCACTGAGGCAGTCTGTGCATACATGCAGACTCAGGGAAGTAAAGGCAACGAACGGGCCCCAAACCAGAGCTGATGGGCGTGGGGCCAGGGTTTGGCTTCTGGCATCCTGATGGCTGCCTGCCTCACTGGGTCATGCCTAGCTCTGACGGCATTGTTGCCATGGAGAGCTGTGTGCTGGGTAGTGTATGAGATGGACGCCCCTTCACAGACTCCAGGGGTCCCCTTGGGCTTATTTCCAGGACGGCCTGACCTTACTACACTGTGCTGCACAGAAAGGCCACATGCCTGTGCTGGCCTTCGTCATGGAGGACCTGGAGGACGTGGCCTTGGACCATGCAGACAAGGTAAGATCCATACAAAGCTATCCACTCAACTCTCCCATTGGCTGGGATTTACTGAGTGTACCCTGTTAGCTGGGGCACTGCCCATGGATCTTATTGGCTCAGGCTCTCCTAGGGTACTGCACATCTGGAGTGCATTATCTGATCAACTAGAAAAACTGTACTCTACCTTGAGTGTCTCCAGAGGGAACCTGAAGGGTCCCTGAACAGGCGGGATGAAAACAGAACATGGTTGACTCTCACTTCCATCAAGGACTAAACAGGCCAGAGAAAGGAGCCTGTTGTTTGCTTCTGGAGAACAGGGCATTTAGGGAGGGAGAGATTTAGAGTCATTGGAAAGGGGTGGAAAGCATTCTTGGAACTTTAAGGGCAGGAAAGAACTCTGAAGGTGTGATTTCGGGGGCGGGGGAGGGGGGACGGAAATCATGAGAGGGAAAGCCAAAGGGGCTGGGGGTCCCCTTGGAGATCTGTCTCAAGTCTGAGGATTTTGTCTTCAGGTGGCAGGCAGCAGGGAGCCACTGGAGGGCTGCAGTAGAGGAGGGTAGCTTCTCCCAACAGAGGGGCTGTTGTTCAGAAGCTAAGGCTGGGTAAGAGGTGGGATGGGGTGGGAGAGGCAGGTTACAAGCACAGAGAGATGAGGAGAGCAGAGGGCAGGGCCACGGTAGGTGTGTGCTTCTGGCAGTGTGAGGAGGCTCACTGCCCCTCACCTTCCGGCCAGCTGGGAAGAACAGCCTTTCACAGAGCCGCTGAGCACGGACAGCTGGATGCTCTGGACTTCCTCGTGGGCTCTGGCTGTGACCACAGTGTCAAGGACAAGGTACGGTGATGGAGAGTAACTCTAAACTCCAGACCCGGCTGCAGCCGCCCTGCACCTTCTTGGTCCTGGCACCTCCATGACCCTACTCATTTCTCTTTTCAGATTGTTGTTATGTGTGTGAATGCTTTTCCTGAATATATGTGTGCCATGGATATGCCTGGTGCCCTCAGACGTCAGAAGAGGGTGTCAGAGGGTTGTGAGGCACCATGTTGGTGCTGGGAATTGAACCCAGGCACTCTGGAAGAGCAACAAGTGCCCTTAAGCCATCTCTCCAGCCTATTTCTGATTTGAGTTCTGATAGAGGGAAAGGTCCCAAGAGGCCAGAATGTGTCATGTGTCTGATTTCTTCAAGTGGGCACGTCAGTGCATGCGAGCCAGCTGGTGGGGTATAAGAAGCCCAAGATGAAACCTCTTTTCCTTTTCTCTCTCTCTTCCTTCCCCTTTGAGACAGTCTCATACAGTCCAGGCTGGCTTCAAGCTCAGCGTGTATCTGAAAGTGACCTGGAACTTTTTATCTTCCTGCCCCTAGCTCCCAAGCACTGGATTTATAGGTATCACTGCCCCACCTGGTTTATATACTTCTGGAGATTGAACCAGGGACCTTGTGTGTGCTAGGCAACCACTCTACCAACTGAGCTACATTCCCAGCCCTTATTTTATTCTTTTTAAAAAGGAATTATTTATTATTTATTTTATGTATATGAGTACACTGTAGCTGTCTTCAGACACATCAGAAGAGGGCATCAGATCCCATTATAGATGGTCATGAGCCATCATGTGGTTGCTGGGAATTGAACTCAGGACCTTTTGAAGAGCAGTCAGTGCTCTTAACCACTGAGCCACCTTTCCAGCCCCCTTATTTTATTCTTAAAGTGATGAACCTGCCTTGAATCATAAAGAGCAAGAGTGTGTAGAAGACCGGGCCTTGAGAATGCTCCTGGTTGTGCCTTTTGGCAGTGCACAGGCATGACACTTGTCAGACTTGCTTTGTAATCCTGAACATGTCACCCTGGCCCTTAACTTGTGTGCCTGTAAAATGGAGGGGGCAGCTCTAGTGGGGGTTCTCTGACATACTGACATACATATTTGGGGACCCTGTATCTGTGGGCCCTTCAAACAGTCTTCTTCCTGCAGGATGGGAATACGGCCCTGCACCTGGCTGCCAGCCAGGGCCACATGGATGTGCTACAAAGACTTGTGGACATTGGGCTAGACCTGGAAGAACAGAACACAGTGAGTCACCAGCTGGGGACACACATAGATGAGATGCTCTCTGTCCTTGAGGAGGCCCCAGTCTGTGGTGCAGTGTGGTTTTGTCTTGGTAGTGATCTGGAGCAGGAAGCTGAGGGCATTTTCTCACAGTGATACCTACCAGGAGGAGGTAAGCAGAAGCCCAGGGACCTGGCTGAGCAGGGAGCCAGACAGGCTGGATTGTCAAAACATGAGAAGTTGTCACCACCCAGATAGTCAGGGGCGACTTTCTGACATAGGAGGAACTAGAGTGGTGAGGGTGAGATGGCTTAAGGGACAAGGAGCACATGGACAGAGGTGCTGATGACAGTCACACAGGGAGACCATCAGTGCGGGTTCAGAAGCCACAGGTAACCAAGACTCTTGTCCTCACTAGCAGGTGGCTGAGAGTTCAAACGGCCAGAACAGAGGCATGTGCTCTTCATAGGTTTGACTTCAGTCTCACCAGTCTCCATTCTTCCCCTGTGTGTTTCAGGAGGGCCTGACTGCTTTGCATGCAGCCACTGAAGGGATCCACACTGACTGTGTGATGCTTCTCCTCAGTGCTGGGAGCGACGTGAATGCCCTCACCCAGGTAGCCAGCTCTCCTGAGACTGATGGCTTCCCTTCCCCAGGCTACTGAGTCTCAATCAGAAATAGCTGATTCCTAAATGTTCTGTGAATAGAGGCTTTAAGGCAGTCATCCTGGGTCTTGGTCTTGGCTTCTTCATGGTTTAGCTATGTATTCTAGCAAAAGTCATTGTGGTAAAGGCCACAGTGGGCTCTTTGCAAGTCATGAGGCCTGGGCATATCACAGATTTCTCCTACCATGAGACTTGAATAGAACACGAATCTCACGGCGCCTTGTCACACCCACATGAGAGAGTCTTGGGACATTGCCTGATGCCTGTTTCTCTCTAGAAAAGGCTGAGCTGCCTCCACTACGCAGCCCTTGGTGGCTCTGAGGACTTGTCCCGGGCACTCATCAGGGCAGGAGGGTGCACAAATGTGGCTGACGAGGTAAGTGTTGGGCCAGGATTGAAAAGATCCACACAGCAGTTAACTGTAATTAATTAACTGTATTAATTAAGCACAGGAGGGAGAGCTAGTCCCGCGGGGTTGGAATGGGGCAGGGACTGAAGGAATAGTGGCATGTCATGTTCTGATGTTTTATCAGGAGCAGGGCTGAAACCAAACTTGTCCATCCTCCCAGCTGAATTAACTACAACTGGTAGATCCAGCCACTTAGTTATATTCTCTCTTTCCCTCTCTTTACCGTGCGTGTGCAGAGATGCCACAGGTTAATATTAGGTGTCTTCCTCAATCCTTCTTTATCTTATTTTATTTTACTTTATTTTATCTTATCTTATTTTATTTTTTGAGTCAGAAAGATTCTTCTGGCTTTGCTCCTCCAGTAATAGGATTTCAGGTATACACTGCTGGCTTTTTATGTGGGCTTTTTATGTGGGTGCTCGGAATCTGAACTCAGGTCCTCATGCTTGCTTGGCAAAAACTTTACCAACTGAGCCATCTCCCCATCCAGTTGTTTCCTATTAGAATTTATTAGGGGCAGTGTACTCCTGTGGTTGAGAAGATTTTGTTATGAGAAAACCCAGATATGCCTACCTTGGGATTCTTCCCAATTTTGCTTAATAAATATATTTGCTCTGGGCAAGGGGTGGGGAGAGGCAGAGACAGAGGAAGAGAAATGGAGAGAGAGAGAGAAAGAGAGAGAAACTGGCCCTGAGCCCTGGCACTACCTGGTAACTTGCAAACTGACTTTACTAAGCCTGTTTTCATATATATAGGAATTATTATCATTATGTAAATAAGATACATATTTCAAAAATGTATCTTTCTGTCTATGTTTCTCTATGTGTGTCTCTCTCCCTGTCTCTGTCTCTTTGTGTTCACAAGTGGAGGTCAGAGAACAACACATGAGAATCAGTTCTCTCCTTCCTCTATGTGGTTCCAGGGATCAAACTCAGGTCTTCAGGCTTGGCAGCAAGCACCCTTACCTACTGAGCCATTTTACTGACCCCAAAGCTATGGATTTTTAAATTAGAAATAAAGAAGTCCTTTCCCCTTCCCTCCTTTCTTTTGAAACAGTCTTGCTATGTGTCCCTGACTGGCCTGGTATTCATTATATAGCTGAAAAGCATACAACTTTTTTGTTTGTTTTTGTTTTTTGTTGTTTGTTTTTTCGAGACAAGGTTTCTCTGTGTAGCCTTGGCTGTCCTGGAACTTGCTCTGTAGACCAGGCTGGCCTTGAACCAGAAGATCCACCTGCCTCTGCCTTCCAAGTGCTGGGATTAAAGGTGTATGTCACCACAGGCTGACTGAAAATATGAATTTTAAATGATTGTAAAAACAGCCTGGCACATCCCAGCATTGATTTTCTAGAGCTTGGGGATCAAGAATGTCTTTCCCCTATATTCAAATTAATTGTATTCTGCTGTTTTAACAACTTTTTTTTTTTTTTTTTAAGACAGTGTCTTGCTATGTAGACCAAGCTGGCTTCATACTCACAAAGATCCTCCTGCCTCCTCCCAAGTGTTGGGGTCAAAGGTGTGCACCACCACATCTGACACGAGAACACTTCTTTGTTCCCTCCCAGATTTTCCCCAGATGCACAGTAGTGCCTTCCACTAGAAGAGTCTACGCTAAGGTAGTTCCTTGAGGAAGGAGTGCTCTTGACTTGGGTATTTTTCTCTTCTGTGTGGTTTTATAGAGTTAATTGTAGGGTTCTACTGCAGGGCTAAGTTTAAACCTAGTCATATAATCTCTTTACTCACAAATGAGGTATTGGTAAAATCTTTTAAAACGCTGACAACGGCTGGGCATAGTAGCACATGCCTTTAATCTCAGCTCTTGGGAGGCAGAAGCAGGTGGATCTCTATGAGTTTGAAGCCAGCTTGGTCTACAGAGTGAATTCTAGGCCAGCCAGGGCTATGTAGTGAGACCCTGCCTCAAAGCACAGACTAAAATGCTAACAAGCAGAGGCTGAAGAGATGGCTCAGCAGTTAAGAGCACTTGCTGCTCTTTCAGAGGATTCAGGTTCTGTTTCCAGCACCCATATCTAGTAACTCACAACCGCCTATAACTCCAGTTCCAGGGGATAGTAGATTTTGGCCTCCATAGGAAACCCTACACAAGTCTCATATGCTCATACAGACAGACATGCAAACATAAATTAAAAATAATAAATCTTTAAAATAAGTAAGTAGGGCTGGAGATCAGTACAGTGGTAAGGAGCACTGTTCTTGGAAAGGACTCAGGTTCGATTCCCAATACTCACATGGTGGCCCATAACTGTCTGCAACCCTAGATCCAGGGGTTCTGACATCTGCTTCTAATGTTCACTAGCCCAGGAACACACATGTTGCACAGACATACATGCAGGCGAAGTACTCATATACACAAAAATAATAAACCCAAAATAATAAAAAATTAATTATTTAAAAATAATCAATTATTACTTATTAATAAATAAACTATTTGAAAACAATTATTTATTAGTTAATTAATCATTTAAAAATACAGATACACCTCCCTCCCCTGAATTGTACTACTAATGACAGCAGAGGGCAGTCCTAGGTCTTTTTTTTTTTTTTTTTTTCCCCCCCCTGGACATGGTTTCTCTTTGTAGCCCTGGCTGTCCTGGAACTCACTCTGTAGACCAGGCTGGCCTTGAACTCAGAAATCCGCCTGCCTCTGCCTCCCAAGTGCTGGGATTAAAGGCGGGCGCCACCACTGTCCGGCTCAGTCCTAGGTCTTTACATGTTATGTTCTATAAACTTTTTACGTTCACTATATAAGTATATATTTTATTATGCGTATAGATCTGCAACATCCATTTCACTGGCTTGGTACTATTCCATAGTGCGTGTGTCCTTGTCACCTAGGGAGGTGGCATATTTTCATGTTGTTATTAGTCAGGAGGCCACAGGTGGCTGTCGGGAATGGTGTTCCTCAGCCTTGAACAAGGCCTTAGACACGTGTTTGACTTGTGTAAGGACTTCTAGGTGCCTGGCCACTCTCATTCATTCATTCACCCACACATCACTGTGGTCAGGCACCTTCCCCAGGTGCCTCCTGGCTTGGGCTGTAAACCGTAGTGCGTCTGCTTGTAAGATGCAGACCCTCACCAGGACACAAACCTTTTGTGTGGTTCTTAGACCGCTGTGTGGATTTAGTGTGGTAGAGAATCAGAAGGTGATGTTGCTAGAAGGGTCCTTAGCAACCATCACTTGTCAGATGAGGAGTAACAGAGGAGGGTGGAGCAGAGCAGAAAAACAGGCATGTCCAAGGTCATGTGGTGTATTAACATACTCAAGGCTGGCACATCAGACTCTCTAGCCTGGCACGAAGACTGTTACCCTCAGTTTTAGGCCTCCAGTTCCAGGCATTGTGGATGGGCCTGCCTCAATATGGTCACCTCCACTGTTTGAGAGACTGCAGTGACCATATTGACCCCACCTTACCTCCAATCTGCAGTCCCGGAGGAGGGGGCAAGTGATTGATCTGTGCGTCTCTCCCGTAGCAGGGCACCACTCCGATGCACCTTGCGGTGAAACACAACTTCGCTGGCCTTGTCCAGCTCCTCATAGATGCCCACAGTGATGTGGACGCAGCGGACATTGTGAGTGACTGCAGAAACCAACCATTCAGACCCAGGGCTCTCCCAGCATGACCTCGAGTTGAGAAATTAATTTCCTTTTTTAGCTTTCCAAGGCTGTTGGTTTATTTTTATTCATGTGTGTGTGTGTGTGAGTGTGTGTGTGTGTGTGAGTGTGTGTGTGTGTGTGTGTGTATGTGTGTGTATGCGGGCGTGCGTGCGTGCGTGTGTGCACACAGGTGTGAGTGTGAGTATGTGCTCCTGTGTGCAGGTGCCCTGGGAGGCCGGAGGTGCATAAAATCTTCTGGAGCTGGAGTTGCAGGCAGCTGTGGGCCATCTGGTGTGAGTGCTGGGGATTTAGCTGGGATCTCCCACAGAACCGTGCTTGCTCTAAGCCACCAAGCCGCCCCTCTAGCCTCTGTGTGTTGTTGTCAGTCAGGGGTTCTGTTCCTGCACTAACATCATGACCAAGAAGCAAGGTGGGGAGGAAAGGGTTTATTCAGCTTACATTTCCACATTGCTGTTCATCACTAAAGGAGGTCAGGACTGGATCTCAAGCAGGTCAGGAAACAAGAGGTGATGCAGAGGCCATGGAGGGATGTTACTTATTGGCTTGCTTTCCCTGGCTTTCTCAGCTTGCTTTCTTATAGAACCCAAGACTACCAGCCTAGGGATGGCACCACCCACAAGGGGCCCTCCCCCCTTGATCACTAATTGAGAAAATGCCTTACAGCTGGATCTCAAGGAGGCATTTCCTCACCTGAAGCTCCTTTCTCTGCGGTAACTCTAGCTTGTGTCAAGTTGACACACAAAACCAGCCAGCACAGTCTCTGTAGTCCTGGCTGTCCTGGAACCTACTATGTAGGCCAGACTGGCCTTGAACTCACAGAGATCTGTGATTCCTGCCTCTGCCTCCTGAGTGCTGGGGTTAGAGGAGTGCGCCACCACACCTGGCTCCCATATGCCTTTTGCATGCTTTACCTCCCCTCTTGTCTTTGCTCCAGAGGCAGCAGACTCCCCTCCACCTTGCCGCTGAGCATGCCTGGCAGGATGTCGCAGACATACTCCTCATGGCTAGAGCCGACTTAAGCCTGCGAGATAAGGTACCTGTGCTCTAAGCAGCCCCCCTTTCAAGCCTTCACGGCTTCCTCCATGTCACACACAGCTACCAATGCCAATAATAATACATACAAGTAAATGTAACAACAACACTGCTATTATTGTTATTGTTATTAGTATTTATTCCACATCTCTACCATGCAGCCCAAAAAACCTTTCTGTTATCCATTGTGGACCACTGGAAGCACTTCCTGGAGGTTTTGTAGGAAGTCCAGAGGCAGCCCTGCCCTGCCCTGTACAAGCTTCCCTCTGCCTCTTCTTTGCAGCAAGGAAAAACAGCCCTGGCAGTGGCTGCCCGTAGCAACCACGTCAGCCTGGTGGACATGATCATAAAAGCCGATCGTTTCTACCACTGGGAAAAGGTACCACCTCCATTGATCTCCCCAGCCTTGGCTGTGCATGGAACTGCAACCAATTCTGGGGGCCCCATCTCTACGTGGGTGGTCATCTCTGCCTTGGGTACCATCAAGACTGTGAGGACCTAGATAGGCAAGCATCCAGCCACACCGAGATGAGGCAGTCTTGGGTCTGTGCTGGTAGGATCCTGGCCAAGAAATAAATTGGTCTGAATACATAAACTTCATGGTGATAAAGAAATGGTGTGAGAACAGAGAGGTGTCTGGCTGGAGGCTTCCTGGAGGAGGTGGCACGGTAGTGCTCTTTTGACTGTGGCAGTGGGTTGAAAGTCAGGGAGGTGAGTTCTAGGTGGAAGAACAGTGTGAGTTGGGATCCAGTGGTCAAGGCAAGGCACAGTCAGACAGGAAGACAGACATGAAGTCACGGACCCATGCTGATTCAGGTTCCCAGGTTCTGTATCGCTTGTATCATGAGGAAGAGCTTGCAAGGAGGCCCCAGATGGCTCTAGCACTTTTGGGATTTGCCCCACAGGGCCACCTTTCAAACAGGGATGGCAGCGACCTCTCTAGGAAGAATATAACCTTTAAGCAAGACCATCGGCAGGAAACACAGCAGCTCCGCTCCGTGCTTTGGCGACTGGCCTCCCGGTATCTGAGGCCCAATGAGTGGAAGAAACTGGCCTATTCCTGGCAGTTCACGGAGGCTCACGTCTGTGCCATTGAGCAACAGTGGACAGGTACCGCATTACCCTGCCCTACCCCAGGGCAGCCAGAGGTTGGGAGCATGTGAGATGAGTTCTGTGTTCTGTGCAGCTGGGGACAAAAGCTTGTATGACCCACAGCCCAGCTCTGCTCTACTTCCAAAGATCTCCTGGCTTCTTGCACAGGCTCTGCATCCCTATTTTACCTCCTTTATGATCTCTAATTTTGCAGAATCAGCTGGGACCCATACTTACTGTTTATACACTCAGCTAATGCCATTCCCATGGGGGGGCTGCGTTAAGAGTGGTGACTGTTGTCACTGTTATTAATATCAGTTTAGACATCTTGGCCCTGGTACAAAGGAGCGAAAAAGAAACAGAAATAAAGCATGCCATGCCGGGGCGGTGACTCAGTGTATATGCGTATGGTATATGGGTGAGTGACGTGTGTGAATGTGTGTGCTTGTGCATATGGCATGTGCACCTGTGGCCTTGCATGCGGAGGCCGAAGAGGGGCGCTGAGTGTCCCACTTCATCGCTCTTCCTGTCTCACTGAAGCTGACGCTTGCTGGGTTTTGGCTAGGCTGGCTGGCTAACAAAGCCTAGTGATGCTTCTTTGCACCCCACCTTGTTCCTTTGTATCAGTTAAAGATGTACCTTGAAGACATAGCCCCCCCCCCTCTTTTTTGAGTAACATAGGCAGGTAGATGCCTCAGAGAAAACCTGAGACTATGAAAGTTCCACAGCCTGAGACACCAGTCACCAAGAATCTGTACCCTAACCTCCGACCCAGGCCACCTATAGCGGAGAGAAAGGCGTCTTTCCATCTGGGTGCATTCAGGATGCAGTAGAGGGCAGCATACACACGCTTTGGGAAGATGCCAAAGTGGCCTCTTCTCTCATCCTCTACAGGAACTAGGAGCTACCAGGAGCATGGCCACCGGATGCTGCTCATCTGGCTGCATGGTGTAGTCACAGCTGGGAAGAACCCCAGCAAAGCACTGTTTGAGGGCCTTGTGGCCATTGGCAGGAGAGACTTGGCTGGTAAGTAAGCCCTGGCTAGAATATTTGGGCCCTCGAAGGGCTGCTCAGACCACAGCCCTTTGTGGCTGGTCATGGGCAAACTGAAAAAGGCTGGTCCTTAGTCATCAGTGTCTTTGAGTAAGTTAACCCTGTAATAGTGCCAGTGAGCCCTGTGCCCTCACAGCCACCAAAGTCACCAATGACGCTATAATCCTTACTCCCAACTGTCTCTGTCTTTTAGTTTGGAGTAAGGCTGAAACAGTCTTGGGACTTTTTTTGCACAGACATTAGGAGAGATGAGCCACAAACTGGCTTAAACATTGAGTTGAGCCTTCTGAAGCCAGCATAAGGTACTTAACTATTCTACTCCTAAATGACTAATTTGGGATTCCTATAGTGTCTTGGGACTTTCAGACAAGCAGGATCAAAGGTTGTCAAACTAATCCCCCATTAAAGGCAAGCTGGCTTATGAAAAAGCCTTAAGCAGTGGACATGTCCGTCAATGTGGGCAGCTCCAGGGTGGG
Source organism: Uromys caudimaculatus (assembly GCA_028551405.1). Taxonomy (NCBI): domain Eukaryota; kingdom Metazoa; phylum Chordata; class Mammalia; order Rodentia; family Muridae; genus Uromys; species Uromys caudimaculatus. Next base: position 52,859,750 of record CM052706.1, read on the forward strand.
CTACTAGGCAGTTCCTAGAAGTCATGGAGGCTACACTGGCTATGAGGCAACAGGCAAAATAGTTCTTGCTGTGAGCTGGGACCTGAACTCAGGTTCTATGCAAGAGCAACAAGTGCTCTTAACTACAGAGCCATCTCTCTGACCTTCCCAAATATTCTGAAGAATGGCAATGTGTCTTCTCTTAGCACAAAGACTCACAGGGAATTAGGACACAAACCAACCCAGGGAGGAAGGGCAGATGCAACTCTAGGCAACAAGGGTCTTATGTTCTACAGAAAGCACCAGGAAGATGGCAAACGGTGAGACTGCGGCCCCCAGGAGGTGTACAGCCATGTGAGCTTCGGGAACACCTGGAGATTACCTGCACAGAAGAGCATGTCTATAGGGCTTTCAGAGCAGCCCTGCACACAGACCCCCAGCTGCTGCTACTGAACCATAGAGCCCAGCAGGAAAAACTGGTACTTTCTGAAGGATGGGCCATGGGTCTATTCTAGGTTTTCTGGGTCATCCTGTCCCAAGAGTATGGCCCTTTCTAGCTCTCAGCTTATTTTGTTGTGTTTGTGAGGATGCAAATGTCTGTACCTGTGTCGCGGGTATGTGGAGGCCAGAGGACGCTTGGCGGGGTGTTCCTCCCCAGGCACTGTCCATCTTGGGTTTTTTGTTTGTTTGTTTTGAAACAGTCTCTCTCTATGTTCCCAGCAGTCATGAAATACCTTGTGTTTTTGAGGCAAGGCCTCACTAGACTGACTGGCCAGTGAGCTCAGTGACCCTTCTGCTTTGCCCTCTAGTCCTGGGTTTACAAGTGTGTGCCACCATGCCCTGGTTTTTATATGGGTTCTGAGGGTCAAACTCAGTTCCTCGGGTTGCATGGCAGGCGCTGTACCCACTGAGCTGTTCTGCCCGAGTTTCTCAGTTCATTTTCACCTTCATTATCTTAGAACACCATGAGCACCCCTGAGGTGCAAGGAGTATCTTTACAGCCTAGGGCACTGGGGTGCAGAGAAGAAAAACAGCTTGCCCGGGTCATTCCACAAAGCATGAGGTGTCAAACCAGCAGCCCTCCAACCCCAGGCTGCAGGAAGGGCCGCGTTCATGCAACCTGGACGTCCTTAACTCATCAAGGACAACGCAGTGCTCTCTAGTGCTAAGCAGACAGAAGCTGCCTTGCTGATTCCACTGCTGTTTGCATTCGCAAGTCCCTTTGTACACTGAGGGCCCCGGAGGCTCTCTCCTGCTCTTCCCTCTCATCAGGTAATTGGATATGTAATGGGATATATAATTTTTAAAAATGTTTTTGATCTTTTTTATCTTGAAGTCACTTCAGACTTACAAAAAAAAAAAATTGCAAACTAGAACTGAGAATGTTCAGGTGTTCTGCACACAGAGTCTCTAAACATTAACTCTTGCATAACTACAGTGTGGATGTAAAACCAGGAAGTTAGGGGCTGGAGAGGTGGCTCAGTGGTTGAGAGCATTGTTCTTGTAGAGGACCCTGAGTTCAGTTCCCTGCACCCACCTGGCAGCTTAGAGCTATCTGTAGCTCCAGGTGATCTGACACCCTCTTCTGGCCTCCGGTGTCACTGCTTGTGTGTGACGATGGTGATGGTGATGATGGTGATGATGATGATGGTGATGATGATGATGATGATGTGTGTGTGTGTGTGTGTGTGTGTGTGTGTGCAGGCAAACATTCATACCTATAAAATCTTTTCTAAAATTTAGGAAATAACAGTGTTTACAAACTACTCATTAATCTCAAACCATATTCAGATTTTGTCAGTGCTATGTCAGCTCCTGGGTTAATATCAGGCCCAGGATCACAGATTACATTTAGACATTTTGGTTACCATTCTGTTTCTTTGGTGCTGGGGATTGAAGCCAGGGTCTCACATATACTAAATACATGCTGCACCAAGCAGGCCTCAAACACACAGGGATTACAAGACATACACCGCCAAACTCCCCGCCATACCATTTACCCATTTACTGTGTGTGTCACCCCTGTGGAGGACGACTGTCAGAACTACTTCTCTCCCTTGACCTCGTGGGTCCTGGGGTTGGAGTCAGGTCATCAGATTGATGGCAAATACTTTCACCCACCGAGTCATCTGCTGGGCCCCTCTTCCCTCTCTTAAAAGATTTTAGATTTAAAATTTTAATGTTATGTCTATGTTTTGCATGCTTGTATGCATGCGCACCACAGCTGTGGCTGGTACTCTAAGAGGTCAGAGAGGCATCGGATTCTCTGAAACTGGAGTTCCAGAGCCCATGAGCCATGTGTGAGTTTTGGGAACTGAACCCAGAACCTCTGCAAGAGCAACAAAGTAGCCTAACTGCTGCACCACCTCTCAGCCCTCATCTGGTCCCGTGAGAAGGCTCTGGGGCAGCATGTCCAGTTAAACATGCTGAATTGACAGGGATATTTCATAGCTGCACAGCCAGGATGAACCCACCGGCCAGTGTGGCTACTGAGCAGTATACAGTAGGTGTGGCCGAGGAACGGAATTTTCAGTTTTATTTAGTTTTTTGTCTTTTTTTTCTTTCTGAGACAGAGTCTCTCTGTGTAGCCCTGGCTGTCTTGGAACTCTCTCTGTAGATCAGACTGGCCTCCAACTCACTGCCTGTCTCTGCCTCCTGAGTGCTGGGAATAAAGGGGTGTACCACCTCTGCCTGGTCAATTTTATTTAGTTTTAACTAATGGAAAAAATAGTGGTGGTTTTGTTTTTTCTTTTACTAGTACTGGGGTTCATAGTACGCAAGCACTCTACCACTGAGTTGTACTTATACCCAAATTATCTGAGTTTTAGCAAATGATATGCTTCCTGGGCTAGCCTGGTGCTTCACTCTGAAGTGTCAGGCAAGCACAGCTTGTGTGTGTGTGTATGTGTGTGTGTGTGTGTGTGTGTGTGTGTGTGTAACAGCAGGAAAATGTGGTCCCAGGGGCTGTGACTCTGGAAGCTTGGTTGTCTTCCATGATTCAGACACTGTGGGACAGCCTAGTGGTCACCATAGTGACTGCTGTCTCAGGAGGACACATCCCAGAAAAGCATCACAGTTCTCCATGGGCTGGAGACAGAATGGACGCAGGTGGAACTGGAAGGGGCGTTGGCCATCGCGGTGGCTGGGTACACAGTGGTCCCATCCTTCCCCGCTGGTCTAGCCGTCATTTTCTTTCCTGTTCTCCCCACATTCCTCCCTTCCTTCTATATTTTAACAGTCCCTCTTTCCTTCCCTCCCTCCTTCCCTACAGTTCTCATAGATTGATTTCCATACCATGTTATATACAGAGTATGCATATATGCTTTTTTGAGACAAGGTCTTATTACATGGCTCTTGCTGACCTTGAACCTGCTGTATAAACCAGACTGGCTTCACATTTGGGATGAACCCTTGTCTCTCTGCTTCCCAAGTGCTGGGATCATAGCTATGTCCACACCACTGTACCTGGCTGACACATACATGCAATCTAGACTGTTAAAATACAATCTAGATTCCTGTCCCATCAAACTCACAGAAGAACTCACAGCCCTTTCAGGTTTGTGTCTGTGTTTCTCCAGATAGTTGGTGCCAAAAAAGAACCATCTCTTCATGGCTTAAGAAACAGCTGAGCCAGCAGCATTCCCAGGACCTGAGAGGAGGAGAGAAGAAAAAAATAACTGGAGGGTGGTGGGATTCTACTCCAACTTCCAGGACTGACTGGCTCTAGACCTCTTGGGATAGTGTCTTAGTCAGGGTTTCTATTCCTGCACAAATGTCATGACCAAGAAGCAAGTTGGGGAGGAAAGGGTTTATTCAGCTTACACTTCCATGCTGCTGGTCATCATCAAAGGAAGTCAGGACTGGAACTCAAGCAGGTCGGGAAGCAGGAGCTGATGCAAAGGCCATGGAGGGATGTAACTTACTGGGTTGCTTGCTTCTACTGGCTTGCTCAGCTGGCTTTCTTATAGAACCCAAGACTACCAGCCCACAGATGGTACCACTCACAAGAGGCCCTCCCCCCTTGATCACTAATTGAGAAAATGCCTTACCGCTGGATCTCATGGAGGCACTTTCTCAACTGAAACTCCTTTCTCTGTGATAACCCCAGCTTGTGTCAAGTTGACACAAAACTAGCCAATACAGATAGTAAAGTCTGGACCCATAGTTGGAGGTAGGTCAAATATCAGTGCTCCCTTAGAGCTCATGGGTCTTGGATGCTTTCATGCGGTGAGCGCTGGTTGGTGTCAGAAGCTGGCACTGTCCGAACAGTGAGGGGTGCTCAGGGTCCTGAGATACAGTTGCCGCTGCTGTTGAAATGTTAACTTTTTAAAAGTAGGCAACCTCACAGCCTCTGCTTTAGACCTAGCTGGTTTCCCATAGGCTGACTGGTCCACCTCACTTGCTCCTCATTGCCTGACAGTGCAGCCTCACAGGCCACACATTGAACCTGCAAGGTTCAGGCCGTGGTACTGAGGTGCAGGTGTGCAGCCCAGTGTGCACGACAGTCAAGCTGCAGCAGAAGATGCTGATGCAAGGAGTCTACCCAGCATGCACGGACACAGCTTCTATCACGAAGCCTTCCTGTTGTTCCAGGCAGGGACATTCTCTCCCTATGTAGCCCAGGCTGGTCTTGAATCTCTCTTTTGTCCTGCAGCAGCTCCTGGGTGCTGTGATGACCAGGGGCACCAACGCACCTGGGCTGAAGTTCTTCATCCCCACAGTGCTTCAGATCTTTTGTAATTGTTTTTTTTTTTTTTTTTTTTTTTACAAATAAACCACCGGATTGTCTTCTGGAGCTTGTTAAAATAAAATCTGCCTTGTCTGCACAATGGAATAGTACATGCTGGTGAGAAGGAACCTAAGTGTTGTTGTGGAAGGCGCTTCAAGATCAGTTAAGTGGAAAAATCAAGCTGTGGATCAATGTGTGACTGTGCTTGCTGCTTGACAGGGGAAAGTGTCTTTTTCTTTGTATATGCTTTAATAAATAAAAGCTAGATTTGGGAGGCAGAGGCAGGCAGATTTCTGAGTTCGAGGCTGGCCTGGTCTACAGAGTGAGTTCCAGGACGGCCAGGGCTACACAGAGAAACCTTGTCTCGAAAAAAAACCAAAAATAAATAAATAAAAATAAAAGCTAGATGAAGGCTCAGAAGCCAATAGAAATGGTGCCTTTTGGGTAAGAGCCTATGGGATAGGGAGAAGGTGGGTTTCTTAGTTAGGGTTTTAGGTGCACAGACACCATGACCAAGGCAACTCTTATAAAGGATGACATTTAATTGGGGCTGGCTTACAGGTTAAGTGGTTCAGTCCATTATCATCAAAGTGGGAACATGGCAACATCCAGGCAGGCATAGTGCAGAAGAACCTGAGAGCTCATCTGAAGCTAGCAGAATACTGGCTTCCAGGCAGCTAGAAAGAGGATCTTAAAGTCCACATCTACAGTGACACACTTACTCCAACAGGGCCACACCTAATAGTGCTACTCCCTGAGCCGAGCATATACAAACCATAACAGTGGGAGAAAAAAAAATCTTTTTTTTTTTAATTTATTTATATGAGCATAATGTAGCTGTCTTCAGACACACCAGAAGAGGGCATCTGATCCCATTACAAATGGTTATGAGCCACCATGTGGCTGGGAATTGAACTCAGGACCTCTGGAAGAACAGTCAGTGCTCTTAACTGCTGAGCCATCTCTCCAGCCCCAAGAAAGAATTCTTAATGGAATTATGTATTGCTTTAACTTTCAAAATGTGCAGGTGCATAAAAGAATATAGCATTCTGGAGAAGGCTAAATGATGAATGGTATAGAGACCCGCAGCTACCAGGGACTCCCGGTAAGGAGGAGGGTTGAGGAGATGGCATCCAGGGCACTGTTGGGACAGTGAGGCTGTTCTTTATGGTGCTAGTGGATGTATGCCATTGAACGGTCCTCAGAACCCACGAGGCATAGCACCCTGTGAGGCCTGAGGTGAGCTAGGGACTTTAATTAATAATGTCTCAGTATGAGCTGGGACGTGGCTCAGTTGGAAGAGTGCTCGCTTAGCATTCATGAAGCCCCAGGTTCTATCCCTGGCTCTGCACGAACCAGGCCTAGTGGCATGCTCAGTAACATAATGAGATCAGATTGAGCTCTCCCTGTCTAAAAAGAAAGGAAAAAAGAAAGGCAGAAAGAGAGGAGAGTCAGTGTTTGTTCATCAGCTGTAGCATACCCCACAGATGCAAAATAGTGTAGGACAAATGGTGGGGTAGAGAAAGATAGATGGTCACTTGGCCTTCTCAGTCATTTTAAAAGTAAAATCGCTCAAACAAACAAACAACCTGGGAGCTGGAGAGATAGCTCAGCAGTTAAGAATGCTTGCGGCCCTTCCAGGGGATTGGAGTTCAGTTCCCAGCACCTAAGTCAGGGAGCTTACGACTGTCTGTCACTGCAGCTGTAGGGGGATCTGAAGTCTCTGGTCTCTGAGAGTACCTGCACTTGTGTGCACAGATCTGCACACAGACACACAATTAAAAGTAACACAAATCTCTGAAAATAAACCTAAGTTGTGAAAAGAATAAAGAGGCTTTAAAACCAGCCAATTGGGTCAGGATTTGTGGGGCGATTTGTGACAGGCAGCCTGGTCCCTGGTCGAGCACAGGCTTAACCATGGGCGACCCAGTGGAGCTTGCCCTGAAAGGGACCGAGAACCGTTTTGCCAACGCTCCCGGGAGGTCCTTCCTTGGCTCCTGTCAAGTAGCCACAACGCCCACAGCCCCCTGTAGAGAGGTCTGTCATGTGAGGTCTGTCACGTAGGAGCGGCACACCAAGCCCTCCCACATGTAGATAAGGTATCCTTAAACTCTCAGACCAAGGCAATGGGAAGTACCTGTTGTCAGACCCCTGGCCAACCCCAAGCCCCTCCTCAGGTAGAGGCGTGGCCACGCAGCCCCAAGCCATCCCCATGTTAATGAGACACCTAGAGACTTAGCCACGCCCCTTCCCAGTTACTATTTCTACCCCGCCCCTCCCTGAGGGAGCAGGGTATGATCTCATTCATGCCACTTTCTACATGTCAATAAACATGCCTTAGAACTATGGACTGTCTCTATTCATCTTCATCTGCAATGGAAAACAATGAAACCGGCCTTCACCTAACGAGCTGCACGTCTACCCTCCCGTGGAAGGCATCTCAGCATTTCCAGCAGCAGCAGACTTCCGCCCACCAAGCCAAAGCAGGTAGCGGGTGCCCAAGCTGCCAACCAGGTCCTGCGGTGAGATGCCAGCTGCGCTCTGTGGCCCCATTTGTTCCCAGCTCTCCTGCGGCATCCGGTGGCATCCACGATGTCCAGAGCCTGGGAACTCCAGAGCATGTCCCATCCCTCCCAGAGCCACAGTGCCCGGGGCAGACACGTGGGACTTCACTCCACCCTGAGCCATTTGTTCCCACAAGGATTGATGTCCCACATCTGTGGACTACTTGGGAAGCCAAGGCCAGAGGCTTACCTGAGCCCAGATGCTGCAGTTTGTGTCTGTGTGAGACACAGCTGTGGCCACTGTAAGAGCACAAGTGTTGATGGCTCCATCCCAGCTGATGGCACTTGGGGATGGTTAGGACCTTCTACTAGAAGTTACCTTGGAAGACATTAGGACCCTGGGACTCTTCTTTCCTCTCTCTGCTCCCAGTCTCAAGGCAAACGGCTCTCTTCCACATGCCTTCTGAGTAGCACTCTGCCCCACCGCAGGCCTGAAGCAACTGGAGCAAGAGATACGGACTGAAACTGTGAGCTGAAATCTTTTCTCCTGTTTTATGTGTTTTGTCACAGTGATAGTAAAGGTGACCAGTAGGACAGGAGTTCAAGACCCTGTCTGAGAAAAACAAAACCAGAAACTGCACTTGGCTATGCACAGCTATTGTCCCAGCGACTATGGAGTTTGGGCCAGAGATCACTGACGCCTAGGAGTCTCTGTGGTTATTCTGAGCAAGAGAGGGACCTATTTCGTGTCAACATGCCTATTTTATTTGGGAAAGGTATTGTATACCACAGGAGAGTGAGATGATAGATCTGGATAAATTTTATTAAATGAGTTATCTATCTATCTATCTATTTATTTAGACAGAGGTTCTTAAAGTCTGTATCCTGTAATGGTTGGGAGCAAAGAATGATGGATGTCTTCTGTCTCAGGGAAGGTGGGATGGGGATATCTGAGATACCCACAGAGGATTAGAGGTGGGGTTTGGGGAGATAGTTGTTGGGGAGGGACAGATGGAGCGCCTGAAGTCTGTGCAAGGCCATGGGGGATGGAAAGGCCGGTTCATCTGGGAATCCTGTGCCTTGAACACAGGAGGTAGAAGGAGAGGAAAGATACGGGGGCTGCTGAGAGCATGCTGGGTGTCCCTTTCCTACTCCATAATTGAAAACTTGGCAGGGCACAGAAGTGCACAACTACAATCCCAGCACTTGAGAGGCAAAGGAGGCTGGAGTTCCAGGTCAATTTAGAATACATAATAAGACCCTATACTGGCTGGTTTTGTGTGTCAACTTGACACAAGCTGGAGTTATCACAGAGAAAGGAGCTTCAGGTGAGGAAATGCCTCCATGAGATCCAGCTGTAAGGCATCTTCTCAATTAGTGATCAAGGGGGGAGGGCCCCTTGTGGGTGGTGCCATCTGTGGGCTGGTAGTCTTGGACTCTATAAGAAAGCCAGCTGAACAAGCCAGGGGAAGCAAGCCAGTAAGTTACATCCTTCCATGGCCTCTGCATCAGCTCCTGCTTCCTGACCTGCTTGAGTTCCAGTCCTGACTTCCTTTAGTGATGACCAGCAGCATGGAAGTGTAAGCTGAATAAACCCTTTCCTCCCCAACTTGCTTCTTGGTCATGATGTTTGTGCAGGAATAGAAACCCTAAGACAGATCCTGGCTCAAAAAAACCCCAAAGGCTCAATGGTACTCTTGCCCATGGCACACAAGGTGCTGGACTCAATCCTCAATGCCACAAAATAAAAGTTGATTTCTCACACGAACTAAATGGGATGGAGGATGGGATCGTGAATGGGCCTGCTGCCTCACGAGTCCTCCTCTGGAAGCGCTTCTCAGGCTGAGGCAGCCCCCCAGCCAGCCCCAGGAATGGACTGCTGTTACTGAGCCTGCTATGCAAGATACATGGAAGCTGAAAGGGGGAGACTCTTAGTTTTTCCAAGAAGAGCTGTGTCAGCTGGCAAGGAGGCAGGAGCCAAGCTGGGATGATCTCTGATCTGCAGTGAAGGCTGTAAAAGGGCTTAGGGCAAGGGGAGTTAGGAAGCTGACTGGCTGGAAAGGGGGAGCTGGCTCTGCCCAGGTAGAACTTGTGGATAACTGCAGCCACCTCTGCTTGTAGTTCGCATTGGTGAAGTTCAGGGTCCCCACCCCTTTGTGTCAGGCTTTGGTTCCTCCAGGCTGTTAAGCTCCTACTAGGTCAGACCCTTGGATGCTGTGTCTATGACCTGAAAATTTGGCTTGCAGGATCTTGAGGGAAATTGTGCTTTTGTAGCCTTTTCTGTCCCTCTTGGGACAAATGCTAACCTGCCTCAGAGTGCAGGCTGCAAACTGTTCTTCCTTCCTCTCCCTCCCTCCTTCCTTCCTTTTGTTGTTTTTGTTTTGTTTTTCAAGGCAGGGTTTCTCTGTGTAGCCCTGGCTGTCCTGGAACTCACTCTGTAGACCAGGCTGGCCTCGAACTCAAAAATCCACCTGCTTCTGCCTCCCAAGTGCTAGGATTAAAGGCGTGCGCCACCACCCGGGGCTTTTCTTGTTTTAAAACATACATTTAAGTATTTTTCTGACTGGGTTTGTACCTCAGTGGTAAAGTGTTTGCCTAGCATGTGCGAAGGCCCTGGTTTCTATCATCTCCAAAGGAGGGAAAATATCTGATGTATGTATACACATCACAACACAAATACAATACAAAGCATACATTATTTTCAAAATCTATGTGAGCACAAAAGGTAAGCTATCAAGTGTACGCTATACATTTATATACGTACAGTTGGATGTCTTTCTCCTGTGGGTCTCAAGATAGATAATTTGTGGAGGGTGGGAACAGTCTGGGGGTCACATCTGATACTGAAGTGCATCCATATAACTCACTAGGCAGGTATAGGACTGGCTGCGACTGAAGTTGCCTTTACATTTTTTTTCCTCTGCAATTTTTCAGTAAACAGTAAAAGTCATCTTAAAATCATAGCTTTTAACTTTTATTTTTTATTTGTTGTGTATGTGTATTTTTGCCCGGATGTATGTCTGTTTACCATTTATGTGCCCACAAAGGCTAGAAGAGGGCTTTGACTCTTCTGGGATGGAGTTAGTTTATGCACTGTCCTTTGGGTGCTGGGAACCGCACCCTGGTCCTCTGGAAGAGCAGCCAGCTCTCTTAGCTGAGCCATCTATCCAGCCCCAGAGCTCTATTCTAGAATTTCAGAAACTGGTCTTCTTTCCACAACATTATTTCACAATGCTGCAGCTGGTTTCACCAGCAGGCAACAAGCTCAGACCAGTGTGTGGACGGCACAGGGCGGGGCTGGGAGAACCCGTGAGGGGCCACTGTGGCAGTCTGCGCAGGAAGTTCCAAGTCCTTGCCTGTGGCAGGAAGGACGGCAGGCCTGTCAGTCTGGAGCTGTGGTAGGTATGGAAACGTGCTGTGCAGACAGTTCTTCTTCAAGAAAGGCTTTCAGCCTGGTGGTGTGGGTGCAGTGGGCACAGCCAGCCTCTCCTTGTCAGCCCGTTCAGAGTCTGCCTCTACTACTGAGAGCTGCCTTCACCCAGGGCCATGCTCCCCGTGGCAGCCTACATCAGGACCAAAGCGAGCCAGGTGGCAGTCCAGAGGCATCACTAGCCCCAACGCTTCCTGTCTGTTGTGCAGGGCCTGCTGCAGAGTCCAGCATCTCCTCCCATCTTGTTCACCAAGTTTTAACTTGGCATTGGCTTCTCTCTGAGCCTTGCAGGCCTACATGTGGGTGGCCTGGGTGGCAGTTTTCAGAGGCTCCATGATACCTGGAGAAGAGGCGGGGCGGGTCTGACAGACTGGTTGAGGAGTGGTTGTAGTTTTGCCTGGAGGAGTCTGAGGTTCCAGTAGCAGGCAAGTCTCAAAGACAGGCCTGAAAAAAGCTTTGTAGGCTTGCAACCAAATCAGTCAGGACTGGACATGGCAGCTTGCAGTCACCTAGTGGTGGAGCAGGTAGGAAAGGTTTTAGGGGGGGTGAACTCACTCCGGGAGGATTTGGAAAGAAGGCACAGGACTGCCCTACAGTCACTGTATCTTCTGGCTCTGTGATGTTCACAACGGCTGTGTGGTTGGGAAATCAAGGCACGGAGAAACTGTGAGGCCTGCCTGGAGCCTTAGGTGCAACCAGTTAAAATGCCAAACCCTGCCTTTACGGCTTACGAGTGCTCCCTAGGTCACAGGAGGTGTCAACCACTAAACAGATGAAGCACAGTGGCTTCTGGCTTATCAGATGTCACACTGGCATACCGGCCACACTGGTCCTGTAGGAGCCTGAGCAAAGTACCTGGAACTCCCTTGTAAGACCAGTGTGACCAGAGCTGTGGTAGGGACAAAAGTCTGAGACATAGTGATATTCAGTATTAAGTCATATTTCATTTTTATGTACTGTGTGTGTCTGTCTCTAACCATGTGTCATGTGCTCACTCTATGGTCTGTGTGCATGAACTCAGAGGACAAGAATTGGCTCCCTCTTCTCACTGTGTGGGTTCAGGGAATTGAACTCTTGCTGAGCCATCTCGTTGGGTTTAAGGGTGGGTATGCAAGCATTGGCTAAGGAGCATGTGTAGAGGTCTGAGGACAGCCTGCTGCAGTTGGCTCTCTGCTTCCATGTGGTTCCAGGAATTGAACTCAGGTTGTCAGGCCTGGCTGCAAGCACCTTAACCCACTGAGTCATGAGTCAGTCACCCCTGGATGGCATTCTTAATAAATGGCTTTCTCATAAGGGTATGTTGGTGGTGTATCAATGTTTATTTCCAGTGGATATCATGATGTAATCTCCCTGAAGCTTCTATAGCTGTGCTGAGTGTGGACAGAGTGAATACTGTATCAGGTTGAATAGGGGCACTACAGTTCAATGACAGGAGAGGCTCAGCAGGTGTGGCTTGGTGGGCTGTGTGTGGTGCACTGTTATTCCCACAGCGTAGGGGGGTGGGTTCTACTGAGCAGTGGGGATCTGCTGAGGGACTGATGGTATTGGCTCCATTATTTCAGTGTTTCCTAAGTGTCTGCTCCACAGTGGCCAGCGGCACTTTTCTATTGAATTAGATACTAGTTTGGGGCCAGATAGTTCACAAGGAGAGGTATCAAGAATCAGCTTCAACTCTTTGGCATTTCTTGCTAGTGGTAATCAGACAGAGGGTGAGCCCCCAGCTCCTGTGGTGATGCACACTTGGGATATGGGGAACAGGAGCTTTTCTCCTTGTAATCATAACTTTTATCCATCTGAATGTCATTGTCATCTTGGAGGCTAGTTAGGCCTGGAAGCGTCTAGCTTCTGTAAAATCTAATCTAGGCCTAAAATGTTTTCTGCCTCTGAGACTTACTGCTGAATAAGCTCACACTTTCTAGTTCTTTCTGATCCCTGACTTGTTGGTTCAACTGAGCTGTCCTGGCTCAAACTCCTCTCCCAGCTGACTGATTCAATCTGGCTTTTCTCGGCTTCTCCTGAATTGCTTTGCTTGGCCTCATACTAACTTCGACAGTATGTTGTAATTTTCTAGCTCCTTCTGTCTTCATCTGTGTCTAGCTGTTCTCTCTCTGTAATCTGTCTCTGTATAACTCTTCTAGTGAAACTGTCTCTTTCCTTTTTTCTCCTTTTCTCTCCACACTGCTCTCTTACGTAGCTTCCCTTTCCCCTCTCTTCTCATGAGAGTTGGCCACATCCTGTCAAATCTTTCTGATTCATCACTTTGTCTCAATTAGACATCACTTTCAAACATGAGTGCTTCCTTCTACAAATTACTTGATTAACGGTGTCTGTATTCCAGAGGGATTAAAGGTATGTGCTAAGGGCTGAGCCACACCACAACTAGAAACAGTCTTGAGGTTCACAGTGTGATCAAATATCCTGCAACATCTCCTGCCAACTCTTTCATGTTTTGTCCACCAGATGTCAAGTTGATGGATCACAGCTGGAGCTGTGACACATACAAAAGAGAGGCAGGGCATTTATGGCCAAGGGAGGGGGCTTGGGGGTGGAGTTACAGCCAGAGCCAGGAGAGGCATTGCTACTGAGCCTCAGCACACCTCTGCAGGAGGAAGAGGAACTAAGAAACCTGAGTTCCTGCTCTGCACTGCTAGCAACAGGCGCCATGGGTGTGCTGGAAGGATGGAGCAAGCTGCCTGCCCCTGGTTTTGGCACCAAAGCCACAGGTGGTTAGCCATGTCCGTCTCAGAATCCCCTGGGTGTGTGGACAGCACCCTGCACTCCCCTCTGCCTCATACTGCCAACGCCCAGCCACACAACATTCTCAGTTGGTGTGTGTCAATGACTCTGCTGACCTAATGAGCCATCTAATGCAGTGGAGCGCTTATAGGGTTCCACAGATGGGGATGTGTGTGTATTTCAGACCTCCAGTGCAGTCCAAATTCAGAAGGTAGGTTCCCTCTCAAGATGGCTGCTGACTGCAGCACACTGGGGGTCGTTGGGAGCCGGATCACTGCTGACTTTACAGCTCCTATATATTGAGGCTATCAGTCTGCAAGGGCCAGGAAACTGCAATAGCAAGTTCTTTATCCCTTTATATGTAGTATATGTGAGGGGTGGGGTGGGGTGGGGATTCAGCCAGATGGTAGATGGTACTTTGTTTCTCTTGATGTTATCGCAGATCTCTGGGGTTCAGAAGACCCACTAAGCTCCTGATGAATCCCAGGGTCACCTTCAGCCACTCCCTTCAGTATACAGCTGTAAACCTGTTGCTTTGAAGCAGCCATCTTCCTGCCTAGAGCCTTGGTTTTTATTTAAGGAGTGGTTTCACTATGGATCTGGAACTTACCATGTAGACCAGGTTGGCCTCATGGTCACAGACATCTTCCTGCTTCTGCTGTGCTAAAGATTAAAGGTATGCACTACCATGCCAGCTTATTTAAAATTATGTGTGTATGAGCATGGTAGTGTACATGTAATGGCATACGTGTGCAAGGCAGAGGACAATTTACAGATATGGTTTTCTTCCAGTGTGGGTTCTGGGAATTGAAGACAGTTCATCAGGCTGGGGTGACAAGGGCTTCTGCCGGCTGAACCATCTTGCTGGCCCAAGACCTTTGTTTTTTATGATTATAGTTAAGGTGTTAATTTTTTCTAGCTTTCTATCAATAACTTTCCATAACTATTAATTTTTTCAAAATGTTAATTATAGCCAATATGTGTGTGGATCATATAAACTTTCTAATATGTGGACTGAATAAAATCTCTTACATATAAAGATATTTCAACCTGTATTATCAAATAACCTCTTTGTTATTGAATCCATACCTGTATACACATGGGTGTATATACCTGTGTACGTGTGGGCAGAGGCCAGAGGATGCTCTGCAGCTAGTAGTGAGGATACAGGCTGCGTGGACACTCTTGACATTGTACATGAGCACTGGGTGAGCTGAAGCCCTCATGTTTGCTCAGCATGCACTTTTACTCTCTGAGCCATCTCCCCAGCTTCTCAAATATCCTATCTTATCTCTTGAAAATACACACAGAAATACTACAATATCAAAAAGGCTTTATAGTCATCCAGGGTAGGAAGGTATGTGGAAAAGTGAGGGAGACAGACAAGGCTATCCACAGGCTGGAAGTTTAAGTTGGACCAAGAGCTGGAGACAGTTTATTTTCTCCATATGTATTAAAAACATTTCTATCAGGCGTCAGGTGATCTTTCGGGATAACATCTTAATCTTAGCACTTGGGAGGTGAAGGCAGGAGGATAAGGAGCACTAAGCTAGCCTTGGCACATAATGCATTCAAGGCCAGCCTAGCCTAAATGAGACTCTTTTTAACAAATCCCATTCGTGAGAAAGATGAAAAGCATGTGCCATACAGCAGCGGTCAGCAGGTAACAGCCAGCCGTGCTCAGCCAGGGTGATGGAGAGGTTCACCCGACATCACACAGCACTGGCTAGCAGCCAGAGGAGCAGCAGCCACACTCATCACAGGAGCCACTTGCTGAAATTCAATTTTTATTCCAAATGTAATGTCTAGAAATACAACAGCTAATACTCAAAATGTTGTGCTCAACTGGAAACTAAAAAAGCTGATGTTAGGGAGTGGCCAGCAGGCTGCCAGCCCCAGCACTCTGGTTAAGCCCTGCCCCAGAAGCATAAAAATGACCGGTGTTCCTCTTCCTACCTGGAGATGCAGCAGTTATAGAAAGCAGGCAAAGAGAAAATTCCACATGATCCCAAGCCTGAGAGATGAACACAGCGTGGAGACGGCTTTTGGTAGCAAAATTTTCACAATTCTTAAAATGGGAATCTTTAAAAGTTCTTCAAATTCAAAAGCTTAAAACAAAAACAAATGTGGAGAGGGAACAGTCACACTGGCTTAGAAGAGCTGACGCCTGTCATGAGATTGACAATCAGTCCGGCTTCCAGAACAGTGAGGACCAGTGTGCCCAACAAACCTGAACTGATTATGCAAGAGCAGGGTGGCTTGGTGTGCCGTACCCCACCTATGGCTCCTCCTGGCTGAGGCCGAGGTGGCCTTTCTGCACCTCCAGCTCCTCCGCACTGACCACTGATGGGTCAATGGCCGCATATTTGGTTCCATGGAACTGCAGCAAATGTATCTGGAAAAGTGCAGATTACTCTGGTTAGTATTAGGCTTTTGCTTTACGGTGCTGGGACTGAAGCGAGGCCTTCAGAGTGCTGTATACAAAGGCTCCACCACCGATGACCCCCATCTCCAGTCCTGAGTCTCTGAGATTATATGGAGGCCAGAGAGCAACACTAGTGTCACTCCTTAGGGCTCTCTTGCTCCCCTTTAAAAGACTTACTTATTTAGCTATTTTACGTATGAGTGCTCTGTCTTCTCGTTCACCAGAGCAGGGCACGATCCTATTACAGATGGTTGTGAGCCACCACGTGGTTGCTGGGAATTGAACTCAGGACCTCTCAAGAACTGAACTGCTCTGAACTGCTGAGTCACCTCTCCAGCCCCCTTAGGGCTCCTTTAAGAAATTACAATTTAGTTTGTATATGTGTGGAAGTCAAGCTGTGGGAACTGACTGTCTCCTCCTCTGTGTAGTTTCCTGGCACTGAACTGGGAGGTTGGGCTTGGTGACAGTTCTTTTACTCACTGAGCCATCATTGTCTTTTAAGATGGTCTCTCAATGGCATCAAGCTTGGCAAGTCAGATAGGCTGCTGGCTAGCCGGCCCCAGGGTCTGCCTGTTTGTCCTTCCCCGTGGCTGTGCCATCACACCGGCTTTTTAAACCTGGATTGTGTGGACTGAGCTCAGCCCTCCTTGTCACATAGCAAACACTTTACCACTGAACTCTCCCCAACCCAGCACCTTCATTCTGCAATGACTGTATTGCAAAGCAGAGGGTGTAGCACGCTATAACAAGCATGGTGGGAGAACATAAAATTTTCCTAAAATTACACACTAGAGAAAAGCCAGCAAAGAAATGAGTATGGGTCTCACGATGTAGCTCAGACTGGCCTTGAACTTACAGCAATCCTGCATCAGCTTCAAAGTGCTATGATTACAAGTATTCTCCACTCTGCTGGCCAAAGAATTGGTGGGACCACTGACCTCAAACTGTTTTGTGTTTTTAAGCAGCTTCTCCTGTCAAGTCTTCGTGGATATCACCCCCCAACCCACATAACCCCCATGTTTCGTGTATATGTGCATTTGTGGGCACATGTGTGTGGGCCCGTGTGTGTGGGCATGCAGAGGCTCAAGGTTGATCACGCTCCATCTTACTCACTGACGAAGGCAAGTAGCAATCAAATCCAGAGCCCTCTAATATGGCCAAACCTTTTAAAACAGTGTATACAGGGGATTGCCTACACATATGCCTGTGTATCATTCAGTCACACTCATGCAGCACCCTTGGAGGCCAGAGGACGACATTGGATCCCCTGGATCTAGAATTTCAGTTTTGAGCTGTGAAGTGGGAACCGGGAATTGAACCTAGGTCCTCTGGAAAAGCAACCAGTGCTCTTAGCTGCTGAGTAGTCTCTCCAGTTCCCTGATCTACTTAGTCTTGATAGCCAGCTTGCTCTTGGGAATCCCCAGACTCCACCTTTCCAGGCTGGAAGTTCATGCAGGCTACCATGCTCACCAGGCATTTCTGTGACTCTGGAGATCTGAACTACAGTTCTCATGCTTGCATACCATAGACCCACCTTTGCTGGCCCTTCATAAACCTCTTTTTCTTTTCTTTTTAAAACTTTTAAAGAGTGTTTTGCTCATGTGTGCCTAGTGCCTGTAGATGCTGAAGGTGTTGGATCTCTTGGAATTAGAGTTACAGATGGTTGTGAGCCATCATGTGCATGCTGGGAATCAAACCTACACCCTGTGCAAGAGCAGCACCTGCTCTTAATCACTAAGCCTCTTTCATACGCACCTTAAACAGCCCGGTGATGGTCCGGCTGTGGATGTTCAGTGTCCTTTCCAGTCCTCTGCTACTATGGCTAATGGCATGGTGGGCATCCCTAGGCATTGGTTTTGCTATGGTTAGGATTGCCTCCTTAGGATCTACTTCCACAAGCAGCAGAGAGCATTAAAGATGGGGCACGCTCACCAGGAAGGTGCCTGATGCTTCTTGCCAGATTATCAAGGCAGCCAGTCGTTACCCCATTCTAGTAATCTCTTGAGAGAATGAGGTGGTGTTTTATTTTTGCCATTAGTGTATAATCAGATCAAGAAGTCATTTTCTGAGGCTTGGAGTGTTGCATTTAGATGTGGTGTCTTGCTCTGGCTGCATTCCCTGTCTCCAGGAGGCAAGGTACACCATACTAAGGGTCACTACCACAGTGTGTGATGCAAGGCCTGCTGATCTGGAGAAGGACTGTTAAGGGAGCACTGCCTTGGGGGTCTGTAAAGCTCACATGTCCTGGGGTCCAGGCTGGACTTACCTGCACATAAAGATTGACCTCTGCACTCCTGCACAGGTAGGGGAAATTGCCTCCTGTCTTTAGGTGAGCTCTCCGGGCATTAGGATACAGTTTGTACATTTCTTCCTTGGCTTCTGTTGACAGCGCACTCTGGTCAAACACCTTTGAAAACACACAAGGCTGAAATCTCATGGCATTCTTGGTTCAGTACAAAAGTGTCACCCCACATTCCTGAGGGTCAGAGCAGCCAGAGATTACCTCCTGGTGCTGTTCCTGGTCATGTCCAACTCCAATCCAAGAGGCTGGGCATGCAGCTGTGTGTTACAATGCTTGCCTAGCATGTGTAAGACCCCATCCCCATCCGAAAAATACAATTCTAATTCTAACTTAAGATCTCAGCTATAGACTATGCTGCCAAATGTCTCACATGTAGCTAATTAATGAAATATTAATAGTGAATAATCACTAGAATACCAATTTCAAAAATGAAATCTTGGGGCTGGAGAGATGGCTCAGAGTTAAGAGCACTGGCTGTTCTTCCAGAGGACCCTGGTTAGGGTCCCAGCACCCACATGGCAGCCCACAACCATCTGTAACTCTAGTTCCAGGGGATCCAGCACCCTCTTCTGGCCCCACGGCCAGATGATACCCTTACATACATGCAGTCAAAACATCATATACATAAAGTAAAATAATCTTTTTAAAAAAGACTAAAGGCAGGGCTGGAGAGATGGCTCAGCAGTTAAGAGCACTGACTGCTCTTCCAGAGGTCCCGAGTTCAATTCCCAGCAACCACATGGTGGCTCACAACCATCTGTAATGGCCAGAACACCTCCTCCCAGAAAGAGTCTCAACTTCCTGCCTTTAGTCTTTTAAGATTTATTTTATTTATATGAGTACACTGTAGCTGTCTTCAGACACACCAGAAGAGGGCATCAGATCCTATTATAGATGGTTTTGAGGGTTGTGAGCCACCATGTGGAATTAAACTCAGGACCTTTGGAAGAGCAGTCAGTGCTCTTAACTACTGAGCCATCTCTCCAGCCCCAATCATACTTGCTTTTGAAGACAGGGTCTCTTGATGACCTGGAACACATGAAGCATGTTAGACTGGCAGGTCAGCAAACCAGGAACCTGTCTGTCCACACCTCCCCAAGGCTGGTATTGCAGGCATGTGCTGCTATGTTTGTTTTAATGCAGGTTTTGGGGCTGGAGAAATGGTTCAGTCATTAAAGGCTGAACGCAAAACCAAAATGTCAGAATGTTAAATGAACCAGAACCCTGTGCATTACTGGGAGAAACATAAAATGATACAGCCATTGGAAGGCATTATGTCAATTCCTCAAAAAGTTTACAGTAGTGTGTGGGTACCTGAGGAGGCCAGAAGAGGATACTGGATCTTCTGGAGCTGGAATTATGGACAGTTATGGGGAGCCATATAGGTGCTGGAAACAGAACCTGGCTGCTCTACAAGAACAGTAAGTGCTCTCAACTAATGAACTATCTCTGCAGCCCCAAAATAACAAGATTTAAAAAAGCAAGGAGTCAGACCCTTTTATACCCATGTTAACTGACACATCCACACTAGTCAAACATCTAGGCTGGAAACAACCTAGATGTCCACTGACAGATGGAGACATCAACAAGATGTAAAATTTATGTAACAGAATACCATTCAGCCTTAAGATAATGATATTCAAATACATTATGGGACCAGTGAATTTTTTTCAATTTTTATTTTGGTGTTCATAGGTGTTTTGCTGGCATGTATACCTGTGAACCACCTGCATGCAGGCCAGAAAAGGATAGCAGATCTTCTGAACCATAGTTAAAAATGATTATGAAGCTAGGCAGTGGTGGCGCACACCTTTAATCCCAGCACTTGGGAGGCAGAGGCAGGTGGATTTCTGAGTTCGAGGCCGATCTGGTCTACAGGTCCAGTTCCAAGACAGCCAGGGCTACACAGAGAAACTCTTGTCTTGAAAAGTCTCTCTCTCTCTCTCTCTCTCTCTCTCTCTCTCTCTCTCTCTCTCTCTCTCACACACACACACACACACACACACACACACACAGAGTTGTGATCTGTCATGTGGGCAATTGGACTAGAACCCAGGGCCTCTAGAAGAACAGTCATTGCTCTAACCAGTGAGCCAACTCTCCAGAATGAAAAAAGAAAATAATTTTATTTTTAATTATGTGTACATGTGTGTTACTCTGTGTGGGTATATGCATGTGAAATCACTAGACATTTAGAGCATCTGTTGGTGAGAAAATAAAATAAAATACACCAACCCAAGGGCTTGAGGTGTATGGCTGAGTGGCAGAGTGCCTGCCTAGCACACAAAAAGTCATGGGTTCTGTTCCCAGCACCCTAAACACCTCCTTCCATGCTTATTTGTCTTTATTTTACGTGTGGGAGTTTGGCCTATATGCCTGATATCTGAAGAGGCTAGAGAGGGCATAAGATCCTGTGGAAGCAGAGTTACAGATGGTTATGAATCACCACGCAGGTGCTGGGAAACAAACCTGGGTCCTATGCAAGAACAGCCAGTGCTCTTAACCACCGAGCCATCAACTCTCCAGACTATATTTTTTAACTTTTGGTGGGGGGAGAGCAGAGATAGTCTATTTATCCCTGGCTGACCTAGAACTTGCTATGTAACCAGATTGTCTCCAGCTTCAGTATCTTCCCGCCTTTCTGCCTCTGTAGTGCTAGGATCACAGCATTCACCAGCACACCTAGGACAAGGGTGTCTGTCACTCTTGTGAGCAAAACTCTAGGATGAGCAGTAGGTTACTGTGGAATTGAAAAGGCCAAGGTGTATTTGAAGAAAAAGCATGGTTAATGGCACCAAATAATTATATCTTGGCTATATATTTAGAATAGCAAGTACCTGTATTATTTTAAGAGAAACTTACATCCATGATGGTGACAGGAATGTCCCGAATTTTATGAGGTTCCACGTAGGAATTCTGACAGTTCAGAGTTAGTCTTGAAGCCAGTTCACTTTGACCCAAACTCTCCAGCTGCAGAAGAGACAGATACAGGTAAGAGTTTGCAGGAATTTTTTTCTCAGCGGGTCCGTAAGTGACACTGTGCTTGTGATGCTGGGGACGAATGGTGGAAAACCTACCAATGAGAAAACACGATGTATCTGAGAGACTGCGATCTCCCGGGAACTCTCAGGCGGTGGCCTTTCCTATTGTGGAACCTAAGTCAGGCTCGATAAATGCCATGTGGTCTTCTTCTGGCTTCAACCTGTACTGCCTGTTTAACTCAGGTGCACCCTAACTTGGTGCCTCATGTAAGGACCTTAGGGATCTTCTGCCCCCTGCTTCTGAAATGCCAGAGTGCAGACTTGCTTATCACATTGACCTGAATGGTTCAGGAAAGAGGTCAAGGAAAAACTGGTTCTGCCTGGGCATGGCGGCACACGCCTGCAACCCAGCACTCAGGAGGTGAAGCCTGAGACCACAAGATACCACCTTTCAAGAAACAAAAGCTCTCCCCACCCTAAAGGAGCCAGATTCTCAGATGTCCAACAATTCCAGATACATTGTCTAGTGTGAGGCCTTAGAAGCTTTTGTTCTTGGAGACAGTTTTGCTGTAAATCTAGGTTGGCCCCAAGGTGGAGACGCTTCTGCTTCAGCCTCCCAAGTACTGAGATTATAGACATAATTAACATAGCCAGGCTGAAAAAATTTTAACTTTTAAATAAAAATTTAATTTTATGCTTATATTGCAGGTGCAGCTGAGGGTGACGGATCCCCTGAAGATGGAATTTCAGGTGGTTGTGAGCTGCTTGACATGGGTTCTAGGAACCCAATTTGAGTCTTCTGGAAGGGCAGTTCACGCCTATAAGCTGGTGCCCTCAGTGACCAGAGGTATTGGATTTTCAGCAGCGGGAGTTACCACGGAAGGTGATGCTGAGAACCAATCTAACATCTTCTAGAACTACTGAGCCATCTCTCTAGCCTCTTTAATTAGTTAATTAATTAGTTTTTTTTTTTTTAGATGGATTTCTCTGTGTAGCCCTGTTTGTCCTGGAACTCACAGACATCTGTCTGCCTCTGCCTCTGCCTCCCAAGTGCCAGGTTACTGGGTTTGGGTCCCAGCAAGTTTTACTTTACCGTCTAAGCTCCTGTTGGATCTGAAAGTGCGGCAGCTGCTGGGAGACACTGAGGGAGCTAAGCCCTCACCAGCCAACAGTAGGGTCGGCTGAAGTACTGCAGTTAACACAGGGGCTGTTCCACCAAGACCTCCCCACACACCCACAGATGATGGACCTCCTACACGTGCATGAAAATCTGAGTGAAAGTATTACAGGAGTGTCACGATCCTTACCCTGTCCACCATGAAATCAATGGCGTCAGCCATCATCGGGTCCACTGGGCCAGAGGAAAAGTTCCCCAGAACGATTTTCTTGAGCATAAACGCTGGCATCAGCCAGAAGCTGCAAAACAAGGACAGAGGCTGGTGACTGACACAGAAATGGAGAGTGATCTTCAGCAGTGAAGCCCCATCACAGCAGGACACCTGGAATCCAGAGGAAGGCTGAACACACTGCTGAGCCCAGCAGCCAGTCTGAGCTACACAGTGAGTTTGAAACCAGTGTGTGTGTCTGGCATAGGGAGATGATGATTGAAAAAGAAAAAAATCCTAAGAATTCAAGTTGGTTTACAGATAAATGAATGCTTGAATAAAATGGAACTGATCATTAAACTAGAGTCTTCAGTCTACTTACAAGACTTGGGTAAATCTCAGCAGTGACATATACATATATGTCTTGAATCTATTAGCAAAGGTAAAAATATGTTTGGATCTGTTAATAAACAAGTTTTCCTAAACTGTGTGCATGTAGAGAAAGAGTTTAGAGTTGCTTTATTCTTGACCTTAACCCAAAAGTGAGGTCACTAAGAGTAGGATTGGAATTAGCATGTAGTCTGTATAAGAAAGACTACAAAAAGGAATTAAGCTGCATTCTGGTGAAAACATAAAATCACAAAATACATTTTACTGAAAAAATTGTCTAAATTTAGATATTTTTGTAAAGTTTGTTTTAAAATATAATTTTGTTGTTACTGTTTTGTTTTGTATAGTGCCTGGCTGGCCTGGGACTTGCTATACAGACCAGGCTGGCCTTACAGACCAGGCTGGCCTTGGTTCTTGCTCCACAACTAAAGGTGTGCACCAGCACACATGGCCTTATGATCTGTATTTCAAGGACAGAAGCAGGAAACATGAGAGAAATGCAAGGAAAGGCACAAGTATGGAGTAAGTACGAAGACATTCTGTAGTGAGGAAAGTTAAAAACAGAATTTGTTTTCTAAGAAGGGATTTATTTGGGATAATATTTTTTTTTGTCCTAAACTAGAATGGTTAGACTGCTCCCAATGGTACAAGAAAGGTGAGGAGACAGCAGAGCAAGCAACAGAAAGCTTGTGAAGGAAAACTCACACAACGAAACTGAGACCAAGGAAGCTGGGCAGTTGGGCCAGGCAGTGTTTCCCCTCTGACGAGGCTGTGGAGGTCTCTGGGTGTTTGACATTTTACAACATGGCTTGCTTAACTGACAGAATGATAATCTTCCCCACAGAAAGACTTCCTTCCAGGAATAACTCACTCTATCTTTGCAGTGCATTGACTGTACATGCCATTAGCAGGAGATGAAGGAGATTGACTAGGCGAGGCAGGAGGGCCCACAGGTAGGTCCTCAGTGGCTAACAGAACCCATTCCGCTGACGAGACTACACATCTGATAGGGAATGCCTCCCTGGGAGAACTACTACACATGTACTTGATCGGGCTTCAGGGCGTGGTGAAGGGGTAACCAAACAAGAGGCTCAACAATCGGGAGCTACAACAAAATGCCAAAGATCCGTTTCAGCTGCTAGAGAGGACATATCGGTGCTGACCATGAAGTACATGTGGCATGAGCATGATATTTAAGAGCAGAGTAAGGGCTACGATGTGGCTCGGTTGGTAGAGTGTTTGCCTAGCGTGCAAAAAGCCTTGGGTTCAATCCCCAAGACTGCATAAACTGGGTATGGTGGTCCACACCTATAATCCCAGCAGGAGAGAAGATCAGGACTTCTAGGTCACACCCAGACAGTTGGACGCCAGCCTAGAAAACATGGAACCTGTCTCAAAACAAAAACCCAACAAAACAGAGATGGGGAGAGGGATCACAGGGTAAAGTGCTTGCCATACAAGCAGGAGGGCTGGAGTTCACATTCGTAGTGCCTGAGTCAATGCTGGGAGGATGTGGGAGGTCAGAGCAGGGGATTCCCAGGGCAAGATGGCGAGCTAGAATAGCTATTCTAGACTCTGCCTCCAAACACATGATATCCTCCTCCACCCCAAAAGCAGAATAAGAGAAATCTATAAAGGATTGAGGGAGTGTTTCATACTAACCTGTTCTGGGGGAGGTGATGTAACACTTCTGGTGTTTAATAATATACAGCAACTGCAGGAGGAGGGGGCCAGACACAGGATGCCTCCTTGCTGGTTGCTGCATTAAACTAGAGGAAAAGGTCTCTCCAAACACTAAGGTGCCTGAGGCAAAGGACTGGCACACCTAGGTCAAGGTGGAGGAACAGCAGAATAGAGCGCTCTACTGTGAAGGTACAAGGACTGGGAGGTTCGCAGATACAGAAAGATTCAAAGAACTTACAGCACTATACAAACTGCCCCATAGGAGTCCTGGGTAAATCTGACAGCCAACAATGATTTGATTTCCTGCTGGATACCAGTACTATTTGTTCAGAACTGAAATATTAGGTAGCCAGAACAAAACAACAACAACAACAACAAACCACTTTCAGGCCACTCTCCTGATGAGAGTCTTGGGAAAGGCAGGGACATCCTTTTTTAACCTTTAGAATGCTATTCTGGAATTCAGTCCCAAGCACAGTTTCTTAAGGATGCTGAAGTGCCTATTTCCCTTCAGGGACAAAATCACCTACCTACCCCACATGCTCAAGCAACCTTTCCACCAGAACAACTCAGCACCAAGGTCCAGCTGAACAACCTGAAGTCACCTAGACAGGTAACAGCAGACCTGGGATGGGGGCGGACAGGGTTCACACAAGATAAAGTTTAATTCCCAGTTAGAACTGCCTTAAAAGAAGGGGCAAAGATCCTCATCACCTCACCCTTGGAGAGAAGAAGAAGGGACAAAGCCTTGTATCTTTTTGTAACTGGACTTATTCATTTTATGTATAAGTGGTTTATCTGCATGTATGTCTGTGCGCCACGTGCTTGCTTGGTGCCCATTAATATAAGATTTATTAGCTGGGCATAATGGAATGAGCCTTTAATACCAGCACTTGGGAGGAAGAAGCTGGCAGATGTCTGAGTTTAGTGAGATCTATAAAAAAAAAAAAAAAAAAAAAAGTAAAAATTTTAATTCATATAAATATAAAATCCTGCCAGACTCCACATCAGCATTCAAAAAACACCTTCAACTGAGTATCAAGGTCTAAGGGAAATCGACTTGAGAATCTACACTCCTAATGCTGTTCACTCTGCTGACAACTACTGCTCTTGGAGATTACAGGGACCCCTTTTCACAGTTCCAGAAGAAAATAATTCCAAGAACTATTTGCATTTAAGTGGTAGGACGTGCTCAACAGAGCTTTGCCAACACAGAAGTGACTAAATTATTTAGCCAACTGTGGATACAACCTGCCTTGTGCTAAACCATAGACACATACACATACACAATTCACTTACTGATGGTCTGCTTTGTCCTAAATGCTGTGGTTCTCAACCTTCCTAGTGCTGGCAACCTTTAGTACAGTTCCTTGTGTTGTGGTGCCCCCCTACCCAGCAATAAATGAAATTTATTTCATTGCTACTTCACAACTGTAATTTGGTACTTATATGGATTATGATCTAAATATTTTTTGCGATAAAAGGTTTGCCAAAGGGATCGTGAGCCACAGATTGAGAACGGCTGTCCTATAGGTAAGGACACATTTGCTAGTATTTAAACAAGTCCAGGAAGCACCTAACTAGATCTGGGGTTAATGACTGTTTTTGTTCTCTTCCTTTGCAGAATTTAGAGTCCAAGCCATGGGTTTAAGGTAAAACATCTGTATGAGGCTCTTGTTTTTGTTGTTTGAGACAGTCTCTTGTCTTGTAGCTATGACTAGCCTCAAACACCTGACAATTTCTCCTCCAGTTTTCTTAGAGCTGGGATGACAGGTTCATATCACCACAGCTTGTTTCTACCATGAGGCTTTTAAGTGATATTAAAGTCTGGAAAGAATTAAGTCCTGAGGGCTGGGCTGTAGCTTATTGTTTGAACACTTACCTGGCAGGCCCCAAAGCCTTGGGACAGCCTCTGTGTATGTTCCCTTCTATATCCCCTCCTTATGAAAGAGGAGGAAGAGGAAATTATGCAGCTATTCTACTGGCCAGTCCCAGCGTGAGGTACGCGCTACCTCTGCACTGAATTATTGTACTGCTCTGCTCCCAAATGATGTCTCTGACGCTACCCTCCCAAGTCTTACTGTCTATAGACCATTGGACTAGTACATTCATTCAGCTCTCTGGGCCTCTCCGATCAAGGTTTGCTGGGCATGTAGAGGGGACAGCGAGCAGGATGTAAAGTGAATAAGTCAAAAAACAAAAACAAAACATTACAAGAAACCCAGAGACAGAGCAATGGCTCAGGAGATACAAAGTGTCATCTAGGATGCTAGCCTTAGTCAAGGAGAAGCAGGTTGTTAACATCTTGCAGTTACTAGTAGATGCTCAAAGCATCACTAGGTGACCATAATCTACTGCTATGGCTAAAGAAGGGGTAACCTAGTAAGTGGAAAGCTGGTTTATAAGACTACTGGGGTTGGTCACAACTAACTAAATCTCTGGCTCCTCAAACTGATTTATCTCAATATAAACTTTCATATATTGATAAAGAAAAGACAGACCTAAAGAACAGGACTCTGCTCTGTGTATGTGATACATGCCAGAGGACACAGCTGTCTTCCTGTAGCACTCTTTGCCTTATTCTCTTGACACAGGGTCTCTTACTGTTTTTAGGTTAGGCTGTCTGGCTAGCAATCTTTCTGTCTCTACCCCTAGCCAACCCAGCACCGGATTTACAACCTCAAACATCAGGACTCACACCTGAGGTCCTGACATGGCTCAAACTCACACAAGCAAAGATTAAAAATAAAATGTTTAAATCAATGAGAGGATGGTGAAGAGGAGCCTGGTACCTTACTGGTTGTTCCTAAAGCAATTCTTTCTGAAGAACAGAACATCAAGTGTCAAGATAGCACCATCATGAACTACGTGTTCTTGTCTTTCCACTGGTGATCACCCCTCAGGGCATTAACCCAGAAAGGGAGGGAATCAAACTGTATGAAGATTTATCTCAGAGTATGACAGAATGTTGGGGAAACCCACATGAATCTCTGTTGATTTAGAGAACTGATCTTACAAGATAAGCAGGACAGGACAACATCTGTTACTGTAGCAACAACATCTGCTACTGTAGCATGACCCACACTGAATAAAGAGTTGAACATGGAGTTCACAGCATTCTTTTCCTGTCCATCTCCTATTCCCACTGCTAACATTCCCCCGAAGCTAACATTTAAAGATGTATATCCTTACCTGTTTGCAGTCCACGTTTGGTTGAAGATAGATGTGTCACTGAAGGCATTGCACAGGATGAGAGAGTGCACTCTGGGAGACTTGTGAGTGTATTCAGCAAATTTCTGAGCCAAAAAGCCTCCCAAAGATGCCCCAAACAGATGGACCTAATTATAAATAAACACAAGGCAGATCCTAAAACACTGAGTTGCTTCAATTGTTAATTGCAGAATATATCATCACTACCTAGAGCAGGCTGAAATACCTACAGTAGTTATAAATTTAACAAATATTTTATTTAAATAAATGTATTTACTCCATCAAGCAAACAATACACTAGAAGTTAAAAACATGACTCAGCAGTTAAGAGTGCTTGCTGCAGTCATGAGGACCAGGGTTTGGATCCCAACAGCTGTGTGAGAGGCTGGTGTCCTGCACATACCTGTAGTCCCAGACCCTGCCTCAGAGGAATGGGTGGAGTTGACAGAAATACATAACATCCTCTGCTGACCTCAAGTACATGCATGTACACTCACACAAGTAAGTCTAAAACGAACAACCCCCCCCCCCGAAAAAACATCTGGGTAGAGTTGTGGGGAGTGAAGGTGAATGACTGGGTACCACTGCCGTGAGCACAGCCATGCCAAGGACCCATGGGAATGGCAAAGTCTTCCTCTGGACCAAATATAAGTGTTGATGAGCAACTGATCTTCAGCTAAAGTCTGTTTTATCTGTTAGTGTGTGCAGACACTATCAACCACAGCTGCTTCTTCCAGATGACTACTCCCCTCTACCTCCCACCTCCTTGTTCAGCTGTATAATAATAAATAATTTTAAAAAACTGTGTCCTTGCTCAGCGGTATACAATATATTCACTGATAAACTGCTGGTATATCTCCATCAGAGCTCAAGGCCCACTCGTGCCCAGCTTTTCCGTGCATAAGTCTGACCTTCCTTCCCTCGTCACCCCAGCCAGGTTTCTAGGATCCAGCTACATGGGTGGCAGAGTGATGGCCCATACCTCTAACTCTCCCAGCATTTGAGGGGTAGAAGATTCAGAGTTCAAGATCATGGTTGGCTACTTAGTGAGCTTGAGGCCAGCCTGAGCTACATGAGATTGTCTCACACAAAATAAACAATGATCTAATGCCCTGGAAACTAAAACCTTTCTGAGGACATAATTTTGATAAAATCTGATTTTATAGCATTTTGGATCTTCAGATTGGGGACATTAAACTGGTTAAATGTATGCAACTAGTCCAAGATTTGAGACACATGTCTAGCATTTGAGACAGGGCTATTCAACCTGTGCTGACCCACACTACAATGCTAAGGACCTCAGACACAGTATGCTAAGCAGAGAAAGCCAGTTACAAAGGGCCACATCTTATATAATTATACTTAGGTAAAAATGCCCAGAGCAGATAAGGTCAGAGACAAAACAGATTTGGTTACAAAGCTAGGGAGAAAGATGGGGAATGACTGCACTATGGGAAAAAAATGTGTGTTTGTGTGTAGATGCAAGCACAGATGTCATGGCCTGCTCACGGGGGTCAGAGGATGTAGGAGGCCCCGAGGTCCTTATGCTCACAGATAAGCACTAAGGAAACCAGGAATGGTAAACATGCAGGGCGTCTCTTCAAAGGCAGAGATATATAACCTGTTTTCCACCCAGAAGGCTGGAAGGTAGTTGACAGCCTAGTGACCTCTGTGCTATTTGTATGACCATACCAGACCCTCAAGACCCTTAAGATGTCACATGTAGTCAATCTACAGATCTCATCTTTATAGAAGATGTCACAAGTAGTTTATGAAGAGTTTCGATGTAGTCGTGCCTTAAGCTTTATTGGACACACAGGATGAGTTAATTATCCCCAGGAAACTTTTTTTTTTAAATTGTGCTGTGCTTAAATAAGCCTAAAATAAACTGCCCAATGTCAGACTCTACAGTGGCTACTGAGTTGTGTTGATCCAACTGCCTTCTTGTCCTTCTCAGACTGTTATTCTGCTGGCCTTGGCAGTCACAGAAGCCCTCCACATCGGGCACGTATGCACAACTGACACCACAACCACCTACAGCAAGGGGTTCTCCATCTGTCGTGGGGTCCCGGGGACGGTTTGGTGGCAAGTGCCTTTACCATCTCATTGGCCCAATAAATTTCCTTTTTTGGGAAGGTGGAAAATAATGCTCCAGAGTTGACAGTGTTGACAGCTACAACTTTATCTGGAAATTTAAAGCATGTGACTGTCTACTTTAAAACGGTACATTGTGTGATATGTGAATTCTATCACAATAAAGCTATTAGTAAAAAATAAGATAACCTTAACCTTTACAGGATTCACACTTCAATCGCGTTCTGTTATTAATTTACTACTCACTTTATCCAACTGTAAGTGATCTAAAAGTTTTCTGAATCCATCACAGAATTCAAGATGGTCCCAATAAACTGGATACTGCAACTGAAATAAAAATTTTAATTTATGTTAAAAACTTACAATGCACCTAATATTTGAATAGTTCAGGAATCACGTAACATTCCTATTGCCCAAGCTTTGTTTCTTATTCTAAGATTGTGAAAATAACATTTTAAAATGTTTTATTTTTAAAAGATTTATTTTCTGGGTGGTGATGCACACCTTTAATCTCAGCACTTGGGAGGCAGAGACAAAGGATCTCTAAATTTGAGGTGAGCCTGGTCCACAGAGGGAGTTCCAGGACAGCCAGGTCGATACAAAGAAACTCTGTCACAAAACAAAATCTTTCTTTATGTGGATGTGTTTGAAAGCCATATGCATGTGGGTGCCAATGGAGACTAGAAGAGGTGTCAGATCTCCTGGGGCTGCAGTTTTGGATGGTTGTGAGCTGCCATGTTGTTTCTGAGAATTAAACCTGGGTCCTCTGGAAGAGCAGCAGTGCTCTTAACCTCTGAGCCATCAATGGTTACAGCAATTTCAATCCGCATCAGTTTCCTTTCCAAAGAGTCTGAGGATCAAGAGCAACTACTGCAGAGATCGTCCAGGTAAAGAAACCCAATTTCATTCTGAATTCAAAGAGCTAGGAGAGCCGGAAATAAAATCCTTCCTCAGGAAGACACTAGGAGAACTGGAAATGAAATCCTTTCTCAGGAAGACACTAGGAGAACTGGAAATGAAATCTTTCTCAGGAAGACACTAGGAGAACTGGAAATAAATTCCTTCCTCAGGAAGACACTAGGAGAACCGGAAATGAAATCCTTTCTCAGGAAGACACTCTCCACCCCCTTTTAGGAGCATTTAAGGAATTGCTCAATAAAATGGTCCTTTGCAATTTTCTTAGTCTTTCTGATTTCCTGCACTTTCACTTACAACAAAAATAAAGCATGCCAGCTGACCCTAAGAAGTCTGTCTGCTAATATCACTGACAAGGACAGTATAAGTGACAAGCTCATTTCCAGGGACTGAGACTTTTCTCCTAAGAATTTCTCTAGGTGTGTGTCTCTCTCTGTGTCTGTGTATTTTGTGTGTCTGTAT
This sequence comes from Uromys caudimaculatus, assembly GCA_028551405.1. Lineage (NCBI taxonomy): Eukaryota > Metazoa > Chordata > Mammalia > Rodentia > Muridae > Uromys > Uromys caudimaculatus. The sequence continues at coordinate 52,890,915 of CM052706.1, forward strand.
GTCTGTGTATGTGGTCTGTGTGTATGACTCATGTGTCTCTGTATATGTGGTCTGTGTGTGTGGGTATCTATCTATCTATCTGGCCGTCTCATATTCTCTCTCTCTACACACACACACACACACACACACACACACACACACACACACACACACACATATACATACCTGGCAGTCTCATTTTGTTGTTTTAAGCTCTCAGATTTATATTGTCATTGAAGAAAAATCACTGGGATAGCTACTGCTGTAGATTTGATATATTTTATTATAAAATTCTATTTGTGGATAAGACTGCTGGAATAGGATGTAGATGTTACCGTAAAAGAAAAGGGAACATATTTAATAAAGCTTTAATTTGAAAGTCATCACACTAAGCTGAAGGCATAACTCAGTAGTAGGCCATGTGCTCAGAATACACAGGCTCTGAATTTAATCCCTAAGACCAAACAAAACAAACCAAAAATCAATGCCACATGCTGGCGATAAAGCTGTACACAATGTAATGTTGCCCCACCCCCACTCCCAATTAAATCTAGGTCAAGCTGAGTAAATCTGAATAAAATCAGTAGACTTTAATTAACATCCTGCAGGGCTGGAGAGATGGCTTAGTGGTTAAGAGCACTTGCTGTTCTTTCAGAGGAACAGTTTGGTTTCCAACATCCATACTGGGCAGCTCACAATTGACACACAGACACAAAGACACACGAGATATACACACACAGAGACATACAGACACATGGAGAAATTCTTAGGAGAAAAGTCTCAGTCCTCGGAAATGAGCTTATCAGTCAGTCACTTATGAGCCCAGTTACAGGAGCTCCTCTGAGAAGCTGCACTTACTCATGTTCTCTCTCTCTCACACACACAAAATAATAAATCTTAAAAAATAAATAGTATGTTAGCATTGAATTCACATTAACACCTCAGAAGACAGAAATTATTAACATGGGCTTACATGTAGGGACATGCAGCAAAGCGTGGTGAATGAACAGACTCTACAATATATGAATACTACAAACACCACTTTGTGGCTGTTAATGAGAAATTTGTTTAAAATCAAAAGTGGGCTAGGGATGTGGCTCAGTAAGTGAAATATGTGGGGCACGAGTATGAAGACCCAAGTTTGGATTCTCAGCACCCAGGTAAAAACTGGTAGGCAGGCAGTGTGTGTCTGTAACACCAGTGTTGGTTTTGTTTTTTGTTTTTTTGGGGGGGGTTTGGGGGGGCGGAACCAAATTCCCAAAATTCGATGGCTAGTCTATCTGAATCATGAGTTCCAGGTTTGGTAAAAGACTATCTTAAAATATAGTGTAGAGAGACTAGCAAGATGGCTCAGCAGGTGAAGGTGCCTTGTACAGCAAAGGCTTTGTCCACCGAGCTAGCTTGCCAGCCTGTTAACCTATCAGATATTGATAGTTTTGAATAGACTACTGACTTTTTCTGCATTCACCCTATGGCTAAAGAAATGGATCAGGGAGCTGAAGAAATGGCTCAGCAGGTAGAGGACCACCAAGCCTTAAGACTGGAGTTTGATCCCTGGGATCCACACGGTAGGAGGACAGAAATGACTCTTGCAAGTTGTCCTCTGACATCCACACAACAAACAAACAACAAATGTAATTTTTAAAAGAACCCTGCAGGGTGTGGTGACACACACCTTGGATTGCAGCACTGTGGATGCAGAGGCAGGTGGATCTCTGTGAGTTTGAGGTCAACCTGGTTCCCAAGATCCAGGATAACCAGGGCTACACAGAACTTGTCTCAAAAAAAAAAAAAAAAAAGCTGGGTTTGGTGCGCATGCCTTTTATCCCAGCTCTCAGGAGGCCTAGGCAGGTAGATCTGAGTTTGAGGCCAGCCTGGTCTACAGAGTAAGTTCCAGGACAGCCAGGACTACACAGAGAAACCCTGTCTTGAAAAACCAAAGGAGAGGACAGATGGAAAAACAAACACCAAACTGAAACAGAAAATCAGACAGAGCTAAGGCCTCTGAGACCTGCCAGTCTAAGAGGCAAGAAGCCCTGTCAGTATTTGCTTTCTAGAGGTCAGATTCCCAAGGGCAGCTCAGGTTCCACCCATGGCTGAGGAGAGCTGTGTGTGAAGGATGACTGGACACCCAGGACACAGGAGGATTAGCCACAGAGATTCACGCCATCAGATGAAGCCAGAGAAAAGGCCTGGAGGCAGTGGTGATGTCAACTGTTCTCTCAAGAAAAGGGCTGTCAGGAGAAAGTGGACTCGGACATGTCTGTTGGGACCTCTGATGTGGAACCCAAACACTGCCTGTCAACTCTGAAGACTCTAGACTCACCCTGGAGGCCAGCCTCTGGGAATGGTCATTAGGGGTTATCTATCTACATTAGGCTGAGGTGGGAAGACTTTACCTGATTGTGTATGGCACCATTTTATAGACTGGGGCCATAGGCTGAACATAAAAAGGAGAAATCGAGCTGAGCATCAGCATTCTCTCTCTGCCTCCAAGTGCCTCAAGCCCTGGCAGCCATGACATCTCTGCCATGATGATCTGTGCTCTTGAACTGTGAGCCAAATAAACTCTTCCCTCCTGTCTTAGGGTTTCTATTCCTGCACAAACATCATGACCAAGAAGCAAGTTGGGGAGGAAAGGGTTTATTCATCTCACACTTCCACATTGCTGTTCATCACCAAAGGAAGTCAGGACTGGAACTCAAGCAGGTCAGGGATCAGGAGCTGATGCAGAGACCATGGAGGAATGCTGCTTACTGGCTTACTTGCTTCTCCTGGCTTGCTCAGCCTGCTTTCTTATAGAGCCCAAGACTACCAGCCCACAGATGGTACCACCCACAAGGGGCCCTCCCCCCTTGATCACTAATTGAGAAAATGCCTTACCGCTGGATCTCATGGAGGCATTTTCTCAACTGAAACTCCTTTCTGTGTGATAACTCCAGCTTGTGTCAACTTGACACAAAACCAGCCAGTACACCTCCTTACATTGCTTCTGTCATGTGTTCTGTCCCTGAAACATGCAAAGTCACTAATTCCCCTCCCAACACAGGAGACAGTGATGAACACGGATTACAACAGCAGCCCACAGGAAGTGGCAGACATAACACAGCAGGTCCCAGAAGCCACTGCAGCTATACAAAGCTGAAGACACGTGCTTCCTGTGAATTCTCCCACGTATAAGCTTTTGTTGTACAACATTGTTCCTTAATTTAAAACTATTGGTTAAATAAAATTGGCTACAGCCAATTACTGAAAGAATCAGAGGTAGGTTTTGAGTTCCCTGGTTGTGGGTAGAGAGGAAGAGGGGAGAGGCCATGAGAAGAAGGCGCCATGAGGAGAGGTGCCATGAGCACATGGCAGGTAGAAACAGCAAGTATTTGGGGAACACCACTGGGGAGGAAGCCAGGCCAGCAGTTACAAAAGTAGATTAGGGGTGACCCCCAGTAATTGTCAAAGCCAAATAAAATAACCATAGTTTGAATCTCATGTATTTATAAGCTGGTCAGGGATAAGCTTAAACTGATTGCATTACAACCCTTTATCACAAGCCACAGAATCTTCCCCAAAACACCCGCACTCTTAAAGCAATTCAGAACAGTGGAACACGAGATCAAGCCCTAAGCCTGCTAAGAAATACTCAGAAATACAAAGCCTGTTTCGATGACACCTTGAGGATACTTTAAAAGGAAACCAGTGCAGGGCGCACAGCTTAATGGGACGGAGCCATTTATGGCAAGCATACACTCAGTGTATGGAGCTCTGTCAGCCATGGGTCTGATGCACCACATGACAACTAAAGGCTGTGTGATGACTGAGAAGTAAAACGGGAAAATATAATCTTACTTCAAATAAAGAGTTCCCATTACTATAGTTAGTCAGAAACAGAAGGCCCATGATCTGAGATTCAGTGCTTAGGCAGCCATACTTACAGCTATAACCCGGTAACCCCATCCAGTCAAAGCTAGAATCTGCTGGAAAAACACATCTGCAGTTCCGCTGACAGGAGGAAGAAAGATGAGAGGACACCTGATGCTTCTGGGGCCAGCGTCGTAGAGTGACCAGATCTTACTGTCATCGTCATCCACGATTATCTGGGGGGAGATTAAAAGGGGAAAGAAAGGAACGTCTCATGCCTGGGGTTTGAAGGCGCTGGTTTATAACAGTCATTGGCGATTGTGATGGACCTGTTTGTTACAGGACAACATGGGGATGGCAGGTGAGTACCCACCATAAGCTGCTCTCCTTTCCTTTTCCTTAGTGCACTTTATAAACTTCCAAAGAACAGATTCTAACAGGTTAACTGTTTAATTGTTTTGATTTTAACTGGACTGTCTGTGCAGAATAATGGGAGTCTGTTTTGTTTACCAGTAAACACTAAACTCTGAATGGCGTTTTATATTTTCCACAAGAGGGTGCGTGTGTGTGTGTGTGTGTGTGTGTGTGTGTGTGTGTGTGTCCGTGTGTCTACATAAGAGCAGTTTGCAGTCATTCTTGAGTGCTGGCTCAGAGGACTGGCTAGGGTCAGCAGGGTTAGATATTAAACAGGGCAGGCAAGGAACTGAGAATCTGGCTATAGGGAGAGCTAGGCAGACCCCAGATGCTTAGGATCCAATGAGGAGCAAATCTGAGAGGGCGGAGGGGATTTCATTGACAGATGAAGGACCAGGTAAGTGTATGTGTTCAATACTGGCTCAGGAAATGCCTCAAACTGTTCACTTGAGGATGGGATGTGGGAGAAAGTAAATTGTTTTTTAGGAAGGGGATGTGGGGGAGGTTGTCAGAAGTCTTTGTCATTTAATGTTCTTAGCTTGACAGGGAAAAAGAACACGGAGTGAGGCAAGTCAAGGGCTTTACACGAATTCGATGCAGGCTGGTTATTATTACACTTCACTGCACCAACACCTGCCAGCTCAAATCAATATTTATCTTTTTTTTTTTTTTTTTCTTTCCCCAGAGTGTTCCTAGCTAGCAGGACTGTGGACTCCACAATGTCCCTCTGTGGGTAGCAAGTGACTAACCAGGGTTATTGGTGTCACCAAGAGCTGACAAATGGGGCAAGGCAAAGTCCAGGGAATTCAAATAATTTCCGTTGGGCCTTCCTGACAGATGAAAACACATATCTCATGTTTTTGACCTTTGTGTTTTGCCATTTGTTTTGCTTTCTATGTATCTTTTCCCTGTGATTATGGGTTTATTTATTTTTTAAAGCAAACAAGCAAACCTGATGACCTTTTTAGCCTACACAACAAATTCCAAGTCTTGTAAAATCATGTAAGAAAGCACAAATCTCAATCTTCTAGAGACTAACTTCAATAACTAACTTGGGAGAAAGGTAACACAAACACTAGACTATCAAATAGTAGCTTACACACATGTATTCTGAAACATGTTCTTCGAATTGACAGAGGCATTCTGAACACACACCGTAAATACCTAAGGGTATTCAACTTCCTCTGAGCTCTCTGAATGCCAGATTCATCAGAACTTCATCAGAACACACAGTATCTGCTTGACAACTTTTGTTTTTGTTTTGTTCAAGACAGGGCTTCTCTGTGCAGCCATGGCTGTCCTGGAATTTGCTCTGCTTGACAACTTAAAAACTAAAGCACCATAAAATTTCAAGCAAATTTATCATGAAAAACAAGTGTGTGGGGAGGAACCTATCAGTGAAGTGACTTAAAAGAATATTCAGGTCAGACTGGGGGTCTTGGGGCTGACTGAGGGAGCCTGCTGAGGAAGTGCAGCTATCAAGAGTTCATGGGAGTTACTTGAAAGGCTGAGGAAGAGGGACCCTACCTCAATGCTGGAAACAGTTCCTGAGAAGAAAAAAGTAAAAGGGGCTCCCTTTGTAAGCAACCCCACTTAGCCTGACTTTGAAACCAGATTACTTTGATTTTTAAGCCAAATCAAGTAGGGAATATGATCTCTAATATGCTAGTTAACTCCATAGGCTCAGGTTTCTTGTCCATAGCACACACCTTGTCAAACTGTTGGGAACATTAAGATACCTGGGAGTTTCCCAATGGTGCCAGGGCTATAAGCAGAAAGCCTTTGCCTGGGCAAAACATAGCTCAGATTTCTATATAAACTCAGACTTGCACTATACTTTCTCAGCTACCTGCTTTGCTAAAATGATTATAACAGACAGCACTGATGATCCTGATATCACAGTATCCAATATTGCTACAGGGCATCAGCAAAGACTGTAATAGGAATGGTCTTTGTCTAGAATTAACATGGGGCTCATAGAAATAAATTTCAACTGAACAGTTGAGGGTTTACATACATCCTAAGCAAATGGGCTCCAGTAAGTATGCATCTACGGTGTTTGGATGAGAATGATCCTCACTGGCTCATATATTTGAACACTTGGTCCTCCATTGGTGGACCTGTTTGGGGAGGATTAGGAGATGTGTCTATACTGGAGGTCATGTGTCACTGGGGGATGGGCTTTGAGATTTTAAAAAATTCCCGGAATGTCTTTCTTTACCTCATGCCTGTTGATCAGGAGGCTGTAAGCTCTCAGCTACTGTTCTAGCACCATGCTTGCCTACAATGCTCTCTGTCATGACAGTCACAGACTCTAACTAATCCTCTAAAACTGTAAGCCCCAAATAAACTTTGATAAGTTGCCTTGGTCATGGTTTTAGGAAAGTAGTTAAGAAAGCGTCACTGCACACAGAGTTCTATGAAGCTTAAGTTTCAGGAACGGAAACAGAAATAACTACTTACTACCAACATTTTACTACATTATCTGAGGTTGAGTATGTAAAAGGAATTACAAATAAGGAACTCTTTACACTCCAAAGCTGACTGCATGTGGCAGGGAATGGATGAACTTTACATTCTGTAACATCTAGTCACAGTAATTGGCAATAACCTTCTCTCTCACACAATCAGACTAAGGCACAGCTTCTAAACCACATACAAGTATCAGCTTTCCTGACTAGGACTGCAGTAAAATCATGCTTACCTTTTTCAGGGGAACGGTACTTCTAAACCAATTATAATCTGGAGAGACTTTGATCTCTCCCATCATGAGCAGAAACAGAGGTCAATCCTGAAATAAAAGCAGATGACAATTTCACAGCAAGAATTCTCATTACATCTCAACTCAATGCACAGGCTGGTCTAGCTGCACCAACAATACTTTAACCAAAGAAACAGGGTTGCTTGCCTCAGCCGTCCAGACTTAAACTAGAGAGGACCACAGGATGGATCCCTTTAGCAGCTCCAAAAGAGGACTCCGGTCCTGCAGAATTAAAGAACTGCACTGGATACAGAATACTGTTCTTTGCCCCATCCTACTTAGGAGACTCTGAACTCTTTTGACAGCACCTGAAGAATCTATTTTAATAAACTTCCCATATGCTTACAGGACATATATAATAAAGGGGTTAGCAAGCTTCTTTTCAGATAATTCACAACATGCCAAAATCTAACTTTAATTCACATGTAACTAATATCCAAGAAGGGGGGGGGGGCAAACATGTCATTCCCACTGACGTGATTAAAAAGTACATTAGCTGAGATGTAGCTGGGTGTGGCAGAGCATTTGCCTGACATGCACAAAGCCCTGGGTTCAGTCCTCAGTGCTGGAAAATTACATAAACATCTATAAATGATATAGACATCTTTGACATAAATGAAAATATGCTGTAACTTACAACAAAATGTTTGTCTCTAGAGAAAAAAGGTAGATCTTCTAGTTTGGAGGGGGTTCTGTTTTGCTTTTTTGTTGGTTTTTGTTTTTTGAGACAGGGTTTCTATGTGTAGCACTGGGCTGTCCTAGAACTCCCTCTGTAGACCAGACTGGCCTCAAACTTGGAGATCCACCTGCCTCTGCCAACCGCAGGGATTAATGGTGTTCAGCACTTCTGTGACCTTAGGTTAAGTCAGCCACCTCTGAGCTTGTTTCTCCTCTGTGGATTTCATCTTTGTTTCCCCGAAGCCTAGAATGGTTTGGCAGCCAGCCCGCCTAATCTGCTGACTACAGGATGACTAACTCCTGAAGAGACTGAACCAGGACCTCAGAGAATCCCTCCGAATCAAGTTACCTCTGGGCTGTGAATTGGCTTTCCTTCTATGCTTACACAATGTCATTACAGGAGCCTGAAATTAAGGTTCAGGTTCTTTTTGTCAAGAGAGACACTTCCACCCATCCACCAGGAAAGACTCACATACTTGCCTTCCATGGTGTTCCCCTACTTCCAGGGTAGGACTAGACTTCCTAGCAGGGTTGAGTCTGAGAGTCCAGAACTTAATTCTAGGCTGACTTTTAATTTCCATTTTAGAAAAAGCTCGGGACTGGCAAGGGGCAGAGGAATCTAAACTCAATGAAACACTTCCTCATTCCTTGCCTCCCCCCTCAGGGACACAACACTGGACTTTGAGCATCACTAAGCTGATCTTCGGTAAACGGAGGCAGTCCGGCGTTCGCCTTTAACTACAGTGCTGATAGGGTACCTGACTCTCTGCTCAAAGCAAAGGAGCGGCTTAAAGAGAGGGTTGTTAAAATTGTAAATTGTTTTAAAACACCAAGTAAGTCATCACTAATCTTCTGCTGAAACCAGTGTGCACAGATGTGGTTATAAACACTAAAACAGGGCTGGAGAGATGGCTCAGCAGTTAGAGCACTGACTGCTCTTCCAGAGGACCTGAGTTCAATTCCCAGCAACCACATGGTGGCTCACAACCATCTGTAATGGGATCTGATGCCCTCTTCTGGTGTGTCTGAAGACAGATACAGTGTACTCATATAAATAAATCTTTTTTAAAAACCCACTAAAACAAAGAACACAATCCTTTACAAAAATCCATTTTATCTAAAATATTAAACATGTTTAAAAATATCTAAGCCATTTACACTATTTCTTTGAACACATCTTTCACTATTTAAAATTGTTTTATTTGATAGCTTCATACATTTATGTAATACATTTTAGTTAATTTAACTCTCCTGTCTCCCTTAAGTTAATACCTTAAAATGAAAGCAACTAGCAGCACATATAGTTAATCTTGGAATATTTTATATTAGGACAGACTTGAAATACCTCCACAGCATCTGTACACTTCTAACCACAAACATTTTCTAGAATGTCTGCAGGAGGGAATATTAAAAACAGACTAAACAGCCAGATGTGATGGTACACATCTTTAATCCTAGCCCTCAGGAGGCTGACAGCTAGCTCTCTGTGAGTTCAAGGCCATACTGGCCTACATAGTGAGTTCCAGGCCAGCCAGAGCTATGCAGTAATAGTAAGACCCTGTCTCAAACACACAAAACTAAAACATCAATCAATGTGTTAAAGTTTACTTCTAGGATCAACCAACTGACAATAAAAATTATTCATAGTTTTGGAATCAGCTGCCATTCACAAACCAAACTACAACAGTACAAACACACAGGCAAGCACACAAATGAGTTACCCACTTCTTTCCCACAGCAGCAGAAGTGTAGTCCTTACTAAGTCTTCAGTATTTCACAAGCACCTCAGTACTGAACACATTGTAACTAACCTTGATGCATAAGAGATTCTGCACAGCTGTGAGGACACTTTTGCAAGGACAGGTGATTCTAACACTTGTGCTAGTTTGGTGGTAAGGAAAGGAGAGACAGTTACCAAATGTTTCGGATGACCAGCTGATGGGCTATGAAGAACCACCCCTCTACACCCCCCACCCCACCCCCATAAAGCTAAAGCAGCTGTGAAGGGTATGAAAAGGAAAGTGTGTTCTAGCTCTCTTTCATCCACTTAAGCCGGATGCTTTTCCAAGTCACAAGAGAAACACTCTAAAAGGTCCGTGGCCCAGAAAGTTAACTGAGATTGTGACCAAACTGGTCAGGATGAAAAAGGAACACGGTTGAGTTCAGGACAGATTTGATTTCTCTTGACTCTGTTCTTTACAAAAACAAAAGCACCTGTTCAGGCTGGTGAGGAAAGAGCCAGAGATAAGCTTTATCAAGGAAACCCCTCCGCTGGGATGCTGAGGATACCCAGTTCTTTCTGGACCTTGTGTTGCTGGACAATAAGTTTGCTAGCTGTGAACACATACTTGTCCTTCAGAGTTTCAACAGAACTTGCAGTTCATAGTTGAGGAAATCACCTTTACAAATGTTTAACACATGGTCAGTCATATATTGCTGGTCCTTTATCTCAATGTATAGCTGATTTATATAGGAACAATCTGTGATTGTTAATACAACCAATAAAAAGTATTTGGACTTGAGAGTCTCTAGGTGACACAACTATGATTCTGGTGTTGGAGAATGCTCACCATGAGCTTTTCCCACTGAACTACATCTAAGGCCCTGCAGCGGACTATTTACTACAGATCTTGACCTGCGCCACACCTGTATGTATTAAATAGCTATCTTTTGGAGTTTTCTTCAGGTAGGATTTATCCTTTCTCCAGGAACCTATCCACTTCTCTCTAAATGTAATGAGAGGAGAAGCTGCCTACACAACATCTTTCTCTCTGACATCTCGTTTCCAAGTCCTGGTGTAAAAGCTTTTTGAAAATTCATACACCGCTACTGGACGACTTCCCAATTTGCAGAATCCTTGCAAAAAGAGAAGCTGGACCACTGCAGATGGAGACAAAGCAACAGTATCAGCAACTAACTTCTAACTCCCTGGGAAAAGAAGAAAAAAGGGGCACTCTTTCTGTCTGCTACATTCTTCATGACTCATTAACAGGCCTCACACCTAGTTTGAGATAGGATCTCCAAAACTCTACTCGCAGCCCTTAAAAGTTGACTGAAACCAAAATGTTCCTGAATTTCTGCCCCACAGCCCCAGGATGGGTGGTTCAAGAAAATGAGGATGTCTGACTAAGGATTTTGTGCATCAACCGCCATGGAGGCCGCCCTGGGTTCCACTAGTTCAGACACAACAATCCGCAAGGAACCGAGGCTGGACCTTAGCCACACAAGCACATACGGACACACATAGGACCCCGCGCGCGCGCGCGCACCCACACACATACAGATATGGATCACGTGCATGGTCACAAGGACCGGCCCACTCGTGAACTCTGCTCATAAGTCACGCATGCTCGATACACGCCCACCTACAACCCTACACGCGCCACACACCCACATTCCTGCTTTCCAGGGCCTGCCCCTCACCTGCCGTGGCCGCTCCCGCGTCCCTTTCTTTCAAGCCTAAACGGCTCTTCGCCCGGGTTTGGGCGCAGCGGATGTAGTCGGCGGGGCACGGGTGGGACAGGCGGTTGCAGAGCAGAGGCCCCGCGGGAGCAGAGGGCAGAGAGGGAGCGCAGCTGAGCAGCCAGAGGCCGCCGCCTCCCAGGTCTGGTACGGCTAGCTCCCCGGGCGAGCCTCCCGCTTCCGGGTTCTGAGAAGGCGGGACCAGATGGCGAGGAAGGGGCGGGGCTCTGGCGGTTACTATGACGACGGGGCTGGCGGGGGAGGCCTCGTTCGGAGACTTGCGGTGAACTAGAGGTTCTGACCGCAGCACAGAGGAGGAAGCTGCCGCAGTGAAAGTCTGGGCTCTAGTAGGCCCAGGGGATCTGCTTCTGACTTCAGTTTTTAGGCGTCTTCATGCTTTAGGGGAGAGACACTTTTAGGCCATAACTTTGGTGAATGGGCCTTGACATAGTCTTTTTTTTTTTTTTTTTAATTAGTATGTATCAGTTCATTACGATGGCTTAATTAGGACATTTTGATATCCATATAAATTATTTTGATCATTAGTCTCTGCCTCCCGTGACCCGCTCCCCTTCAGCTTCCCAACTACATATGCTTTCTCAGCAAAATTGTTTTTACCTTTACAGATGCCCTCCTCTGACCTCCGTTCAAAGCCCTGTCTCCTTTTGTGGCTTTGTGCTGATGTTGAGGGGACATACTCAGCACTAGGCTTGTCCTCTTCTGTCAGGCACAATCTAATCACTGTTCCTAGGAGAGATGTGGCAGATGCCACACCTTTCAGTAATTGCTTACAGTTTTGCTCTGAAATAATGTATAATAATATTGAGTGACCTGTCAATCTTGTTTGAAATTTGTAAGGTTCCTAAAGGAAGATCTTAATGTTTTAGGGAGAACTTTTAAAAAATATTTTTATTATTATTACTTTTAATTGTGTGTGTTTGTAGGAGAGTATGTGGTGCACATGAGGAGATATTTGGATCCCCTAGAGCTGGCATGACAGGCATTTGTGAGTTGCCCAACATGGGTGTAAAAGCAATATGTATTCTTAACCTCCGACCAATCTAGAGTTTAATCATCTCCCACCCGTGTGTGTGTGTGTGTGTGTGTGTGTGTGATGTATGTTGGTGCCTGCTGAGGCCAGCTTTGGATCCTCTGGAGCTGGAACTGCAGATTATTGAGATGGATCTCAACACTGACTTGAGTACTGGGAACTCAACTTTGGTCCTCTGGAAGAGCAGTAAGTTTGTTAACCACCAAACCACCTCTCCAGTCCTAAAGAGCTCAAACAAAAACAACAATGACTCAAAAAAACAAAAACACTGGTCTATGGCTCAGGAGTCTTAGGTTCCAGTCTAGAACTTAGATAAACACCAGACACATTTTCCCCAAAGCATAGTGATGTCTCAGTCCCAAAAAAGGTAAGGCAGAAGGATCTCAAATAGTGATACTATATCTCAAAGATAACCGAATTGCTCAAAATTATAGCAAAAAGTGGCAGATACAGAATCTAAAACAACCTTCAACCATCTCTCAAAATCCAGAGCTCTTCACCAAATACATGGTAGATAGGCTTTGATATATTATATATGTATATATGTAATATATATATATAATTTTATTACAATGTGAGCGATCTAACATAATGTTTTGTGTCTCTTAGAAAAGTCCCATAGGGTTATTTGAATCCTCAGTTGTTCCTCAACACATGGCAAGCACACTGTCTGGCCCTTGACAGAATGTTTAACATCTTCGTGCTCAGCTGTCTCAGCACACAACTGTTAGCAGCAGACTTCTGAGTGAGGCGGGCCACAGCGTGGGCAGACAGACCTGGTGGGCAGATTGCTAAGAATTTGCAGCTGTCCTGTGTGGCATCTCCTGGATGTTCCCACAGCATCTATGCCTGTGTGAGTCTCTCATCGGAAAGCTGAAGTGTTCACAAAATATGCTGTGAATACCAAGCAATGTAAACAAGGGGCCAAATGGCTTGTGGATTTATCCCAAACTTTAGGCACGTAGGGTAAAAGTGGGGAGTGTGTCTTAAGACAGAATCTTATTCTGTAGACCTGGCTGGCCTAGAATTCAATATAAAGACCAGGTGTAACAGGCCCCAGACTTTTTAGCACGACTGACTCCATGATAGAAATGTCATTCAGGCTGTAAAACCCAGCACATAGACAGCACCACCTGCCAAAAATGAAAACAAAGTCCTAATCCATTAAAGTCCATAGTTCTGGGAAAGTCTCTAACTGTACTAACCTTGCTTTTTGGCTTTTCTAGTTCTGCTTCTGGCTAACTGGTCTTGTTAATTGAAGTTTGTCAATCCAGGACATGTTTTTTGTGCTCAAAAGTTCACTCCAAGGGCTGGGGAGATGGATCAGTAGTTAAGAACACTGACTGTTCTTCCAGAGGTCCTGAGTTCAATTCCTAGCAACCACATGGTGGCTCACAACCATCTGTAATGGAATCTGATGCCCTCATCTGGTATGTCTGAAGACAGCTACTGTGTACTCATATAAATAATAAATAAATATTTAAAAAAAAAAAAAAGTTCGCCCTGAGAAAGGCTCGGGGGCTATGCTACGATCACTAACACCCAATGTAGCTGCCAGCAGTTAATAAAGACTTTCTATTGGCCTAAACGCATGTCTGACCAGTCTTCTCTGGTGAATACCCCACAAGTGTGCCTCAAACTTATAGTGCCCTCTCTTTTCCTCCTCCTGAGTGCTGGGATTACAGATGTGTGCCATCACAATAGACTCCTTTCTCTTTGACAAAATAACATTTGTTTTAAATCACACAGAGCAAACACACACACACACACACACACACACACACACACACACACACACACATTCGTGTCTGAGAAAGATATACATTAAAGGGCTGGAGGGAAGGCTCAGTGGTTAAGAGCTCTTACTGCTCTTGCAGAGGACCTGAGTTCAATTCCCAACACCCATATTAGGTAGCTCACAACCACCTACTTGTAACTCCAGTTCCTGGGGATCTAATTATCTTTTCTGGCTTCTGCCAACACTTGCATACACACACACACACACACACACACACACACACACACACACACACACACACACTTTCTAAATTTTACTTATTTACAAGAAAGGGTTTCTCTGCATAGCCCTGGCTATCCTGGGATTCACTCTGTAGACCAGGCCAGGGTGGCATCGAACTCAGAGATCTGCCCTCCTTTGCCTCCTGAGTGCTGGGATTAAGGTGTGCACCATTGTTCCCTGCAATTTTTAAAAGATATACATGTAATGTAATTGTTAGACTTGAGCAGAAATTGAGGACTGACTGAATGAATGATGGAAGTTTCCACTGTAGATTTAGTGTATGAGTTCATATGAAAATCTACTCCTGAGGCTGGAGCTGGCACAGTGGTTAAGGCCTTGCGAGGTCCTGGCTTCAACTCGTAGCATCTATATAGTGGCTCACAACCACCTGTACCTCCAGTTCCAGGGGATCCAATATTGTCTTTTGGGCTCATCGGCACTGCATACCTATGGTGCACATACATACACTAAGGCACATACATATACATAAAATAAAAAATTAAAAAATCTATTCACATATTACTTGTGATTAGTATAATTACGACTATATTTAGAACTATAGTCTACTCTAAATCCTTCCACAGCTGCCCATAGCCTTCAAGTTGCTACCTAATAAGAAACTTTATGTAGGTCTGGCTTTCCAGTCAGCTCTCTGCGGGCCCAATGTGCTATAACCATAGCAACTACACAAAGGGTCCTTCCCTCCCTCATCTGGTGATGTCTCAGCATGTTAGGTCTTGGACCTAAAATACCTCCCTTTATTGGGCCCATCTGAGTATTCTCAGAAACCAGGGATTTGTTAAGAAGTGACTGGAAAATACTTTTTATTAAAAAACAAACAAACAAACAAAAAAACCCAACACTGTCTTGCAATACCATCTTTTTGTTGTTTTGAGGCAGATCTTACTATGTAGCCCAGGCTGGCTTTGGATTCAAACATGGGCTCTTCCTGCTCCAGACTCCTGAATGCCGGGTTTATCAGAGCATGCCATCACGCCCAGCTTGAATACCATCCTGTGAGATACATGCAGATGTACAGATGTGAGCACACAGAGCACACTTGTGGATTTGCACGCAGAAGCCATTGGTCAGTGTCAGGTGTTGTCCTCAATTACTACTCTCCACCTCACGCTTTGAGACAGGGTCTTTCACTGAACTGAACTGGAGCTCACTAACTAGGCTGGCTGGCCAGTGAGTCCCTAGGATCTTCCTGTATTATCTCCTAATTGCTAGGATAGCAGGAGCACCAACTTTCTACATGGCTGCTGGAGATCTGAACTCAGGTCCTCATGCTTAAGGAATCACTATCCACTGAGCCATCTCCACAGCAGCCTTGAATATCACACCCTGGATACTGACTTCAGTGCTAACATATCTAACAATGCTGTTTCCCCACTGCTAGATGGAGTCCCTGTCAGAGTTAGGGATTATAGGGATCAGACACTGCATACGTATTTTAGAACTTGCCTGTTCTCTAGTTTGTGATCTAAAGGCTGGCCCATCAGACAGAATATTGATGATGCAGTTATTGTGATTAATAATTTATTAGTCACCATCTGTGATTTAAGAGCCCCGAATTTGAGGCTGAGGCTACAGCTCAGTTTGTAGTGTGCTTGCCTAGCATGCAGGAAGCCTGTAATTCTAGCACTGACAAGGAGGCAAACTGCACTGGGTAGAGGAGAGAAGAAAGAAGGACAGACATAAATACATATATACAGACATACACACAGAGAGACACCCCTTCTGATTCTATCCTTGGACAAGACATTTTTCTTCTCTTCAGGTCTGGTCTCCTTCGTTGTAAAATTACTTTATTTGCACTAAATCTCTATGTTCTTTCTAATTGTAAGATCAGAATTCTATCAATTTAGGGACTATATTGAGGATTATTTTTAAAAGTCAGGTTCAGATGTAGCCCAGGGTAGCCTCAAACTTACTATATAACTAAAATGTCTTTGGACTTTGGATCTTCCTGCTTCCACCCTTTACTTGCTGGGATTACCAGAATGCGCTGCTTTATGAAGATTTGTGGATCAAACCTAGGGCTTCAGGCAAGCTAAGTACACACTCCACTAACAGGGCTATATCCTCAACCCCTACTAAGGAATAACTGCAAGAGCTTTCCCTCAGAGTTGTTCTGATAATCCTCCCCACTCCCTACTGTTAAAACAGCTCAGGGCTGTGGCCACAGCTCATAGGTATTAACATTCTAGCAGGTTAAGCCCTAGGCTTGACTTCTAAACAGAAGAAGAGGAAGAAGAGGAAGAGGAGGAGGAAGAGGAGGAAGAGGAGGAAGAGGAGGAAGAGGAAAAGAAGGAAGAGGAGGAGGAGGAAGAGGAGAAGGAGGAAGAGGAGGAAGAGGGAAGAAGAGGGAGGAGGAGGAGGAGGAGGAGGAGGAGGAGGACGAGGACGAGAAGAAGAAGAAGAAGAAGAAGAAGAAGAAGAAGAAGAAGAAGAAGAAGAAGAAGAAGAAGAAGAAGAAGAAGAAGAAGAAACATAAAAAAAAAAAAAAAGAAAGAAATGGCCTAAAGGGGTGAGGGGCAGCTCTGGAGAGATTCAGCAGTTACAAAGACTGGCTGCTTTTCCAGAGGCCCTGAATTCAATATCCAGAAGCCATATGGTCTCTCACAGCCATCTGTAATGGGTTCTGATGCCGTTTTCTGACATGCAGGCGTATACACAGAAAGAGCACTCATATACATAAAATACATAAATATATAAATCTTAAAAAGAAAAAACAGCTGTGAGATGGGGTGGGGAATGGGGTGGAAGAGAGTATGTCTCTCAGCAGTAAAGCACTTGACAGCCCCTGAGTTCCTTTCCCAGTGCCAGAATTGGAGAGAAGAGAACATTAGGGAGCCTGGTGTTTCATAGCTAGTTTTCAAAAGTTAAAGTAGCTCCCCATCAGAATGTCTCCATGGCATCGACTCTGCCTCCAGGTTACCGACCTGAATGCCTTTGATGGTGAGCTGTGATATGGAAGAGTAGGGTTGTAAATTTTGTTTTCTGTGCTTAGAGACCAAACTCAGGGCCTCGATACTCGGTGTTCTTCCACTGAACTAGACCTCTAACCCTGAAATAGTATTTATAACTTATTTGTGTGCTAACTTTTTTTTTAAGTCCTGGGAATAAAATCAGATCCCACGTATGAAAAATAGGCAGTCTGGAATGGAGTTATATGCTGCCACTCCTTCAAGGTCTATTATTGTTTATGTGTGTGTGTGCATACATGTGGATGTGTGTTCATGTTTGTGTGTGTATGCATGTATGCATGTGGACCAGAGGTCAGAGGAGTCATTCCTCAGGAGCTATTCACCTTGGTTTTGTTCTGGTGTGTGTGTGTGTGTAAGGCCAAATGAAGATGTTAGATACTATGTCAGTTTTATATCAACTAGACCCAAGTAGAGTCACTTGAGTGGAAGAAATTTCTGTTGAAAAAACCAGTCCCTAAGATCAGGCTTGTAGGTAAACCTGTAGGACATTTTCTTAGTGATTGATGTAGGAGGCCCCAGGCTATTGTGGGCAGTTGTCCTTGGGTTGTACAAAAAAAGCAAGCTGAGCAAGTCATGAGGAGCAAGCCAGTAAACAGCCTACCTCCAAGACCTCTGCATCAGCTCCACCTCCAGTTCCTGGCCTGAATGTCTCTGACGGTGAAGTGTGATGTGGAGGAGCAAGTGGAACTAAAGCCTTTCTTCCCCAAATAGCTTTGGGTTGTGGTGATTTCACAGACATCTTCCTCTATCCCTTTCTGCCTTATTCATTTGAGACAGGTTCTCAGTGAACTCGTGGCTTCAGGTAGGCTAGGTGGCATTAGAAACACTATCTCCTAAACCCAAAAAAACCCCGTTATTTTTTTTTAAAAAAAATTAGGGCTGGCAAGATAGCTCAGTGGATAGACACAACCAGGACTTACAAGGTGGAAGGAGAAAACTGACTGCCCCTCCCCCCACATAGATAAATCTAATAAATCCTGGGGTTGTAGCAATACCTGAACTTGGTTTTTTTTTTTTTTTTTTTTTTTTTTGGTTTTTCGAGACAGGGTTTCTCTGTGTAGCCCTGGCTGTTCTGGAACTCATTCTGTAGACCAGGCTGGCCGCGAACTCAGAAATCCGCCTGCCTCTGCCTCCAAGTGCTGGGATTAAAGGCGTGCGCTACCACTGCCCAGGCTTCATTTCCTCATCTTTGAGATGAAACTCTGGGATCCTTTCTCACTCTAAAACAACCTTTTTCTCATGTTGGTATAATGGCATCCCCACAGCATGGCTGCTGTTCCCAGGAGAATAACTGTTGTAGACGGTCCAAAAGCGGAAAACAGCAGCACCAGACGGAGGTGCAGCAAAGGCAGAGAAACGGCAGATTTATAATGTGGTCCACACATCATGAAGGCCATCAAGTCCCCAGATCTCCAGTCTGCCAGCCAACTGGTCACTGGTTTATGAGTCTAGTTCAAAGGTCAACAGAGTTAAGTCTTAGAAGAGCAGAAGCTTCTAACAAAGTCTGAAGTCTACTGTTCCTTCTTAGCTCTTTCTCTTCATCTCCTCCCTTCCTCTTTCTGAGGCAGGATCTCTTGGTTAATCTGGAGCTCACTGAACTAGACTGGCTGGCCAGTGGGTCACTGAGACCCATCAGTCTCTGCTACCCAAGTACTGGGGTAACAGAAGCATGCATCCATGCCCGGCTTTTTTTGTTTTGTTTTGTTTTGTTTTGTTTTTTCGAGACAGGGTTTCTCTGTGTAGCCCTGGCTGTCCTGGAACTCACTCTGTAGACCAGGCTGGCCTCGAACTCAGAAATCCACCTGCCTTTGCCTCCCAAGTGCTGGGATTAAAGGCGTGCGCCACCACTGCCCGGCTCATGCCCGGCTTTTATGTGGAAACAGGGGATCCAAACTCAGGTTTTTATGCTTTTGCAGCAGGCACTGTAGCCCCAAGCTACCAGCATAGCCTTTTGGTTTTAACTCACATTAGAAAAGCTATCTGCTTTACTCAGCTGACCCACTAAATGTTGTTGATCTCATCCAGAGATACCTTCAGACATAACCAGAGTATTTGATTAAGACCACTCTGTGGTTTAGTCAACTTGAGAGGAGACAGCAAAAACTACCAATTATTAAGTGTCCAGTATGTGTCGGGTACTTCCCTGGGCATTTCCTGTGCATAATATCACTCTGCAAGGCAGGTATTTATTACCCATATTATTAAACTAAGAAACCAGAGTTTTAAAGATCTAGGTAGGTTGTCCTGAGTCACTCAGCTGGAAGTTAGCTAGCACCAGAGTTCTTTTTCTCATTGCTTTTGTTCTTAGACAGGTTCTCATGCACCTGGGCAGGCCTCCAACACGCTTTGTAGTGATCCTCCTGCCTTCATCTTCCAACTCCTGGGACTGCACCACCACACCCTTTTGTGTGCTCTAGAGATGGGACCCAGTGCTGTGTGCACGCCAGGCAAGTATTCTACCAACTGAGCCCCACCCCAAGCCTGAGTCCAGTTTTAAGTCTGGGGCAAAGTAAACTTTTTTCCAGCAATAATAAAAATCCAAATAGGAATGTCTTGCAGAACTTGCTGATCTCTGAAGATGACCTTCAACTTCTGATGCTCCTGCTTCCGCTGAGTGCCGGGACTACAGGTGTGCACCACTGCCTGGATTATGAGACGCTGGGGATCAAACTCAGAACTTCACCAAGGCTAAGCAGGCACTACCTGCCGAGCTGGACCCGCAGTCCGTAAACACACCATTTTAAAACAACCTTTTGGAATATATGCACACCATCTAGTTGTCTCACAATCTCCTTTAAGCTGAACATTACAAATACAAATTTTATTTAAACTTCTTGTGTTATTCAAGTAAAAAAGTCCGCTCTTAACTGCTCCACACATGGAGAGCACAAGACTTCCACCTCCAGATAACCATTTCTCTTTCTCCCACGCTGTCATCTTCTTTCAAAACCACAGCAGTTGCTTGTAAATCAAACTTTTAATAAATTACAAGTGTGTAATAGGTCCTTGTCCATCGTCTTCCTAGTTACTTAATGCACTGTTGCATAGCAACAACTTTGTTTTCTGCTGCATCTTTGTTGGAAGTCTGAGAGTCTGAAATCTGCACTGGCTTGGGTGAGTGTGGGAATTTTTCTGGTACCATGCATGCAAATATCCATTGTAGAAATCAGTAGCTGTTAGTGTTTTCTTATGCATTACTGATCGAACACCGATCCAGCCATCCTAAAGGACAGAGGACAGACAGTGAGCAAAACTTGACAACAAAATAAACTGTACCTTATAAACCGTGTCAGGCATGGTGATGCAGCCTTTAATCCAATCACTGGGAGGCAGGCCAGGCTGACCTCTGAGTTCAAGGAAAGCCAGGGCTACCTATTAAGACCCTATCTTAAAACAACAACGACAGCAAAACCCTCATGGTGATGCAGCCTTTAATCCAATCACTGGGAGGCAGGCCAGGCTGACCTCTGAGTTCAAGGAAAGCCAGGGCTACCTATTAAGACCCTATCTTAAAACAACAACGACAGCAAAACCCTCAAAATGTTATAGAAACAATTGCTGTTAATAAACACCTAGCTGAAAAAAACATTGTACTGGAAGTGACATGTAATACCTTCGCTGTAAAAGTCCCTCATGAAGGAGCAGTAACTGTCCTGACCTATTTCAACAGAGGGAATAGAAAACAACGTTCTACTTGCAAGAAGCTTTAATTTTCTAAGTATGC
Source organism: Uromys caudimaculatus (assembly GCA_028551405.1). Taxonomy (NCBI): domain Eukaryota; kingdom Metazoa; phylum Chordata; class Mammalia; order Rodentia; family Muridae; genus Uromys; species Uromys caudimaculatus. The sequence goes on from CM052706.1 coordinate 52,911,852, forward strand.
CCACAGATCTTACTATAAACAGTACTCAAACATAACAAGTCAAGGTCTGAGAGTTGGTTCCACAGTTAAAGAGCATACACTGCTCTTACAGAGGACCAAGGTTGACTCTCAGCGCCCACAGTGGGTGGCTCACAGCTGCCTGCAACTCCAGCTCTGTGGGGATTCAACACCTCTGGCCTCTGTGGGCACTTGCACTCACATGTACATAACTCTCTCTACATGTGCGCACACACGCACGTGCACATACACACACACACACACAATCTAAAAAGGTAGGCAAATCCAATGTCAGCCCCAGGTTAGATAACCAGTGCTTGTGGTTGGTGGTGATTTTTTCCAAAGTAACACAACTGATAAGAGTCTAGTTCACATGCTCCCCAGCTACAGATGCTTCTGTGAGAGCCAAATACAGACATAGAATACATACATTCAGACTCAGACCCAGGGAGGTCATTTGCTGTGCTTCAGAGTGAGCTGAAGAGAGCTGAGCAGTGATGGGGGGCTCTGCACATACAGTCTGTGTTGGTAGATCAGTCTTTCACACACTTTAAAACATGCTTTGTGAGTATTCAAAATCTAACAAAACTACCACAAGATAGAAAATACCCAGGAAGCAGAAGGGATGTGGAACACTTCTTAGAAACATGCCATAACTTTGTTAAACAATGGTCCCAGTCATTAAAGAATCCACTCTAGCAGCCAGGTGTGGCAGTACATGCTTTAATCCCAACACTTGGGAGGCAGTCAGGTGGATCTCTAAGTTCAAGGACAGCCTGGTTTACAGAGTGAGTTCTAGAACAGCCAGGGCTACACAGAGACTCTGCCACGACAAAACAAAACAAAACAAAACAAAACAAAACAAAACAAAACAAAACAAATGACACCCCCCCCTCCAAAAAAAAACCCACTATGTAGCCCAGGATCAGGATGGCCTGGAACTATGTTGCTCAGACAAGCCTCCAATACACAATCCTCCTGCCTCCACTTTCAGGGTGCTAACAACAGCAGGGTCTCAATCACTCTAAACTTTTATGTATGTGTGCATGATGGGGGGAGCATGTGGAAGTCAGAGGTCAACTCTGTGGAGCTGGTGCTTTCCGTCTACTGTGTGTGAATTCTGAGGATTGAACTTACTCAGGTCGTCAGGTTTGTGTGTCAGGAGCCTTTACCTGCTGAGCCATCCTGAGAGCGTTCTCCAGCCATTTTAGATTATTTAAAAAAAAAAAAAAAAAAAAAAAAAAAAAAAAAAATCAAGCTGGGGAGATGGCTCAGTGGGTAAAGCATTTACCATGCAAACACAAGGTCCCAAGTTTGGATTCCCAGAACACACATAACAGCTTCGGGGCGTGGAAGCCAGAGACAGAAGTCTCAAAGGAAGCTTATGGGCCAGACAACCGGGGATCTGCAGTGGAGAACAGAGATCAGGTCTCACACAGGGTGAAAAGCACAGACTGACCCCAGGCTGTCCTCTGACTTTCATATGTGCTGTGGCATTCGAGTACCTGCATTCACACCCCACACACATATGTACATGCTTTAAAACTTTCCTCGGGCATGAGACAGCTCAGTCGGTAGAGGCACTTCCTGCCCAGCCAGATGACAGTGCCATCCCTGGGATGGCAAGGAGAGAACCAGCACCGACAAGTTGTCCTCTGCCCTCCTCTGAGCACATCTGTGAGGTACTTTCTTGAGTGTTAGTTGACACAGGAAGGCTGTATAAGAAAGGTAGGTAGGAGGCTGCAGAGAGTTCACTTCTTAGAGCACTCGTTGCTCTTACAGAAGATTGGGGTTCAGTTCCCCGCACACACAGGGTGGCTATTACCATCCATAACTCTAGTTGCAGGGGACCAACACCTTCTTCTGACCTGTGTGGACATTAGGCATGCATGTGTAGGCAAAACACATGTAAAATAAAAAGGGAGGGAGGGAGGAAGAGAGGGAGACTGTCAAGGTGCTAATTCACAGCAATAGAACACGATGAGGACACTGCCCTGGTTAACTGCTGTGGGGACTCATGCAGATGCTTGATGACTGACATCAGATATAAGAACTTATTGATTGAATTAATTACCAAAGTAACTTTCAGAAATCCATCATTGTGGAATTTTCTTTCATTGGCAATGATAAAAACCTCATCACTTTTAAAAATTATGCTGGAGAGCTGTTTCTTAAAGAAAGTAAATTGTTTTTTAGCTTCATCTGAGACTGAAAATGCTGTCTTATCAGTGCTCGACTGCTGTGAAGAGACACCATAACCAAGGCAACTCTCACAAAAGAAAGCATTTAAATGGGGACTTGGTTAGTTTCAGAGATTTAGTCCGCCATCATCATGGCGGCAGGCCTGGAGTGGAGAAGCAGTTTTATACTCTGATTCACAAAGGGGGTGGCGACAGACAGACTCTGGGTCTGGCGTAGGCTTCTGAAAGCAAAGCCCACCCCCAGGACACACTTCCTTTTATCAGGGGCACACCTCCCAGTCCTTCTGATCCCTTTAGAGAGTTCTACTCCCTGGTCACTAAGCCAGCGTCATTCCAACCACCACAACGGTAAATGGAAAGCCGGTACGGTGGTACATACCTGCAATTTCAACATTCAGCAGGCAGAGGCAGGAGGATTAGTTTTAGGCCAATCTGGGTCAAAAACTCAATAGTGAGTTCAAGCCTGGCCTAGGCTACTTGAGACATCATCTCAAAAGAAAAGGAAAAAGAAATACAAATTACAAATTTAGCAAAAACAATCACAATAACTTGAAGCTAAAGTCAAGGTACCTTGCAGTGAACCAGCAGCATTTGCGATGGTCTGTGGTACACCACAGACCCCGGAGTCACAGTCTGTCCTCTTAATTTTGGATCTAAGAAGGGTGGAGAACACAAGAGAAGTAATTATGTAACATCATGGTACTTCTTAAAAATCAAAACCACATGTGCATGTGTGTGCGATGGACTTAGGCAAGCTGGCTGCTAGAGATCCCCATGCTGCCTGCCCCAGCCCGGGGTGTAACATGGTACAGGGCTTGCGCAGGATGTGCAAGACACTGGGCTTATCTCCAGCACTGACAAACAAAATTAAATACATAAATAAATAAAAATAAATAAAAAAGACTCTTCAGAGGCAGAACTAAGGACAGAGGGGACACACTTACCAGAGCCCTAACTCTGCAATCTAAAACCTCCTGGAGCCATGTGCTCTGGCAAGAGTTCCACACAAATGAGAAGCTATAGTCCTCACTCCACCGCCTAGGAATCACCTTTGGTGCTGAATTTGTCAATTCAGTACTGTCATTTTGAGAAACTAGCTGCCCAGCAGTGGAACAACTCACAGGATGTGAGACTTCCTCTGTGTGGTTGTTTGGATATGCTTGGCCCGGGGGAAGTGGTACCATCAGGAGCTGTGGCCTTGCTGGAGAAAGTGTGTCACTGTTTTGTCCGGCTTTGAGGACTCCTAGTTTTCAAGCTCTGCCCAGTGTGGAAGAGCCCCTCCTGGTTGTTGCTGACTTTGGACAAAGATGTAGAACTCTTGGCTCCCCCAGCACCATGCCCGCCTGGATGCTGCCATGCTTCCTGCTATGATGATAATGGACTGAACCTCTGAAACTGTAAGCCAGTCCCAATTAAATGTCCTTTACAAGAGTTGCCCACGTTTCTGCTTGTCACATCCAGAGAATGCTGAGGGACCTCAGAAGAAACTGTAGTGTGAACTGCTGTGCTCTCCCTGCACTGTGCAGACATTTTCATTATTATATTTACCAGTGTGACTTTAACCTAGTCACTCCACAGCCCCCTGTGGAGCTTATAGGAGCACAGCGACACTGCCTGCCAGCTTCCAGGTTCATGTGATGCTTGCTTCAGAAAATACACGAGCGGACATTGCAAGGGATACGGAGAGCAAAACTGCAAGGTGCTATCATCAGTGCACTGAAACTAACAAGACAAAGCATGGGTCCTTATAGTTAGTCTATATTTGAGAATTAGAGTTATGGGGAGGTGTGGGGGGAGCATGACACATTTTCAAGTGGACTGTAATGAAAACAACTTGTCAGCCATTCAAAAGTTAGTACCTGCAAGGATGGAGTTGTTAACTTCTACGAGATCCAGGAGTTTAACGGTATTCTCCATCCAGAGTGTCTGCAATGGAACCTGCAATTGAAACAGAAGGATTCATGAAGGAATGCGTACAAAGCCCAAAGCCTTTCTGAGGCGTCATGTATTAACCCACTCTGAAGGACTGGGCACGGTCATCAAGTCTGCTGAAGCAGAGCCTGAATACGACCCTCTGTGTCACCTTTGCAGTGTGTGTAAGAGCTTCAGTTTTAGGTAAGAGTGAGTATTTTTAAATAGTAGCCTTGATATGTGCAACTAAACATTTATGCTCAGTTTGGAAGCAAGAATTAGGCGTCTGTGTTAAAATTTAGACAGTGATAGAATTTTATATTTTCACAAGAGGCAGCCGCTGTTAAAAGCTTGGTGTGTATGCTCCCCTCACACCAAATGGTACTAGTACAAAAGCCTAGAGCATGGCTGTCAGTGCATGTGTCTCCTTCACCTGTGCCCATGCACACCTATGTCCATCTATGAACTAATCATAGTTTATACAATAATTAATACCTTTATAAAAGACATTTCACACATTTCCAATTTCTTGCTATTTCAGACAGCAGTGTCTTGCTGTTATAAACTGTGGCAGTAAATAGCTTTGTGGGGCTGGCTGGCTCAATAGGTAAATATATTTGCTACTAAGTCAGATGGCCTGAGTCCTGTGTGAAGGCCACACAAGATGCAAAGGGAGAATCAATTTCTAAAAGTTGTCCTCTGACCAACACATGCATGCCATGGTACACATACATGCGCGCACACACTAAATAAGTGTGATGAGAACACAGTTTTGTAGAGACACCTTTAAGAACTTACATAAATCCCAGTACTGGGTGGTAGAGGCAGGTGGTTCTCTGTGAGTTTGTGGCTAGTCTAGTTTACATAGTTATAGATCAGCCAGGGCTACTATATCAAATACATACACACACAAAAACCAAAACCACAAACCGAGTTGTAGAACTGATGGGAAGGGCGAAGCCATGGGTTCCACCCTCAGCCCTGAAGGGCAAAAAATCCAGTCACAAAGAGACTCCTCCCAAGTCTACCATGTAAGCAGGCATGAGGGTTCACGCCTAAATCCCAGCACTCAGGAGGATGCAGCAGAAAGAGCCCCATGAGTTCAAGTCCACCCTGGCAGCAGAGTAAGATACTGCCTTAAACGACAAAACACAAAACCAACAAAAGCCAGGCAGTCTGTCTCTCATTAATTTATGAGAATTTTATACATATTTAGGAAGTTAGACATTGAATTCTTGTGTGTGTTGTAGATCTTCCTTCTAGTTTGACAACTTTGAGTCTTATGACTAGGTGCTTTTCTAAGACGGTTTTTAATTTTTGTGGATTTATAGTCACCATTCTATTCTTACATGACTTCAGTAGCTCATAACCATGTTTTAAGAGAAAGGCCTCTTTATACTTTAAAATAATATGATTATAAAGTTAGCCAACTCTGCTGTCTTCCAGTTCTTGTGGTTTCATGTGTGTGTGTGTGTGTGTGTGTGTGTGTGTAAAAAATACTTGACCCATCTTTGGTTTTCTTAAAATAAAAAGCACACAGCACTAGTTTAATCCTATTAAATGTCAGGCATATAATACTGTTAACTATATATTAACCATACATGTATGCATGTTTTTATTATTGCTTGGCTTTTTTGAGGCAGGGTCTCTCTACAAAGTTTTGGCTGTCCTTGAACTCAATAGGTAGTTCAGAGATCTGCCTGTCTCTGCCTCCTGAGTGTTGGGATTAAAGCATGTGCCTGCACACCAGGCTTAAGCAGTTTGATTTTAAAAATGCAGAAACAGGGCTGGAGAGATGGCTCAGTAGTTAAGAACAGAGAGAAACTGGGTTTGATTCCAGCACCCACATGGCTGCTCACAACTGTCTGTATGTAACTCCAGTCCCAGGGGATCCAATGCTCTCTTCTGGCCTCAAAGAGCACTAGGGACAAATATGGTGCAAAGATATACATGCAGGCAAAATGCCCATGCGCATTACATCATATAAAGGTAGAGTCTCCAGGCCTCCATCTGAGACTAGAGAGATGGCTCAGGGGTTAAGAGAGCTCACTGTGTAATCATGAGGATGGGAGTTCATACCCCATCACCCATATAATGAGCCTGACATCTAGGAAATGGCTGTAACTATAGCTCTGAAGTATCAAATGGCCTCTCCTGGCCTCTGTGCGTGCATGGGTATGTGTACTGCACACATGCATGCTCATATACAGACACACAGGTACACACATAAATAATGAAATAAACCTTAAAGGAAAAACCTTACAAAAAAAAAAGAAGAAGGCTTCACTGGCAAGGGCCAGCCAACTGCCCAGTAGTGCCACTTACTGGACAATGTTAAATGCCACCTTTGCTGTTTTAACACATTACAATATAAACAAATGCAACAAAAGCTATCTGAAAGTATAATGAAAACAAACATACCAGAAATAACTTCCCTCAGTTTCTCTGAGCTCATTATTTTCAGACTGTATTTTGATGTTGATGTTTTAAGACATTATGTGTATGTGTGGGAACAGGGCTATCTTGAGTTCAAAGCCAGTCTGGGTTACACTGTGAGATTGTCTCAAAAAGAAAGAAGCCAGGTATTGGCCAAATCTGTCAGCCCAGCGTTTAGAAGGCTGATGCAGGAGAATGTCTGACTATGAGGACAACGTGGGCTACATAGTGAGTTCCAGACCAGCCTAGACCACAGACAGACCTGCTTTCCAAACAGACAAATGGGGTCTGGAGATGACTTAGTGGTAAGAGCCAGTGTTGCTCTTATAGAAGATCCAAGTTCAGCTCTCAGCACCAGAGGCAGAAGATGTACTAGATAGTTAGAAGACTTAGATTCATTGCTCAGTGACTGTCACACTTAAGTTACTTAGCTTGTTTTCATTCTCCTTTATAACAGGGAATAATCAAACCTGGTTAGGAGATATTGCAGAATGTGCATTTGAAAGCACTTTGTGAATTCCAAGGCTATATCAAAACTTAAAATTTAAAGTTTAAGAAAATGTCCTAGGTTAGTTTATAAAGTTCATTCATAAATAAATATACCTAGAAAGGAAACAATATGGTAAAAACACAATGCAATTGTTCTACTCACTATATCCCCAATGGCAAGGTGAAGTCTGAGTACTTGCTCTGAGGTTTGCTCCTCCCACTTGACACAGCTGGTGCCAGCAGAAACCTTGGGGGCTACAAGATGAGACACAAGTAAGAATGAACAGGGCTCAGTGTTCATGAACTGATACAGAGTCAGGCTGAATTGCAAACAGAAGAGAATGGTCAACTTCTCCGTATGTCTAAACGTGCTGCAATATGAAGTTAAAGTAAGTAACCTAACGAGTAATAAAACATGAGAGAACTACTTTTTAAGTTTGGAGTCAAAACTCTAGAGGGGAGGCAAGATGGCTCAGCAAGTAAAGGTGCTTGCCTCCAAGTCTGACAATGTGGGTTCAATCCCTGGAACTTCCGTGGCAGAAGGACCAGCTCCTAAAAAGCTATTGTGGGTTACCCTGATGCTGCTTGTATTCTAATGCTAATATTCAGCTCCAAGACTCTACATGTAGACCCAAGAGACACTGTGTAACCTGCCCCCAAGTTATTTTTGATTGATACATAGAGATGTTGACAGCCAACAGCTGAGGAGTTGAGACATAGGTGGGGGTGTGTTTAGGGTTCCTGAGCTTGGGGGTCAGAGAACCATGAGAGGGAGGTGGAGGAGGAAGAAGCAGCAGCCTTGGGTTAGGTGAACCATAATCTAACCCAAGGTGGCCCTGAGGGCTGGCCAATGAGAGTTAAGAGCGGCCCAGATGAAACACAGTAAATAGTAATTCAGGGTTATAGCAAAGTAGATTCTAATAGCATAGAGGGTAGATATCTGCCCAGCTTTAGTGCTGATTAAGGTTTATTGTAAATATAAAGGTTATGTGTGTGTTTTATGCAGGAACTGAATGATCAAGGTGGGACAGAAAAAAAAAACCAAATAAATAAAACAAGCATTTGTGAAAAGACAAATATAAAAGACATAAGTTAACGGCAAAACATATTAAACTGAAAGAGTGTGTAGTTCATATTACAGAGGCTGAACTTCGGTATTATATAAAATATTCCTAATAAGTCAAAAGGAACAAACGAAAATCCTGATAGAGAAAAACAGAATAACAGAAAGATAACTCCAGAAAAACAAAACAAAACAAACAAACAAAAAAAACCAAAGCAGACAGATACTCCTTAATCACGAAAAACTGTCATTAACATCACCCACAGGAATAATGCACATCAAAGCCAATACTTTATTTACTCATTGTTTTGTGAAAGGGTTTTACTATTCAGCTCAGGTTGGCCTTGAACTGAAGATCTGTCTGCCTTGCTTCCTGAGTCAGCCGAGATTACAGGGAGGAGCCTCACTGGTGGTTTAACTCAGTCTCAGCTCCTGGATTAGGAAGCATCATGTACACAAAGTGATTCCAGACTGGGAACAACTCACACCCCCTCAACAGGGCATCTGCTGAATAAACAGGATAGATCCATGCAACAGAGAACTCTGTCAGTAAGACAAAACAAAGAGCAGGGTCTGGGGCGCCAGCTCAGTGGCTCAGGGGACTTGCTCTTGGCTCCTGGCACCCACATGGTGGCTCATGTCCATTTGTAACCCCAGCTCCAGAATATCCTCTTTTGACCCTGTCCATATGTGGTGTACTTACACACATGCAGCAAAAAACACTCATGCACATAAGATAAAAAATCATTTTTAAAAAAGAGAAAAATCGACGGGCAGTGGTGGCGCACACCTTTAATCCCAGCACTTGGGAGGCAAAGGCAGGTGGATTTCTGAGTTCGAGGCCAGCCTGGTCTACAGAGTGAGTTCCAGGACAGCCAGGGCTACACAGAGAAACCCTGTCTCGAAAAACCAAAAAAAAAAAAAAAAAAAAAAAAAGAAAGAAAGAAAGAGAGAGAGAGAGAGAGAGAGGAATCTAATTAAAGCAGCAGTGCCATAGATGTATTGTTAAGTACAAAAAATCAATTAAAAATAAACAAATAAAGACAGTAATTTATTTTTATTAAATAAACAAAAAAGGCCAAGTGCAGTGCCATGCACCTGTCATTCCAGAACTTGTGGGTTGAAGGCAGGAGGAGCAAGAGTCAGCTACATAGCAAGTTAAAAGCCAGCCTGGGCTACATGAAACCATATCTCAAAAAGTAAAAATTTTAAAACAACAAAGCAAAGAGAAGAGAAGCAGAAACTGGATCCGAAAGGAATCTTCTTCTAACTCACAAGCATTTTTGTTATGATCTGGTGGAGACCTGGGCATCACACAAGCATTCCACTTGAGATACACCTCCAGCCCTTTTTATGTTTAAATTTTTTCCCAAAAACTACATTTTTAGGTGTGGTAGTACATGCCTATAACTGAAGTACTTGGGAGGCTGAGGCAGGAGGATTGATGTCATTTCTAGGCTATCCTGGACTATTCAGCAAGGTCTCAAAACAAAAAGAAACTTAGGACACACCAAAAATTTTTACATTTTGAGGTAACTAATTAGGATTATATTAGCAAAACCCAAAGATTCAAGCAGTCTTGAAAAATGTGTTCCTTGGCTCCTAGGCTGTTACTGTTTGGTTCTTCGGACATTTTAGGAAGACTTGTAGAGACTGGATATTGGAAGCTATCAGGACATGTTTAATGCCTTTGTTTTTGTTGTTTTGTTTTGTTTTAGGATTAAAAATTTTTATTTTTTCATTTAATGTGCATGCTTTACCTGTGTGAATGTCTCTGTCACTTCAGTGGACACAGGCCAGAAGAGGGTGTCAGATATCCTGGGACTAGAGTTACAGATAGTTGTGGGCCACCATGTTGGTGCTGGGTGCCTAATCTAGGTCATCTAAACCACTGAGCCAAATCTCCAAGTGCATGCTAATGAAACTGGAGATGAACTTCACCATTTATACTTGCAGATGAACATTCAGAATTTAAAATATATACACGAAATATACACACAGAAAGATCCGGGGCAAACAGAGGAGCTAAATACTTCTCAAAATAAAAGGTTAGGGGAACTGTTGAGAGCTTACCAACCATGATCTGGAAAGCACACACAAGGCAGTGATGAGGGCGGAGCATTCAGCCGCCACCATGGCCAATGGAACCTTTACAAGAGGTGAGTGTCTGGCCTCCACTCACCGTATGTCACTCCCTCGGCTGGCTGCGGCCTTCCGTTGTTCAGACTTGTGGGCAAATTTTTCAAAACTGAGATAAGCTACAAATACAAAAGGAAAGAAAGAGCAGAGTATATTCAACAGAACAAGGCGGAAACATCACAGTTCAGTGCCATGAAGTAACCTATCCCAGAAAGAGTAGGGGCAAACTGGCTTTGCCTGTAAGGATGTGTGCCAATGGGTAGTTACATCACGCTGCTCTGTGGAGCACAGGCACCGAACTGCTTCTGAACAGGGTTGAACGGTACCTGGTTGCACAGGCTCTTACTATCAGGAAGCCTGAGAGGAGCAACTACACTCCCACCCTATGCAAGGCAATGAGGCCTCACAGGAGCATGCTCCAATCCTACTCCCATAACCTATGGGTGCTGGCATTTTGGAAAAGTCCTCTGATGCATGTGTAGCCCTCGATGTTGTGTCTGTGAAACAGGTGTCAGGAACAATTACCTCAGAGGTTGTTGGGAGGCCCAAAAGAAAATTCACAGAGCATCTAGAACAGTCTGGATAAACGGTAGCCGCCATAAAGAGTCACTTCTGAGGGAATGCCCAGAATAGGAGATACTAGCCATACAGCTGGGGAATGAACAGGTTTCTTGGGAATGGCTGCTAGCCGAGTGAGAGAAGTAGGCCAGATGTGTAAGGGTGGAGAGAATAATGTAAATACCTCACTATGGAACGGAGGGGCCCCTGAAGATCGCCTATTTTATTTGAAAGCTTTTATTAAGCACCCACCCGCGACTCTCAATGGTCACAAATACTGGGCAAATGTTTAGGAAGCCAGGGACAGGAGCCAGTCTGCTTGGTTGTTAAGACCTCATTAGCCAAGGCTGACCTGAAGCACATGATTCTCCTGCCTCAGCCTCCTGAGTGTTGGGATTACAGGTGAATATGACCATGTTTGGTCCCAATCTCAGTCTTAATCTCTCTTATGTTATTAATTATTTTATCATTATTTACAGTGTGTACATGAACCCAGGCGGAGGCCACAGAACTTGCCGGATCCAGTTCTCTTCTTTCATCACGTGAGTGTTGGGGATTGCATTTAGTTTATCAGGATTGGCAGCAAGCACCTTTACCTGCCAAGCCATCTCACTGCCCTGACCCCATCCCTACCAATGAAGCTTAAAAAATTACAGATCATAAGATTTGTATTGCTTAAGAAGCCTTCTAATGATGATGACAACGACAACACACACTATACCATGTTGGCACCAAGTTTTGACAACATTGCTTCCAATTCCTTTGATGTGCTCTTGGGAGGCACAGAGATGGTTTCTTGCTTGAGAATTGGGCCTATATCAAATCTGGCAAGGAAATAATAAAAAAACAAAGTAGCCAACATTATTATTTGTTAAGACAGATATATTCGTCTACATAGCACAGAGACAGCTTTTGCAGGCTATTAACCTATCAGTCACTCCAGTTTGAGGTCACCCTAACATGCGTGAGACATTGCCTCAAAAGTGAGAAGGGGGAGTGTGGTCACACATGCCTTTAACACTAGTATTGGGAAGCAGCTGCCTGAGGAGCCCTCTTGAGTCTGAGGTCAGCCTAGTCCACATAGTGAGTTCTAGCCCAGTCAGAGACATAAGATGACTTTGTCCCAAAAAATCCAAAACAAATACACACACACACACACACACACACACACACACACACACACACACACCCCCAAAAACCATGCTCCAAATCCATCTGTCATCTATATCTTTTTAGAGAAATCCAGGTGTTAATAATTCTAATGACTAATTTACAAGGACTTTAAAGAGACTCTGAATGAATCTCAGAAGACACACGTCTTACGTTAGAGACTAGGAACACTCATAGTGACTATATAAGCAAAGGGTAACACTGGGGAGTTACCCAAGTCAGCAGACCCTGACCATCCCCCCAACCACAAAGATCTCAGACACACACCAGTTTAATTTAGTAAGTTCTACCTTTTGGGTCTAACTTGCATAATCGTTACACCAGTGACTGTGTCTCCATGAAGTACTGTGTGGATTATCGGTGCGGGACCACGCCACCTCGGGAGGCAACTGGGGTGCACATTGAGTATGCCGCTGAGTCAGAAAAGGCAGAAATTAGTATAGGAACTAGTTATTGCTACCAAACTAGCATGCACTTTCATCATTAAACTTTCCAAGAGCCTGGCACGGTGGTGCTTATTAATCCTAACACTTGGAAAGCTGTGAGTTCCAGGCCAGCCTGTGTCACAGACTGAGACCCTGTTTCAAAACAATCATCACCTTGAAAATACCTGACAGCATGTAGTAACTGTAATATACAACCCATAGGGTTAAAAGCGCATGACCTTGAAATTGTGTCACCTAAAACATAAAGTCAGAGGTGAGTTCACTCTTACCATAAGCAACCAATGAAACATAATTAAAAACAGAGCAAGCAGAGGTTGGAGAGAGAGCTAAGTGGTAAAGAGGACCAGGGTTCAGGTCTCAGCACCCCACACAGGGATCACAACCATCTATAACTACAGTTCCAGGGACTTTGACACCCTCTTCTGGCCTCCCTGAATACCAGGTACCACATGGGGCACAAACATATTATGCAAGCAAAACACTCATGCACATAAAATAAACTGAGTATATCTATGCAAAAAATGTTTTGAATTAAAGCAACAAAGCAAACAGGGATATATATAATAAGATACCATGTCATCAAGTGATATCCCTACCCAAACATTCGGTTGAGGGTGAAATTTACACAAGTTCAGATTGCTATCACATCACTAGGCCATACAATCTTAGGGAGTAGTATCAGATACACCACCTATTGTTGACTGAAATGCCATCAAAAACATGAAGAGTTTTTCAGATAAAGGGAACAGTACAGAGATTTTATTTATTATTTTCTTCTCAGCTGCTGCTTACCAAGTGCTGAGATTAAAGGAATGTATACATGCTTGACCTGTACAGAGATTTGTTTTATTCTGTTTTCTGAGACAGGGTTTCTCTGTGTATCCCTGACTGTCCTGGAATTCACTTTGTAGACCAGACTCACCTTGAACTCAAGAAATGCGCCTGCTGCTGCTGCCTGTGCCTTGTAACTGATGAGATTAAAGGCAGGCGCTGGGCCAGAGATTTTAAGGGAAGAAAATGCTTGCCATGTTCACCACATGGCAAGGCAGTCTAGCTGGTGTGGAATGAACCAGGAGAAGCCACAGCATCTGTAGAGGATCATCAGAGGTCATAATGGCTGACGCAGGGCTTTGGCTTTTAGTCCAGGTAAGACTGGGAGCTACTGGAGGATTCTGGGCACAGTGACATAATCTGACAGACAGAAGCAGAGGCCCTCTAGGAGGTGACTGCAGCAATACAGACAAGAGTGGACACAGTGCCGATGATGGAATCAACCATTACTGGACGTGGGGCACAAGACAACTCAAGAATGACTCTGGGGTTTGGGGCCCAGCATCCAGAAGGCTGGGGTTGGTAGTTCTTAGATAACGGTCTGCAGAGGGGTTAAGACCTTTCAGTGAGAGAAGCCAATGAGACACCCAAGCAGAGCTGTGGACAGGGTGGGTACCTGGAGTTCAGGGATTGTCAGCATATACATGATGTTTAAATGAGGGCAGATGATTACAAAATACATTTGATACTTTGTACCAAAAATAAATCTTATTTTAAAAGAAGACAATAAAGAAAACACAGTTTAACCTGGGCCTGGTGGTACTCACTTTTAATCTATGCACTTGGGGGACAGATACAGGCAAAATGCTCTTTGAGTTTGAGGCTAGCCTGGTCTACATAGTGAATTCCAGCAGGACAGCTAGGGCTACATATAGTGAGACCCTGTCTGGATGGATAAATAAATAAATAAATAGAAAAAGAAAACATAGTTTAAATTATGGCATTTTAGATGCTAGACCATTCATAAAAGACATGATTTCTACACTGTATTTCCTTGTAATTAAAACTTACTAGGGAAATTTAAGAATGAGAGCCTCACTCAAAAGTCGGCCAAAGGAAGCCACTACTCCAACGTCATATTCTCCGGATCCCACGTCAGGCCACTCATACACTGGGAGTTGAGACTGTATAGCATATTGCTTCACAGGTAGTCCTTTGGGGGATAGCGAAGGCACTGTGACAACCTCCAGTTTCTCAATTAACTTTTCCTCTTTGTCGTCTCTGAATTAGAAAGATTGGAAAAAAATTCGACAGCAGCTCAAAGCTAAACTACTTCATGCACAGCAAAGCTATTTTTACGATTAAACCCATGGCACATTTAGAGCTAAAATAATTAAGATTTTTGCAATCAACAAATAGCGTTTTACATTTAATACAAAAGATTAAATTTTATCTTTTTTTTTATTATTACTGTATGCGTGGTGCAGGCATGTGCTACAGCATGTGTGTAGAAATGAGAGGAAAACTTTCAGGAGTCAGTTCTCTCCTAAACTGCATACACTGGGTGTAGTTCACAATTGCCTGTAACTCCAGCTCCAGGGAATCTGACACCCTCTTCCGGCCTTCACAGGCACCAACATGCACATGCTCACAGAGACACACACATACAAATAAAATTTAAAAATAAAAATCTTATTTAAAAAGAAAAGTGTTGCTGGGCAGTAGTGGTGCACGCCTTTAATCCCAGCACTTGGGAAGCAGAGGCAGGTGGATTTCTGAGTTCGAGGCCAGCCTGGTCTACAGAGTGAGTTCCAGGACAGCCAGGGCTACACAGAGAAACCCTGTCTCAAAAAAAAAGAAAAAAAAAAAAGAAAGAAAGAAAGAAAAGAAAAGAAAAGAAAAGAAGTTTGTAGGAAGGCAGGGATGGGGGTGAGAGAACTGGGGGAAGGGATATGTCAGGAAACAAGAGAACATGAATAACCAAATAACCTTAAGCTGGGAGGGAAGTGGAAGGCTGAATTACAAATAACTTTCTCCTTAGTAGACAAGGTTTGCTAAATCGCATAAATATTACATGTATATGAAACTGTTCTAACTTAGAACATTTGAAAACGGTTCGTTAGAGGCTGTTCAGCCCTAGAAAACACAGGCATGTAGAAGGGCAAGGAAATTGGAGACCACTAACAGGACAGCTGGACAGCCGCAACACCGGGAAGGGACGAACTTTGGAGTCACAGCCCACTTCAGCTAACCGGCTCCGCCCACGGCCCTGGTCACTGGCCGGGCCTCTCCAAGTACCGGTTCCCAGGACAAGGAGGCGGAGGGTCTGCTCGCTGGTGCTGCAGGAGCTACAGGAGCTCCGCGGGCCGGGACCTAACGGAGCGCCTTCCCCGGACCCCGCTGCCCTGGGATCGCCGCTGCGACTCGGCGTGGGACCCTGCCCCGGTACCTGGCGGCGTGCAGCGCCCGCAGCGTTTCCCGGGCAAAGTGGTCGGTGCCGAGGAACAGCACCCGCCAGGGCGGCTTCTCGCGGACCCGGAAGCCTGGGCCATCCTTCCCGCCGAACCCGGCAGGTGACTGACAAGAACAACGTAGCCTCCTTCCCGCCAGCCACCGACCCCAGCAGCACCGCGGAAGGAGCATCACCTCGGCCCGTAGCGGCCCACCCTGCGCATGCGTGCCTAGGGGGCGGAGCATAGAGCTCAAAGGCCCAAGCACATGCAGAGGATGAGGCGGGGCCTGCCTCTTTGGAGGCGTAGCCTAACTGAGCAACCGCTAAGGAAGAAATTTGAGGGTTCTTTGATGTGTATTATTTAGCCAAGCCCCTCAGAGAACACTGCAGACACATACACACAAGCAAGACACTCAAATGAATAAAATAAACCTTTAAAAGAAACAATTTTTAAAAACTTTACAAATTAAATTTTAAAAAAGATTTATTTATTTATTTCATGTATGTTAGTACACTGTCTCTGCCCTCAGACGCATCAGAAGAGGGCATTGGATCCCCATTACAGATGGTTGCGAGCCACCATGTGGTTGCTGGGAATTGAATTCAGGACCTCTGGAACAGTCAGTGCTTTTAACCGCTGAGCCATCTCCCCAGCCCACAAATTAATTTTTAAAGTTTATTTTTGTTTTATGTGCGTTGGTGTTTTGCTTGCATGTATGTCTGTCTGTGTAAGAGTGCGGAATCCCCTACAACTCGAGACAGTTGTGAGCTGCCACGTGGGCCTGGGAATTGAACCCGGGTCCTTTGGAAGGGAAGCCAGTGCTCTTAACTGCTGAGCCATCTCTCCAGTCCAACGATTTTATTTTTAATTATGTGTATGTCTGACTGTCTGTCCCATATGTGTACTTAGAACTGAATTCAGTGTGTGTCCCATGTGCCTGCTCGGAACTGAACTTTTGCAATAGCTTTTTTAAAAAATATGTGTGAATGTTTGCATGTATGTGCACCACATGTGTGCTTGTTGGAACTGGGGATCAAATGGTTGTGAGCCACCATGTGGGAGCTGGGAATCTAATCCAAGTCCAGTAGGAATAAGTGATCTCAACTACCCAGTGGTCTCTCTAGCTCACAGTAAGTGCTTTTAACTGTTGAGCCATCTCTTCAGTCTCCCAACCTTGCCCCCCCTCACCGCTCCCCCACAGAAAGAACTCATTTGAGAACAAATCGCACATCCTGTCAGAGCACGAAACAATAAACCTAGTATAATTTTCTCAGCCACTACAACTAATAGTTATTACACTACAATTTACATAGTTCATGTCCAATATTTCAGTCAATCCTCATATGATCCGTTCAAGGGAGCCGTTATTTCAGCCTTTGTAATTGAAGAGGCCCGATACCCAGTGAAGTCAAGGACTTGCCAGTAAGGTCCACAGTGCTGGAAGATGGCAGACTTGGAGTGGGGTGGGGCCCTGTTCCTCCAGCTCCAAAGCCATGATCCTAACCATTTGACCTGAACAGCAATCTTATCTACTAAGCAACTCAGGATTCTCACTTACACTCGAGGAAACGAAGGCTTGCTCACTTATCCAAAGTCACTTCATGAACCTAAGGCTCTTGAGAGTCTCATACCTTGCATGTGGGATGCCACAAGGAAGACTGTAGGAAAAGCGAGTCATGGGGTCTGATGAAGACCTCTGAAGACCATTGGTGTTCAGATGTGTGTTTCCAAGGCAGGTGACACTGGGCTCCTTAACATGGGCCATGCCTGTGATGCTGGCTCTGGTTAGGGAGCGGAGCGGTTCTACTCTCCTCTAATCCCTATCACGTGACCTGAAAGCCAGAGGCCCCCAGACCAGTCTTTTGTTTGTTTTTGTTTTGTTTTGAGTATCTCTGCTTCTGTGCCTTTGAGCATTCCATCCACCTTACATTTCCTCTCTTCCTCACTAAATTTTCAGTGCTAAGACAACACACTCCCTGAGGCCTTGAACTCCTACCTCATAGATTCAATATTTTTCTCCATGTGTCCCCTCAAAACTGAGAGGGGCTTTGTTTGCCTTAGCTGAGGACGGTTGTCCGATGTGTGCCCAGAGAGCAGCAAATTCCTTGGGCTAAATAGAAAAGAGAGGCAAAGATTATGATCCTGCTAGCCGGCTCATCTGACCATATGAGGAAAGTGATCCAAGTGTATCCTCCTGCAATCAAGTTCCCAGAATCCCAACTTAGAGGAAGTGGAACATGGTTCTATTGAATACCGACTAAAGGTGTGACCTACTGGAGCTGGAGAGCTGGTTCAGTGGTTAAGATGCTCCTCGTTCGTGCAGAGGACCTGTTTGTTTCCTAGCACACACATCTCCAGCTCTAGGAGACCCATTGCCCTTTTCTGGCCCCTGCTGGAACTGCATTCACACGAACAAACACACCATTACAAACCAAAATCTTCAAGTGTGGGTCTGGAGAGATGGGTCAGCAACTAAGACCACTTACTGGGTGCTCTTACAAAGGACTCATGTTTAATTCCTTGCACCCACATCATGGCTCACAACCATTTGTAACTCCAGTTTCAGGGCATCCTCTTCTGGCCGCTGGGGACATTGCAAGCACTCGGTGCACAGACATAGATGCACGGCTGACTTAGGATGCATTTCATTTTCAGCAGCTCAAGTTCTCCCTGTAGCTGTGCCTCGAATGCTGCCTCCTGCCACTCACAGCACCCTCTGCCTACTGCACATTAGCTTGTTGGAGCAAGAGGCTGGCATTAATCTTTTCTTCACAGAGCAGCCTCTTGCTGCTGACTGACATCTTTCTATCCCTGTTTGCTTGTTTGTTTGAGGCAGGGTCTGGTCTTGCTATGTTTTCCATGCTGGCCAAGACCTTGTGATCCTCCCACAGTAAACCTCTTTAAAAGAAGGAGAAGAGGAGGAGGAGGAAGAAGAGGAGGAGGAGGAGGAAGTAGCAGCAGCAGCAGCTGAACAACATATGAGTGTAAAGATGAAGTTTTCCCTGAATACAAAATGAAATTTTGTTTTGTTTTGTTTTGTTTTGAGAGAGGTTTCTCTTCACAGTCCTGCTGTCCTGGAACTCACTCTATACATCAGGCTGGTCTCGAACTCAGAGATCTACTCCCGAGTGCTGGGATTAAAGATATGCTTCACTACTGCCTGGATCAAAATGAAAACTTTTATGAAGTTCTTCATAGTGAGTTAGACACACAGGAACCTGATACTTCCAAGTGCAGATAAAACCCCCACTGGATTCACTTTCAACAGAGATGAGCTGTGAAGGGCAAGGAGATTTGTGTAATGAATTATCATACATCTGTGTCCTCCAGGCTCTGCTGAGCGCGTTGCTGTCTATGAAATCAGAGTGGTGGTGATTACTCATTAGAGACTTCGTAAGATCAGGCCCAGCCACATTCCCTTGTGGAATCAGGGGTAGCCTGATGTGGGAGTGGCCTAATCTCCCCTCCCCCAAGCATCCTTCCGTGTTCCCACCATCCTACACTGCTGCCATATGTCTATTTTCTGTGGAAAAGGAAACCAGCCACAGGATAAATGTGTATACTTGTGCTTGCATGTGCTCATATTTAACCAACCATTTGGCATTGGGTCAAAAAGAGGAGCAGCTAGAGCCCCGGGGCAGGAAGTAAGAACCAAAGCTTCTGCCTCCATCAGGGGAAGCAATGTCTCAGGATCAGGGGAAATACCCACTATGCATAGGCACCAGCCCAGTATCAGTCACAAACTTAACCCACGGTGCCCACTGGGCCATTTGGGATGTCCTTCAAGTACTACTATGGACTCTCGACTGTTGTTGCATGAGAATTCCACAAGGGGGCAATGTCACCGACCTTTTCCCTTGTTGAGGATGGTGAACAATTCAGTGCCTGCCTCTATTGTCTGTGTAACTTCAGCAGATTTTACTCTAACTGGCTGCTTACTTTCCTTGTAAGTGGTTCACAAATACTAAGTAGCATCACATTGTACAAAACAAAAATTGTGTAAAATAAAAATTTGAAAGGAAATAATGTGTTCCCAACTCCTTCTCTGAAGAATAGTTTACAATATTCAGTATACATTATATTCAGTGAACAGGAGAGAACTGTTCTCTTAGTATAAAGCACCTGTGTTCACCCCACAAAGAATTAAGGAGGTCGCAGGTTTGAGAAGCTCATATTTTGACTGATTTAGAAATGCCAAACACTTAGATAAATTTATAAAAAGTAAAAATCACTTGGGAAAGCCAGGTGTGGTGGCTCACACCTGCAATTCAGCATTTAGAAGGCTGAGGCAAGAGGATTGCCAGGAGTTAAAGACAGGCTGGGATACTTAGCAAAACCTTCACTTGAAAACCAAACAAAAGGGGCAGTGGTGGCACACGCCTTTAATCCCAGCACTTGGGAGGCAGAGGCAGGCGGATTTCTGAGTTCGAGGCCAGCCTGGTCTACAGAGTGAGTTCCAGGACAGCCAGGGCTACACAGAGAAACCCTGTCTTGAAAAAAAAAAAAAACCAAACAAAAACAGTTTCTTAGGAAAGTGAAGCAAAAAAGGAAAAGTTTGTTTGAATAAAATACCAAAGAGTCAGCGTTGAGTGTCATGGTGCACACCTTTAATTCCAGAACTTGGGAGGCAGAGGCAGACAGATCTCTGTCAATTCAAAGCCATCCTGGGCTACATTGTGAATTCTAGATTAGCCAGGGCTACATAGTGAAACTCCATTTCAAAAAGAAACAAACAGTTGAAAACCAACCCATATCAAACAACAAACCTGAAGAATCAGTTAATAGTGCTGATTACTAAGACAGTTCATTGAAGAAATGAAAGACAGATAAACATGCCCAGAACAGTGGTGCACACCTGTAGTCCTGGTACTCTTGGGAGAGAGGCTGAAGCAGGGGACTCTAGAGTTCCAGGCAGTCTGGGCTACATAGTGAAACCTTGTCTTAAAATACAATTTTTTTAAACAGAGAGAAAGAAAGAGAAAAAAATACATATATATCAGGCTGTCCCTGAGAACATTTTCTGTTTAAGCATTTTTATTTTATTTACTTATTTAAATATCTTTTTATTTTATTTTATATGTATGAGTATTTTGCTTGCATGCACAGATATGAGTACCACATGCATGCCTGGTACAATGGATTCCCTGGAACTGGAATTACCGACAGTTGTGAGCTGTCACGAAGGTGGTGGGAATGGAACTTAGAGGAGCACCCAGTGCCCTTAACCACTGAACCATCTCTCCAGTCCTGTGTAAACCTATTAAAAGCAAGGGCAGGCAGGACCGCTCAGTGGGTTAAGCACTTGCCCCACAAATGTGAGGATCTGAGTCCAGACCCCAGAGCTGCTGAGCTTACCTTGATCCCAGAGCTACAAGATGTGCAGTGAGTCCAGAGAATCCATGGAAGTTTGAAGGTCAGCCATCCTGGCCTATGTGATCAAGTTTCAGGTTAGAGAGATCTTGCCTCAAACAAAAAGTAGAAAGTGCCTGTGGACCAGCACCAAAAAGTGTCCTTTGACCTTCATCAGCCCCTCGCTCCCCCATACACGGACACCCAACTTTAAACCGAGACATTGAAAGTTACATTGCTATGTTTGATAAACAATAGAATGCTGTGGAATTGAAAGCCCACTTAGTACTCTGGCTCAGGGTGAGGCAATTGGACAATTTGTGAGTCTGTATCAAGCTGGCAGTGTAAATAACCAGCACTATACATTCTCACTTCAGGCAATTCTAGCCTATCGTTTTTTGACTTTTAGATTCTGTGCGGAGTCCACTTTGATAAAAAGAAAAATGGTTAAGTTGGGTATGTTGACTCATGTCTATAATCCTAGTACTTGGAGAACTGAGGCAGGAGGGTTGTAGAGAGTTCAAGCCCAGCTTGGGCTACATACAGGTTTGTTTGGGGTCAACCTGAGCTACAGAGTAAGATTCTGTCTTAAGTAAATAAATAAGCAAATAAATAGGAAAAGAAGGTCAAATGTCTGCTTTTATAGAATGTAAGACTCAGATTTATATTCTGGTGATTATAAACAACAAGAGTTAAAAATTCCTTATGCTTATCTATTAGGCCATCACATTAGTAATTATTCCAGCAATGGCAGACATATGACTAATACTTCTAGGAACATTTGTGTACAAGTTTTAGTGCAGAAATGTTTTCAGTTCTTTTGGGTAGATTCCCAAAAGTGGAACTGTTATTAGGTGTCTCCAACCCGAGGCCCATGGGTCCCATATGTCCCAGTATAGCTGAGGGTAGCACATAATAGATGACATCATCTTGTAATGTCAGAAAGTTTGGGGCCAATAAGATGGTTCAGCAGATAAAGGTGCTTGTTACCAAGCCTGAGGCCCTGAGTTCAAACCCCAGAATTTACATGGTAGAAGAACTGACTACCACATCTTGGCCTCTGACTTCCCATGTGTCACATGACATAGACATAGCCATGTACAAACTCAAATAAATAAATGAAAATTTAAAGAGAAAAGTCTTTTAACCTAAAAATTCTAAGAAATAAAATGTAAAGTAAAACACATCTCCAGCCTCAACAATGCACACCAGGCTGTCTGACACCTGAGCTTTTATGAGCGCTGGCTCTGCTCAGAATCATGCACCCTCAAGGTCACTGCTCTCCCTTTGGCTAGGAGACTCTTAAAGATCCTTTGACCCCAGCCGAACTCTGTGACCTCTCTGAAATAACCAACACCTTGCTAGGTATAGTGGCACACACCAATAAGCCCAGCACTTAGGAGATGAAGGAGGGTCAGGAGTTCAAGGACCGCATCCGCAAGTTGAAATCCAATGTGGGCTACATGAAACTCTGTCTCATAAAAAGGTGGGGCTGAAGGGAGGACCTGGAGAGATGGTGCTGTGCTTAAGCACAGTGGCTGCTCTTACAGAGAACTTGAGTCTGGGTACCAGCACCCACTTGTGGTGACTGGTAACTGCCTATAACTAAGGTCTAGGGGATCTGATGCCCTCTTCAGGTACACACACACACACACACACAAAGACAAAGCATCGCATATGCCTTTAATCCCGACACTTGGAGGGAGATCTACATCCTGGTCTACATAGTGAATTCCAAGACACCCCTCCCCCCCAGGAATACACTGTGACAATCTGTCTCAAAAAAAAATAATTAAATAAATAATAAAATAAAATAAATTTTAAAGCCACACTTAAGCTTAAGGGAGCCCAGCACCCATTTCTCATTTATCTGGGCAGATGGTAACAGCTGGCTTCAGCATTTTGAAATCCAGTGGGCAGGACTATGGGGATTTGAGAAAGCACTCCCGGGTTCAGTGATCAGGGCTCAGCCTGGGCAGCAGCACTAAGACTTCTCAAAGGAGAGGATGGCTCAGCCCTCTTTCCTCTCCCAGGCAGGGCAACAAAGGTCTCCCGGAGAGCATTGTGGGAAGCTACTTGCATGCCTCCCATACATTTAGAAGTCCTCGTTCTAGGTAGGTACAGTTTCAAAGAGGCTCTAAAATTCCTTATCTCACTCAGGGCTAGGACTGACCACAGCACCTCTTTCCTAGATCCTGGTTCCTCTTTTGATATGGTGTCTACACCCCATTTTATTCTGAGGGAACTGGGATCTTTAAGTGTTTGTTTTGGTGGTAGTGGTGGCGGCTGATGGGGTCTCCGGTAGCCCAGGCAGCCTTGGACTCCCTGTGGAGCCAAGGACGGAAGATGATGTTCAATTCCTGATCCTCCTGTCTCTATTTCCCCAGTGCTAGGATTACAGATGTGTGCCACCATCCTGGTTTTACATGGTGCTTGCTTTTGAACCCAAGGCCTTGTGCATATTAAACAAACATTCTACTGGCCGAACCATGTGCGCTCCTATTCCTAAATGTCAGCATTTCTACCAATATACAGTCATGTGACCTCACCCTGTCCCTCAGCTTTCTCATCTGAAAAAAACGGAGATGGCAGTAGGCCCGACCCACAAGGTGGCGAAGGTAGAAGACTGGCCTGGCCCACTTCAAGGCCAAACAAAGCAAGTTCTTATCAAGGATCGCTGTCACTCCTGGCTTGCCGCGTTCAGGCCATCCTGAGTCCCAGATGTGCAGCCACTGTGCCCTACACATGTGCGACATTCTTCTGTTACTTCCGGAGCCACAGAGAAGACCGAGACAGATGTGGCCAGGCAAGGGGCCAGCCTCTCCCTGGGTTGCACTCTGTGAAGCTGGGGTCCTCCCACCAGGCCTCAGTTCTTCCCACCCCCACGTCCTCCAGCACCGGGACTCACAGCCGTGGGTTTCCCAAGCCAGCTCCTCCTCCATCCTGCTGCTCGTGCTTGCTCGTGCCAGGGCGAGGAGAGCGCAGAGTCGGGAACGCGCAGAGCGAGAAGTGGGCGGTGGAGGCTCTCTGTCGCTCCTTCTCGCTATCAGTCCATCCGTGAATCCGACCGAGTACCTGCAGCTCCCACCCCCGCTCTGTGCCTTCAAGACGCCCACGTCCCTTGCGCGCAGCTCCCCTGGGACCCTCCCAACCTTGATGCCTCAACAGGCCCTCCCACTCGGGACACTTCAGACCTCCACTACCCCACCAAGCCTACAGACATAGGACAAAAGATGTATTCACGATCAGAAAAATCAGGTTAGAACAACGAGATATAAATTACATTACTTAGATTGGCCAAAACCAAACGCAAACAAACAAACACAGAGAAAGCTGGAGAATGCCAGATGCCAGATGCAGAGCAGAGGGTACAGTTGTCCCAGCGAGTGTGCTCTGCGGGTGGCAGCAGCCTAAGGCTGGCATTCTGGAATCCAGACTGCCAGAAAGGAGGGGAAAGACTTTTTAACCGAAAGAAGGAAAATAAATCAAAGCTAAACAAATCGATGAAATTAGCATTGTAAAAATTCCTCCAGCAAAATGAACCGTTCTCTGTGCTGCCTAAGGGTCTAAGAAACTGCT
>CM052706.1:52942702-53026366 GCA_028551405.1 Uromys caudimaculatus
CTGGCCAGCACAGAGCCTCTCACTCCTGGAGACTTGATGGGTTTGACACTTGAGCTGGCCACCCGAGGAACCTAACCTCTCCTGCCTCAGCTAGAACAATTGATCCAAGACAGACCAGGACAGCAATAGTCTTTCCCTAGGAATATTCAGAACTAAGCAAATGGGCCACTTCCCCTCTGGGTGTAAGAGTGTGGGCTTGGATTTCCTGTAGCCTGGCCTGGCTTCCTGATGATGGACAATGTGAGGTAACGAACCTACAAGGAGAGAGGTAGAGAAGGAACCGGCCATTGAGCCTTGCTTTCAGCCATCCCTGACAGCTGCCCCACCCTGCCTTTCCCTGTAATACGAGCTAATAAATTCCTTGTTTGCACTTGTTGACTTCCCCTTTCTCAGAACTCTGCTCAGAGACCTCCCTTTCTGAAACACGCCCTGACTCTTCTCTACTTCTCCACTGCCACCAGCCTGGAGGGCAGAAGCCACACATTGGTCCCCTGACCCTCTTCTGCTTCCTGTAACCCACTGTCCGCTCAGCAGGACAAGCTGCCCTAGGGCAAGAACAACAGGACCATGTCACTTCTCTGCCTGAAATGTCCCAGTGATCTTCTGACTCGACTTTCCACCATTTCTCCAATCCACAGGGCTCCTCCTTCCTCACTGGCCACTTTCTTGTTTCTCAGACTCCTTAAGTTCCTAGTTTCCTCCCTGACCTTGAATCCACTGCTTGGGGGTTTGTATGGTTAGCTCACTGTTAAATTTTTTTTTTTAATACGGTGATATAACTGTGGCTCCCCAGAACTATCTCTTCATTTTTGTTTATTATTTTAATTTCTATATTCTCTCTCTCTCTCTCTCTCTCTCTCTCCCCTCCCCCCTGTGTGTGTGTGTGTGTGTGTGTGTGTGTGTGTGTGTGTGTGTGTGTGTGTAGACACATGTGTGTCATGGCACTTCTGTATGGGTAATGATAGCTGTAGGGATTGGTTCTCACCTTTCCCCATGTAGGTCTTGGAGATGGAGCTCATGTTGTCAGGCTTGGCCCTGAGCCATCTCACCAGCCCATCTTTTTATTTGGTTTTTATTATTGTGTGTTTGCCTGTGGTATTCGTGAGTGTGGGAGCACAGGTGATACAAAAGACAGCTTTCAGTGGTTGCTTCTTTCCTTTCACCATGTGGGTCCAGGAGACATAAGTCAGATCATCATGGTTGTCCTTACTCTTTGTTGCCTGTCCATCTTCCTGGAATTTGTGTTCTGAGCCAGCAGCATCTCTGCCTTCCTTGTCCACAATCTATCCACAACAGGTAATCAACAGTTATTGAATGAATGCATTTATATAACGCAGGGTGTGGTATCCAATGCAGCTCCAGTATCTGCTGGGTCTCTCCCTCTAAACTATGCTGTCATTCACTATTTAAGTCAAAGGGGACCTCGGACTTGACACTCACGCACAGCCAGTCTGTCTCCACGTGTGTGCACTGACAACTGTTGGAACTGACCTGGTCTGGCCTGGAGAGGGGAGCATCGCACTCCTAGGTCTGCTTCCTCCTCTGTGGATCCTCTGATCACACAATCTCCCAAGCACCAACTTCCAAGGTCTGACTTTATGGTTTCTTTCAGTTTGTATGATGACCTTCACCATGAGAAAGCACTGGCTATAAAAGGAAAGGTCCTTGACTCCTTCCTGGATGGTTAACGATTGATAATAATTAAGAGACAGAGGACTGGAGTGGGCACTCCGCAATGGCAGATCATACTGAGCTCCTGGCGCTTTCAGGTTGTGAGTCAAGAGGAGTCTGTTTGTCACGGGAGGTCATGCATTCAAGGGGTCATTCACCCTGGACTGGCAGCAAAGGCATCAGGCCTGGGTGTGTGCTAAGGGCAGAGCTACCAAATGGGCCCCTGCTGTTGTGAGCTCTGTAGGTGGATTGCCTGGCTACAGCTGTGCATTCCTGGGGAGAGTTCCTGAGAGGAAGAAGAGGAAAACAGAAACCAGGGCCACTCTACCCAGCCTGAGGTCCCAGGAATCCCGGATCCAGGGTGAGTGCTCTCAGCCTGCTGTGTGGTGGGAGGAGCAGGGTCTGTAGCAGGAATCACACAATGGTTTAAACTCTGTTTAAAAGGAAGGGGTTTGGTAGAAGAGACAAAGGGGCCATGATATCTGAACGCAATGTCATGTCTACTAAATGACATATAAAGAAAGATGGAGTTTAATTTAATAATGATATTTAAAATGTGATAGTATGTGCCAGGTAACTTAAGAAAACTGAACTTTGCCATTTCTGGGAATGTTATTTTTACTTTTTAAAAAATTATTTTATGTGTATGATTGTTTTGTCTGTGTGTATGTCTTGTGCTCCATGCATGTGCAGTGTCCTCAGAAGCCAGAAGCCAGGGCTGGGTCCCCTGGAACTAGAGTTACAGATGGTTGGGAGCTGCTATGTAGGTGTTAGAAATCAAACCCAGGTCCTCCACAAGAGCAGCAAGTGGTCCTAACTGCTGAGCCATCTCTCTAGCTCCCAGTTTTTACTTTTTTGTTTGTTTGTTTGTTTGTTTGTTTGTTTAATGGAATAGGCTGGATGTCTCTACAATTTTGCTCAGATGACTGCAGAATCTGGAAAAGCTTGTGCAGCTACCGATAACATAATATATCATTATTACCATGCCCATGTTCCTTTCTCTCTCTCTCTCTCTCTCTCCTCCCTCTCTCTCCACTCACCCACCAATACAAACCCATGATTTGCAGTTCTTGAAACTAGTTGTGGGCTGGAGAGATGGCTCAGAGGTTAAGAGCACTGACTGCTCTTCCAGAGGTCCTGAGTTCAAGTCCCAGCAACCACATGGTGGCTCACAACCATCGGTAGTGGGATCCAATGCTCTCTTCTGGTGTGTCTGAAGCTACAGTGTACTCATATAAAATAAAATAAATATATCTTTTTTTAAAAAGAAACTAGGGCCGGGCAGTGGTGGCGCACGCCTTTAATCCCAGCACTTAGGAGACAGAGGCAGGTGGATTTCTGAGTTGAGGCCAGCCTGGTCTACAGAGTGAGTTCCAGGACAGCCAGGGCTACACAGAGAAACCCTGTCTCAAAAAAAAAAAAAAAAAAAAAAATCAAAAATCAAAAATAAATAAATAAATAAAAAATAAAAAAGAAACTAGTTGTGCTGTCATCTACGGAATGAAAGGACCTTGTTTTACTCTGCTGAGTTGACAGTGTAAAGAACTAGGGTCACAGCCAGTAGGGCCTACAAACATTAAACTTAATCTCCTCCCAGGAGTAACATACTATATTAAATGGATACAGCCATCATACATGGAATTGATCACAGAAGCTAGTAGACACACCTTTTAAATGCCAATGGATATGAGTGGGTCTGTGCTGCTGTGGTATCCCAGAGTGGGAGGGCTTGGACTTTTGTTCTTTATCACCACATTAGTATATATATTATACACAGTTAGAACACATATTCCATTTAGATGTCAGACTACATGCATCTTTTTTCTCCTCTTCTCTCCTCTCTCCCCCGAATCTCTAACATATTCCTGCTCTCCCTCTCCATCTCCATCCCTTGCTCCGTCTTCCTTCATTTCTGTCCCTAACCCCCCCTCCCCCTTTCTGGGAATTCGGCTCAGGAATTCATATATGCTGGGCTGCTCAACCACTGAGATGCAGCCCAAGCAGACATTTATCACCATACACTTAGTTCCACGAATTAAATATCTCAAATCAGAATTGTTCTTTCAAAAAAGTATAATATGCACCACACTGAAACATGCATACAAGTGTGCAGAGAATATAGACACATACAAGTGGGGGGTTGAGCTGGACAGATGTTGGTTCTGTGGTTAAGAGCACTGGCTGTCCTTCCAGAGGACTGGGGTCTGATTCTCTGCCCATGTGGTGCCTCACAACTGCCTGTAATTCCAGTTCCAGGGATCCAACACTCTCTTCTGGCCTCTATGGGCACAAGGCATGCAAGGTATGTACAAACACACATGCAGGCAAAGCACTCACACACATAAAATAGATACAGCTGAAAAAAAATATAGGTGTTGTAGGTCAGTGGGAGAGTACTTACTTGTCTAATAGGTGTAAAGACCTTGGCTTGATCTCTAGCAACACACACACACACACACACACACACACACACACGTTGCTTTTATGAATGAATGGTACACTTGAAAGAAATAAGCACAGAGGTTTTCAAAGTCAGTGTCACAGGCTGGTGTCTAGGTTCTATCACAGTCCTCAGAAGGACAGAGTTTCTGCTACCTAGACCTCAGTATCTTCTCTATGCGTGTGGGGAGCAAGGGATACTCTGCCATTGTTAACCCAGGCACTGCGACTGCCCAGGATGCCCCTTTTCCTCAGTGTGGCATTCTGAACAGTTAGCTGGAGCTAAATGCAGATCTTACCAGTTAGCCAAGCTCACGACCTTGTCTTTTCTGTCACATCTCTCAGTGAATGAAGCTGGAAGTAGGCATCTGCATCCCCAGGTGTCTTTAAAAGGTCTTTATTTTTAATTTTAATTATATGTGTGTGTGTGTGTGTGTGTGTGTGTGTGTGTGTGTGTGCGCGCGTGTGTGTGTAGGTACCTGCAGAGGTCAGGAAAGGGCTGGATCCTCTAGAACTATGGCACCAGGTGACTGGGAACTGAACTCAGTTCCTTTACAGCTGTGGCCCTCGACCTTCCTGATGCTGCGGTCCTTTAACACGGTTCCTCATGTTGTGGTGACTCCAACCATAGAATTACTTTGTTGGTCCTTCATAACTGTAATTCTGCTGTTGTGGATTGCAATGTAAATACCTGATATGCAAGATATCTGATATGCAACCCCTGAAGGGGTCATGACCACAGATTGAGAACTGTTGCTTTACAAGACCAGTGCTTATGTTTAACCGCTGAGCCTCTGTCCAGCCCCACCCCCAAGGCCTTTCTTTCTCCAAAGGTCTTTCACAATTCATACCTACTTAGTCACACAAGTGAGTAGTCATATCCAAGAAAGCTGACCTCTGATACTCGTGTCCAATGATTTTCTTCCGGTCTATCGGTGTTGTTTGTTTTTTCAAGGGGCCTTGGTCCTTTTGTTTCCCTTTGACTGTCTGCCATTCAGTTGTTTAAGAAAGTCCAGGCTGTGAGTACAAAAGCTGTCTCAGTCAGAGTTGTAGACCCCCTACATTGAAGACTACGTGGACTCTTTGCCTTTGGTGGGTTTCATGAGTGCCCAGGACCTATTTTCATGATGGGCCTATCCCATACTCTTCTCCTGTTTTATATCTTCAGTTATGTATTTTTAATCTTTGTTTGTTTGTTTTGGTTTTTCGAGACAGGGTTTCTCTGTGTAGCCCTGGCTGTCCTGGAACTCACTCTGTAGACCAGGCTGGCCTCGAACTCAGAAATTTACCTGTCTCTGCCTCCCAAGTGCTGGGATTAAAGGCGTGCGCCACCACTGCCCGACTTTGTCCTTTCCTTTTTTTTCTTCAGAGGCAACAATCCTAATGTGTTTAACGCGTCCCTTAAAAGTTGTTCTAGTAAAATATGTGCTGTTTTGTTAGAATGTCTTCGGTTTTTATAAATGGTATGGCATGTCTCTCTTGAGGACAGTTAAAGCCTTTATTACATTTGTTTGGGGTGGGGTGGGGTACACCCATGCCATGGCACACATGTAGAGATCAAAGGACAACTGGTGACAATTAGTCCTCTTCTTCCACTATGCAGGGCCTGGCTCAGATTAGCTATTAGGCTTCGTGGCAGACACCTTTACCAGCTGAGCCAGTTCACCCCCCCAGAGTTAGAATTTTCATCACAAGTGTTTTGTATTCTTGGTTAGGTTAAGCTACCAGGATGTTCAACTTGCAGCCCACAGGCCACATGCAGTCGAGAATAGCGAAACATAAGGTTTTAAAATTTGGGATTATAAAGTTCTTGTAGATGACAAGAACCCGCAGAGCAGTCAGGAGGACCAGATGCTGGCCAAGGCCTGGACTGACCAGTACAATAGCCGCCAGCCACATATCGTTACTGAGTCCCTGCAATGTGGCTAGTGGGTTTCAAGATAAGCATGCTACAAGCATAAAACTTACACCCAATTTCAAAGACCTAGTATTAAAAAATGCAAAACACCTCACTATTTTTACATCACACAATGTGGTTTCAATCACATTGAAATAATACTTTAAGTGTACTGTCTTGGATGGAACACGCTGTCAAAACTGACGTCACTGTTTCTTCAAGTGAGTCCAGAAAATCTTGGGTGAAGTGGTGAGGCAGGAAGCTTCACCTGCTTTATTACCCAGCGACAAAAACAGGCTAAGGGACCATCTCAGGGAGAGTGGTTCATGCTCTTCTCTTGCTAACAACAGAAGCCATTTCTGGTCATTATCCCCGTCCCACCCCACTCCACTTACCCCGTGAAAGAAAAGGAAGAAACAGTTTTTTTAGCAAGTCGCAGATAAGGCTCACCAATACAACCTAGTGCTCAACACCTCTTTGCAGCGGCTCCCCGCAACTGCCTTTCTAGGACTCTTCAGCTTCTTGCCCAGAGGGGGGCAGCAGTGTGTCAATCACCAGAGGGAGACTAAGCTAGGCTAGGTTTCTGGGCATGTGGAGAGACACTGGCCTGGGATTGGCTACAGGGTGTTGGGGGGAGTGGCGAGGTGAGTTGGGTGGGATAATTAGGTTAAAAGTGGGATGGAGTTGCCGGGCTGGCAGAAGTGGGGGATGAGGGGGTTGGGGGCGGGAGAGGTGTCAATTGCAAGGGCTCTCTCAGCCTGCCAGTGGCTCAGCCTCACACTGGCCTATGTCCATTCCCAGTATGAATTTTAATAGATTTGAGTCACTCCCCCTCTCTGTGATTCCTGACTTCAGGCCCCACCTGCTACTAAGATCACATTCTAATTTTATCTGTGTATTCATCTATGTGTCTATCTACCAGCTAGCTATCATGGACAAAAACCCCACAAATCTCACCTCAAAGCCAAATATACGTGTCCATGGCCCAGGAACACAGATCTCAGTTACCCTAAATATCACATTCTAAGTGGTAGCAGTTTCCTGAAGGATTATTGTTTTGAGATAGGGTTTCAGTATGGAGCCCTGGCTGTCCTGAACTTTGCTGTGGTGAACATGCTGGCCTTGAACTCATAGAATCATTATTAGGAATTATGAAATCATCAATTTGTCTACACAGCATTGCTACAAGAATATCTGCCCAGTAGGGTGAACTAATGCCCAGGAATTATTATACTATTTTAATAATGACAGGAAAGGCATATCAGCAGTAAGAAGCAATCCTGAGATGAAGTCTCTTTGGGCCTTGCCATACATAAGATGGGCGGGCCATCTCCAGAAAGGTCACTTATATGCCTTTAGCCTATCCTAGATGGCTTCTTCAACCCTAAAACTGTGGGCTCTAGGGCTGCTGGTTTGGACAAGGAGGACAGGTAAACCAAGGGTGCTTCCTGCTGTTTCTAGAGTTGTCTGTTCAGAGGCCAGAACCTGGAAGGCCAGGTGGGCAGCTGGGGCCTCAAGACTTGACTGTTCACAGGCCAGAAACATCGTAACCAGGAGCAAGAACATGGACAACAGTGCAGAGGGAGCGGCAGCCAGCGCCGAGGTGCCCCAGGAACTGCTGGAAGAAATGCTTTGGTATTTTCGTTCAGAAGATGGTAGGTGATGGTGAGTGGGCGGGGCAGTTCATCGCTGTCTATCATTCTCCACCAAGCTGCACACCATTCACTCCCCTTTTCTCAGGGTTTGGGCCGCTCACTCGACTCTCAATCATCTCTATTATTTATTAGGTTAGTTGTACTGTGTGTCAGGCACTGTCCCTTACACTGGGGTACAGCAGTAAATGAAACACAAGTCTCTGCCCACACAGAGTGTCCATTCTAGTAGAGGAGACAGAAAATAAACCAACAGCTAAGAGTATAACATGTTCTTGGTGCATAGTAAAAAAGAAGCAAGCTGGCCAGGTGGTGGTGGTTCGTGCCTTTAATCCCAGCACTCGGGAGGCAGAGGCAGATGGATCTCTGAGTTCGAGACCAGCCTGGATTGTTATACAAAGAAACCCTGTCTAGAAGAAGGAGAAGGAGAAGGAGAAGGAGAAGGAGAAGGAGAAGGAGAAGGAGAAGGAGAAGGAGAAGGAGCAACAGCAGCAACAGCAGTGGTGGTACAGACCCTCAACCCTAGCTATTCAAGAGGTTCAGCCACAAAGATCACAAGTTCAAGGCCAGCCTGAGCCACACAGTGAACTGAAGACCAACCCAGGCAACTTAGTGAAACCTTATTTAAAAAGGTTTTGGCCCTCGGTGGTGGAGTGCCTACCAGGCATGTGAGGAGTCTTAAACTGAACCCTCAACATGGCATGGAGGGAGGGGGATTATGCAGCAAGAAAGACAATATAATCAAGGAAAGTCTCACTAACAGGACATTCTGGTAAAGGCTTGCAGGAGGGAAACCCTTGCAAGAAGGGAAGGAATTCACTCTCAGGTTCTTTGGTGGAAGACCATTCCTACAGGAGGAGAAGTAGCTGCGATCCCGGAGCCTGCCTCGCATGCCACAGTCTGACACATCTGGAGCACAGTCTGCGGCTTCCCCTGTAGTAGGCAGTAACTGCACCCATTTAGGCCGTCATTACTCCTTCCCTCTCTCCTTCTCCTTCTTTTCCTAAAGGCAGTATAAAATTGAAGACTGGAGTTCAAGTTTTCTCCTTGCCACTCACACTCCCTCTCCCCAGCTATTATGCAAACATAGCACTGTCTTCCCCCATAGGATCAGGGCTGGTCCAGAGCAGAAACCCTGTCTTCACCCCAACCCCACTGGTCAGTTGGGGAGTTTCCCTAAAGCAAGGGGCCTTGGTGGGAGTCTCCATAGCAGGGACAAATGATGCTCTGAGATGGGCCTGAGCCCAAGCCCCAGCTATGAGTGGGCCTGAAGGCACCTGGCCTCTGCTCAAGGATCTGTCTGTGTGTCCCTCCTCAGCGGCTCCTTGGAATTATTCCATGCTGGTTCTGGCAGTCCTGGTGGTGGTGGTAAGCATGTTCCTCCTGAGAAGGAGCATCCTGGCAAACAGGTGAGGAGTTGGTTTGGTGTGGGTCTCCATAGGGAGCAGCGGGGCTTCCTTCCCAGACGGCAATCTAAGCAGGAGTCCCTTTAGTGGAATGAGCTCTTCACCTTTTGGTGGCAGTCATCAAGGACCAAAGCTAAGAAATAAACAACCCAGCAGCTGCCCCCTCCCCCACTATCCCCTCTCCTTGGCCAGCAAGTTGGAATGATTCGGAAGGATGTTACCCTTTATAAGTGGTCCTGGCTCCTCTTACCCTGTCAGAAAGCATCCCTTTCAGCAAACTCAACTGAGAAACAAGGTGGCTGTCCACAGGAGCAGCAGATACAGGTCTGCTCTCTTGTGGGACAGGTACTCAGTTCCTTCCACCGTGGCCAGGGAGTCCAAGAGTTCCTTGAGTAAACAGCTTAGAGAAAGGAGAGACTTTTGGGGATTACTGGAAAGACTCAGGTTGAGGAGGCAGTGGGAGCCATGTGTAGGATTGGGTCTTACACGCATGTCCAGTGGTATGGGGAAACCTGTTGGGGAAACAGGTAGAGTGAGAAGGTAGAAGGCTAGTTAGGGATGTCTGGCAGCATCCTAGGGGTAGAGCATGGCAGGAGAGGATCTGTACTAAGTATGATGACAGCCCTGGGGTCAGGATAGTGTGCTTTGGAGAAAGGTCACGAGGCTCAGAATGGGTAGACTTAGCTGTACAATGCAGATATGTGCTCTTCATTGGCCTCCATCACCATGCTTGCTCATCTCTAAGAGAAAGGGCTGGCAATCAAAGCTTGGCTCCCAGTGGCCTTGCAATGAGATGACAGATGTAAGAGTGGGAGCCAGTGGAGCCACTGTCACTTCTGAACAGAGGAGCTCCTCTCAAGCTAACTACTGGGTCCTGACCCAACCACTCAGTATCCCTGATCAACGCTACTTCTCCTCCTCCCAGAAATCGAAAGAAGCAGCCACAAGACAAAGAAACACCAGAAGACCTGCATCTAGATGATTCCAGAATGAAAGAGAACAGCAGCCCGGGCATCCTAAGAGAGACACTCATCTCAGAGAAGCCAGACTTGGCCCCGGGGGAAACTGAGTTGAATGAGAGAGACACATCACTCGTCTTTCTACCAGACCCACAGGAAACCGAGACCTAGGGAGCATTGAGAGAACACACTGTCCCAGCCAGACATACGACTGTGATCTGAGCTTAGCTCTGGGGCCTCAAACCCCTTAGGTTAGACAGTACCCCACCAAGCCACCTAACTTATTTTTAGCAGACCCAATAAACACACTACAATCAGACGAAAATTTGTTATTTAAAAAAAAATCTTTTATTCAAATGCTTCTCCAGGTGGGCAGCTGGAACTGTATACTTGGTTCAAACAATGGTGTCTACAAAGCACACACAAGGGGCTTGCATCGAAAGTACAAAGTTCAGCCGTGTGAGGTGGAAGCCTTTAATTCCAGCACTCAGAAGGCTGAGGCAGGTGGATCTCTTGTGAGTTCAACTCTAGCCTGGTTTGCATAGTGAGTTCCAGGACAGTCAGACCTATATAATAAAGAGACCCTATCTTTAAAAAAAAAAAAAAGTATAAAGTTCAGAGCTGGACTTTGGTCACGACAAAGGGCCAGGACTTGCAGCACGTGCTCTTGAGTAGATCGGGGCTTCCCTCTGACCTCAGCTTCCCCAGCTATAGACTAGAGCTGAAGACTGGGTTAGAGATATTCTCAATTCAAGCTCCCAGGCTGCTGTCTGGGAGCCAAAGGAGCTGGCTTCCTAGAGTGCCCAGCCTAGGCCTTCTCATGCCCCACTCCTGAGCCTGCACATCCAGAGTTTGTGGTAAACAGTAAGAAATACCTGTAGCCCCTGCCTGTGACAGACTTCTCACACCTGAGCCTTGGTAAAATACCAAATAGTTTATGTAAAATTCCACCATATTAATCCCAAATGCTTTGGGATCTATCTTACCAAACTAGGCTTTGAACAATACCATTGCTGAGGATCCTAGATCCAACCTAACCAGAGTGCACCTACTTAACAGTGGGGAGGCCAATGGCTCCCACCAGAGGGTGTCTGATCCCGCCAGCTGTGGGTTCCCTGAGGACTGTCACTGGGTAGAATACCTTTCTGCAGCCTTGGTCATTAAGCTCAAGAAAGGTGGTCTGGGGAGGGGTCTACTAACAAAGTGGTCATAATAGTCCCCCAAATGCTGGTGAAAAAAAATATTGGAGGCTCTCTAGCCTGGACAACCTACAGTCCCTCCCTACACCCTTCACTTAGAGGCAAGTGCTGAAGGTTCCTGTCCAGATTTCTTTGCCCTATCCAAGCCTTCACATTGGATTATTTTAACTAGAATTTTCTTGGATAAACTTTGGGCTTCTGAACAGCTGGCCTACCTCTTTCTCCCACTAGGTGATAGTAGGACCTCTGGGCCAGCCATCCTGTAGACTGTTAGCAAGCCTTCACATAGACAAAGCCTCTTTGAACAGGGGCTGCAGCTGGTCTGGCAGTGGCTGGAGCAGGAGAGTCTTGACACAGGATTTGTACTGCAGTACCTTTCTGCTTGCAGCTGACTCTCCAAGTCTCCTGTCTGTAACAGGGGCAGCTTCCCTCCAAGGTGGTGGATGCAGAGGTTACCATGGAGCCCAGGCCCTTGCCTGGTGAGGAAGTAGGGTGAGGCAGTCAGGAGCAGCATCCCTGCCTGTCTGGCTCACACAGGGAGCACATAGGGACCCTGCTTGATGCTGGAGGTGGAATCTGCTATCTACCAGAGGGTAAGGGCCATTGGTTCATCAGAGTGTAAACCAGCCCATTCCTTGTAGCCCCAAGCATCAGCTGAGCCTAAGGTTCCTGCAGAAGGGTCCTCAGAAGATCTTGAAGCCCTTCAGTAGAGTCAAGGTGGGTGCCTTGCGCTTGCTCTGGGCACGAGATGATTTCACAGTGACCAACTTGGCCTGGGCCACAGTGGGCATCTCCTTCAGGCTAGTAGTGGACAGAGTGTTAAAAGTACAGCTAGCCAGCCCATGCCGGGCTGTGAGTGGGGTCTGGTGGGACAGGGCTTTCTCCTCAGAGATGAAGAGGGGCCGGGCCAGGGGACTCTTCTCCAGCTCTCGTCGCACCTCGCGCACGGCCTCATGGAAGACATGCTGCACGTGCTCAAAGTCCAGGCACGCAGAGACCTCAAAAAACAGGCACCCGAATCTGCCTGCCAGGGCCACACCTTCGGCCTTGGTGACTTGCCTGGAGAGGAAGCAGGGTGAGGCAGTCAGGAGAATGTCACTGCAAGTCAGGCAGAGAGGGCCCCACCACCCATCTCCCCACCCAGTGGTCTGGACCCATCTTCATCCTCTGAGTCTGTTTGCTCCTCCACACAACAGGATCATGGTACCCACCTCTGTGAAAGGCTGTTAGGACTAAGACAACATGTATGGAGTGCTTAGTGTACTACCTGGCACAGACTCAGCCCTCGATTGCCAAAGCTAGAATTTAGGAATGAACACAAGGAAG
Source organism: Uromys caudimaculatus (assembly GCA_028551405.1). Lineage (NCBI taxonomy): Eukaryota > Metazoa > Chordata > Mammalia > Rodentia > Muridae > Uromys > Uromys caudimaculatus. The sequence continues at coordinate 52,955,252 of CM052706.1, forward strand.
AGAGAAAGGCCAGGTCAAATTCTCCCATTGCTAGACCTGTGGCCAGATGAAGAAGGCCATTGCCCACCTCCTCCAGAAATGGCCACCCTCAGCTTGAGGAACTAGTAGTAGTGAAGAGCAGTTGTTTGCAATGAAGGGGGTGGCACCCCTCAGATTACTCGGGAAGCCCGTGACTGGCAGACTCTTGGGGCTCATAAGTGATTTGTCTGCTTGTCCAGCTCAGGGCCAGCAGAGAACAGCAACAACAGTGCCATATCACCAAGGGATGTCCTCGCTCCTGTGTGGCTCTACCTGCCTCCCATGATGACTGGATAAATGTTTGCAAGTGGAAGGTCCATAGGATCTTCTGACTGGAACCCATGGAAATGGAGGTAGAGAAAAAAATGAAGACTGACTCTTGTTCAGAAGAGGGGAGGGGCGAGGACTCCTCAGGTCTTGAGGCCAAGGTTGCACCTTGGTTGAATCCTGTTCACCACCACCACCTATTGATGAGCTGCCCCAGTCACCTTTCCTTAGGACCAAGGTGGGAGGAGATGCCAGGGTAAGAAACAGTGAGGAAAAGCCTCTGGGCCAAGGCTGACTTGGCAGGAACAAGGGATCAGGAGACATACTGTGCCACAGAACCCTAATCTGTTGCTGCTGTACTCAACACACCATGCGTCACACCCAGGGAACAGGCCTGTTCATTCAAGCCCTGGATTCCCGGTCACTCACTTGCAAACCATTTTTCAACAATCTCTTTGGTAAACATTGGGGTCAAAACAATATTCTGTAGTCATACACACACACATACACACACACGCACACCACACACACACACACACCACACACACACACACCACACACACACACACACCACACACACCCCACACACTGAACACTATCCTTCCTATTCATACACAATCCAGTCTTCTGATCTCTCTTTCAGGTTCCAAGATATTTTGAAGACCACCTTCAACGACTTACCCACTGTATAACTTCTCTAATTCCCCAAGATGCAATTTTTCCTGGGCTGAAGGATGGACCACCCATGAAGAAGGCCGCCATACCACCATGGTTACCTTTCAGGAAACCACAACTCTCCCCTCCCTCTGCCTGTGTGACCTATTCTGAAAAAAACCCCAACATCAGTCCCTGGGCCTCAGGGGCCTGGGAGAACAAGAACAAGTTTAAGAGCAGAAGGGAACAAGGGAAAGGTGCCACACTCAGCAGGTGTGCTGGACACAAGGGGCAATGTCCACACTGGAGAGGCTTAGTGGGATTGCTCAAGCTTAGGCCTCCATGTCAAGGACCTTATGGCCAGGCTGGTGACTTGGATGTGTGGAGAGGGTGGAGGTAGAAGCCATGGGGAGTGGCAGGCCTGCGGTCAGCTGAAGGGAGAGGCCCCACCTTAGAGCATTCCAAGTCTAAGTCATTTAAAACATAGTGCCAGCCAAGCAAAATACGACTGCAGCATTCTGTGGTGACCTGCCCTCTGGCCCAGTCTGTGACCTCTGGTTCAAATCCAACCCTTTCTAAGGGAGGCCTGCCTTTAGCAGCCAATTGTGGCAACAACTATGCGTGGATGAGGCAAGGACTGCCTGGACCACAGCAGTCACCTGATCCAAGGAGCAAATTAGACCCTCTCCTTGGGACTGGAGTTGGTCACTAAATGATTAGTCGGCTGCTGGGAGGGCATCCAGAATGTTACGCGGCCTCAGGCAAGGCTGATGCAAGAGACCACTGAGACACCTGAAAGGAAGGGGTGCTTGTTTTGCCTTCTGGGGGGTCCAGCCCATGTCCTAAGTAGCCCAGGTGTCTTTCCCTTCCTGTTGTTGGCTGTCTAGAAGATAGACTCCCAGTCCCTTCTCCCAGCTCAGTTCTTTTACCTGAAGTGCTCCTGGCAGTAGGATGTCACCCTGCATTCACATGCAAGCAAGCTCTAGAGAAGAGGGCAATGATGCCTGCACTCACTCACCTGTACTGGGCCATGTCGAGCTTGTTACCCAGCAGCAGGGCAGGGTAGCCACGCTGTGTCTCCTTAGCATGCAAGGCTAGCAGCTCTAGGTAGCTGCTGCTGCTCTCGAAACTCTCGCGACTATCGACACTGTATACCACCAGGAAGGCATGGGCCCAGTTCAGGTAGCGCTCGCAGTTCCTGGGGGTGTCCTGAAGTAAAGGAGAGGACCCTAACTGAGAGGCAGAAGAACTCTGGGGGCAAGGCCTTCACCTGGGCTGCCCTTTCCACCTCAGAGTCTTTGTATATTGTTCCCCAGCAGATCTCTTTTCAAAGGAGCACTTCAGTGTTGATTTGGCTTGGTGTGAAAAGAGACATTGTCTCATGAACCTCCTCCCACCACCTAGCCAGAGACTTGGAGACCTTGGCCCCTTGGGCACCCAGTCAAAGATTCTGGCAAGGCCCTCCAAGGACCTGCTGTCCCTTAGTACTGCTGGTTTCAGATCAGGTCCACAATGCCCCTTTGACCTCTGAGAATTGACTCCAGCAGTGGGTAGAGAGGACATGGAGATATATGATGGGGAGACTTGGGCTCACAGGCTCTCTGTAGGAGTGCTTGAATAAACAGGCATGTACCTGTATATGCTCAAAAAGCCTTACAGCTTAAGATATCTGGGAAGATGTCAGCGATCACTCTTATCCTTTGGCAAATGAAAGATCCAGGCCCAGAAAAGTCAGAGTCCAATTCAGGGGCACATAGCAAACTGGAGACTAAAGGGATCCAGATTCCCTTGTGAGGTTAGGACTTGGAGGAGCTGCACTGATTGTCTGCCCTCTCTGGGGGATCAAAGGAGCAGGGGTTGGGGGTGGGGGGTAATGTTACCAGGTCTGCAGTGTCCATGACCCTCAGGTGCACAGGTTGGTGGTCCACAGTCTCCTCAGAGCTGTAGGTGTCCTCTGCAACACAGATGGTCAGCCAGGTCAGCAGCATGGTAGGCCACACAATAAAGGACAAGGTCAATGTCCCAGCCTTCTCCTGGGCGGACTCCCATGTAGTCTTGACTGGCCCTTGGGAGCTGCAACCAGGCTAGCGTCCCTCTTCGTTTGTCTGGTTGGAAGCATCAGAGGCTACTATATACCATGCCCTGGGGGATAGGCTGATCCATGCACAAAGGCTGTAAAGTGTGGCCTATAGACTCAGCAGCTGAGGCTTGGCATTTCCTCCAAGAATTCCAATTTTCTCTTCCCAGCACATTACTTGGCTCACAGGGAATCCCCAAAGACAAGGGAAAAGAGAAGCTTCTGATATGATAGAGAGAGGGCAGCCAGACCTCACTCAGAAGATCTAAGGTTTTGTAAGCCATCCTTATCAAATAGACAAGGTGATGGAGAATCCAGGCCAACTTCAGGGAAAAGGAAGAAAGCTCAGTGGGGAGGGGTGATTGCTAAAGAAACATGAGGGCCTAAGTTCAAGTCTCCAGCATCCGCGTAAAAAGCCAATCATAAATGTGCACATGCCTGTAACCCCAGAAAAAACCCCAGGAGGATTACTGGGGATTGCTGACTGTCAGCTTGTGCCTGGGTTCATGAAGACCTTTTCCTCAAGGAATAAAGTTGAAAGTGACAGAGCAAGGTGTTTGATGCCTCTTCTGGTCTCTGTGTGCATAGAGATATGTAAACTTACACACACACAGCACACACATACACAGCACACACATACACAATATACTCACAGCACACTCACACACAGCACACACATACACTGCACACAGCACACACATAGACTACACATACACAAAACACACAGCACACACATATACACACATGCACAGGACACTCACACACAGCACACACACACACTGCACACACATATATAAACACATAGCACACATATGCACAGCACACACACACACTGCACGCTTCCCTAAAAGCCAACCTCAGTTACATTCAACCTGATTTAGTCACATCACTTCAGCTCTCAGGGAGTGTGTCCTTTCAAAACAGGAACACCATAACCGTTTTGTTGTTTTCTTTTCTTCTCCTCTCTCTCTCTCTCTCTCTCTCTCTCTCTCTCTCTCTCTCTCTCTCTCTCTCTCTCTCTCTCTCTCTGAGACAGGGTTTCTCTGTGTACCCTGGCTGTCCTGGATCCAGGCTGGCCTCTACCCACCTTTGCCCCCGAGTGCTGGGACTAAAGGTATGCCACGCCTCTGCCCAGCCAGAGCTAACAATTTTCAAGCCTTCACTCTGCTCGGCTTGCCCTGAGCTAGCCTTCACTCTGCTTGGCTTGCTCTGAGCTAGCACATGTTTTCCAGGACTGTGGGAAGACTGTTTAGGACTCCAGATGTGGGGCCTGGCTCATAATAAACATCTAGAAATGGTGGTGAGGAACATGAAGGAGCTCCAAAGCTAACAGGACAGGTCCACATTCCCAGGTAAGTATTTCCTCCTTTTGTTTTTATTTATTTTGGGGAGGATGTGGTGTATTTGTGTGTACATGTCCGTGTGGAGGTCAGTGTTTGACTTCAGTGTCTTCTTCAGCCTCTTTCCGCTTTATTATTTTTAAAAGAGGTTTTACATTTATTTTTATTTATGTGCCTGTGTGCTAGTGCCCAAAGAGACCAGAGGAGAACACTGAATTCTCTGGCACTAGAGTTTTAGGTAGTTGTGAGCATCCAATATGGGTGCTAGAAACTGGACCTGCATCCTCTTAACCAACTGCTCTTAACCACTGAGTCATCTCCCCAGCCCCACCCCTCCACCTCTCTTTTTGAGCTGTGATCTTTCACTGAACCTGAAACTCACTAGTTCATCACAGGCTGGCTGGCCACTGAGCGCTAGGGATCCCCTGTCTCTGCTTCCCCAGATACATGCCACCAGACCTCACTTTTGATATGGGTGCTGGGGGTCTGAACTCAGGCCCTTGTGCTCACATGGCTAGCATTTTACTGACTGAGTGATATCCGCAGCCCCCACAACCCATTTATTTTATAGAGAAATAGTTACAAACTCACACAGTTCCTGCATGCTCTTTATCTGCTTCCCTCGACGTTAACACCTTAGATAACTACAGTGCAATCACCAAACCAGGAAATTGATGCAGGTTCTGCACTATGAGCTAAATTACTGACCTTATTTGGATTTCACCAGTTTGTGGTGTTTTTTTTTTTTTTTCTTTCTTTCTTTTTTTAGTTCTTATGACTTTAAACCCAGGAAATCAGAATGTGGTCAGGCATACAGAAACCATCACTGGCACGCTGCCAGTTGCTTCTCTCAACTCCCGTTGTCCCTGGGCTTCTGGCACAGTACATGTGTACCCTCAGTCCCCACCTTTCCCTGGGTGACTCTTCTAGGCAAAACTGAGGTGTTCTCTGCCTTCCTGGCAGTGACCACTCTGAGAACAGCACCCTTAACCCCAGGGGGAATGCAGTCACACACTTCTCTCTGATGGCCGCTGGCAGCCAAGCAGGGCTGGACACAAGCCAGGTCCACTAACATCCAACTTGAGTCACAGACAGCTCCTCGTCCCCAGCCTGCTTTAGGGACTTGGATAAATAGCTGCTCTTATCCAAGAAGAAGAAGAAGGAAAAAAATAATGGAAAGTATGCTCCAAATGCTTAACTATATTTGGCCCAAGAAGAGTGGTTTCTGGAGGCCTATCTTGTGTTCATACTTCTTAGTTTTGTGCCAGACTTGCCTTTTAGGCACCGACCCCAAACAGGAAAGTTCTGTCCAGCCCAGTGACAAGTGTTACTCTAACCTTAGTCTTCCTGGTATTCCTGTTACCCAAGAGGCTAGCAGATCATCTGTTAGCTCCACTGTAGAAAGATAACAAGGTTGTTTTGGGAGGCTGAGGCAGGAGGATTGCAAGGTCAACCCTTTCAGGGCTACAGAATGAGTTCAAGGCAAGTCTGTGCAGTGTAGTGAGACCCTGTTGTAAAACTGGGGTTGGGTGGGAGGCTGGGGATACAACTCAAGGGTTGTCTTGCTTGTCTAGCATGCATGGTAGATATACTGGGTCCATTTAATTCCAGTAATGAGGTGGGGGGAGGGGATGAACTTCAACTTGGGCCTTCTGGGCTGCCTTCCCACTGACTCCCTTGCTGCCTGACTAATGATGGATCTGCTGGTCCTTCATCTACGTCTGACATGAAGCATCCTATTTAGTAGGAATGCTAAAGAATTGTACAGATATGCAAGTTGGATGAAGCCTCAGACCATCGGGTGACTGGCCTCAGAAGCTAGAATGGCAACTTCTCACCCAGTCATAGTGGTATAGAGCCTATCTTGACTCTGGGCACTTCAATGTCTTTAAAATAGTAATTTTACAAAAGGTACCAAAAAAGGTCTGTATGATTGTACATCAGGCGGCACCTCAGACACGATGAGCATCCTTGTCCTTGCAGGACCAGGATGAAGGCAAATGAGGTAAGAAGTTGACATTGTCCCAGGTAGGAGCCAGGAAAGAATACTCACTGGAGCCTCTTGGCCACCCATGGCAGAGCACAGGTAAACTCCTATCCAGAGACTCGAGCTCCTAGCAGCTCCAGTCACAGTCCACAAGACACAACTCCAACACAGACACTCCAGTCTCAGCCTCCATATGGGGAAACTGAGGCTCAGAGAGCCCAGGACCCCACATACATCCACGTCTGGACCCATAAACTTCAGTTCACAGGAAGTGGATAAAACTCTCCTTTCTTTGAACCTGAGGGGGCTCTGTGATGTTAGGAGACTCACTGAGTCCACTCTGCCTTAGTTTCTTTCTTAGAAAGTGGAGATGGTGGGCTGGAGAGATGGCTCAGTGGTTAAGAACACTGGCTGCTCTTCCAGAGGTCCTGAGTTCAATTCCTAGCAACCACATGGTGGCTCACAACCATCTGTAATGAGATCTGATGCCCTCTTCTGGTGTGTCTGAAGACAGCTACAGTGTTCTCATATAAATAAAAATAAAAATAAAAGATTTAGAAAGTGGAGATGGTAATAATTCTGTTTGTTTGTTTGTTTGTTTGTTTGTTTGTTTGTTTGTTTGAGACAGGGTTTCTCTGTGTAGCCCTGGCTGTCCTGGAACTCATTCTGTAAGCCAAGCTGGCTTTGAACTAACAGAGATCCACTTCCCTCAACCTCCTGAGCCCTGGAATTAAAGGTATGAGCCACTACAGCCCGGCTGATAATAATTCTTTGAAACAGAATTAAAAAACAATTCAATCCCATGGGACAGACCATCAAAGCTATAGCTAATACCACACATCAGGCTGGAAATGGGGATGGCATTCCACCTCAAAGAGTCCCAACATATGCTTAGGCTCCTGGGAGACCCTGGAAAAGGCTAAAGAGCTGTTTTAGCCACTTGTGCCTGGGGCAACCCTCCTCTTGTAAGTCCAGACTTCTCTCCATAGGAGAGGTTTGGGTCTCACAGTCTGGCCCACCAGGGTGTCTGAACTAGGAGCAGCTACTTTCCAGCTAACAGGCTCTCAGGAGAACAAGAGGCCAAAGACTGAGGTGGTTAAACATTATAGGCTGCTGTCTGTACTCCCACCTCAGACAGTCTGACCACATGTTCCATCATCAGATCAGAATTCCAAAATTGCTCAACCAGGAAGCTCAAATCACCACTGTACTAGAATCATCTGACGGGATCCCGCGGAAGGGGATGGACGGAGAGCAGGGAAGAAGAGATGCTAGAAATGGGTGATGAGGGAAAGGTAACTATAGGGGCTGTGGTGCAGCTCAGCTGCTGGCGCACGCACAAAGCCTGGGTCCAATCAGCAGCACAGATAAACCAGGCAGGGTGGCAGCACCTATAATCCCAGCAGGAGGATCAGAAGCTCAAGGTCATCCACACTGATAGTTTAAAGGCTAGCTTGAGCTACATGACAACCAGTCTCAAAATAAAAATGGTAGCTGTAGCCCTGAGCACTCTCTTCCTCCTCTGTATTCCAGTCTAGCATGAACTGCTAGCCTCTGGGGACAGTGCTGCAGAATGGGGTCTTATCTTGTGATCCAGAGTCCTGTGCATCCTTGCAGGAGGGGAGGCCTTGGGGCACCAACACTTTATTTGATTTTAATGAATGGGAAAACAACTCAACATCGTTTTCAAAAAGCTAAGCTCATTCAGACACCTCGTTGTTCTCAATGGACAGTTTACAAATAAAAGTGTTACAAACATGATCTAGAAATGACGTTGGTGCTGGTCAGATTCTAATTTTGTTTGTCTTGGGTATTAGGTTCTCATGAAAGGGTTTATTTTAGGGGACGATCCTTCTGTTAAAAATAAGTTTCACAGCCCAGGTCTGACGAATGTGAGGGACCCTGGGCAGTATGCATGGGAAGCCATCTGAGGAGAAGTAAATATTCTCCGAGAGTCTACTGGGGCCACGCACTAGCCTAACATGAACCATTTCTTTAAATCTCACAGCAATTCTCTGTTACAGCTGTGCCTAGGCTCCTCTGGCAGATGAGGAAATAGTAGCTCAGAGAGGTTAAGTGACTGTCTCAAAGTTACCCAGCCACTAAACGTCAGAGTCAGCAGCCAAACTTAGCTCTACACAATTAAGTGTAGGAGGGGATGGACAAATGGCTCGGTGGTTGAGAACACTTGTTACTCTTGCAGAAGACCCAGGTTCCATTCCTAGCACCCACATGGTGGTTCACAATCATCTGTCACTCCAGCTCCAGGGAATCCAGTGCCCTCTTCTGAACTCCAGTGGTATCAGGCACACACATGGTGCACAGATATGCATGCAGGCAGAACACTTATATACATAAAATACAATAAATGTAAAAATCTAAAACAAAACAAATGCTTCCTGGTTCAAAGAATGTCCAGCACCAATAGAGAATCCCTTAAATGTCTGGCTGTCCCGGGAAGAACACTGAGTGAACATTTTGAATAATTGTGCCTATTTGTATGTGGACATTCTGCTATTTAAGAAAAACATTCTTCAAAAGTCTTGTTGCACCAAATATTTTAGGGCAAACAGTCTTAGTTCCTTGGGCTGGACCAGCCCCCCAGTTGTCTGGTGTGCACTGAATTATCCCAGGAATCCTTCTGCTAAGATCCACAGGGCTGCTCAGGGCCCACCCATGGGGAGCTCCCTGGGGACCATCCAGGTAGGGCCCAGGCAGCAGGAAGCCCAGAGAGGAGTTGCTTCTTACCCAAATTGGGATCATATTCGCTGATAAACCTCTTGGTGAGAAACTTCACAGTCAGGGCTGCAAGAAGAAAGAGGTAGGCTCAGGCTCTTGCTGTAGCTGCAGCTAGCCCCGAGGTCACTGTCCTCACTTTATGGAGGACTAACTGACCTCTGTGGTCTCTACTGACACCAAGCTTGGCTCTCCAAAGGCCCCAGGCTGTAGAGCGGAGGAATTGGCTCAAAGGGCATAGGAATAGGGTGCCGAGCCCCACTAACTGCATGCACCCTGGAATTAGTTTCTAAAAATTTCTATGAGCATAAAAGACAACAAGAGGCATGTCTAAGAGTATCTGTCAACAACCAAATCCAGGATCAAGACTCTACATCTAGTTATCCTGAGGTCTGGTGAGTCCCCCAACTCAAGGGACACATCTCCCACCCTTGGACAGGTCTCACTGATTTTTTACTATGGGGGCATTTATTCCAGCTTTGGCCACAGGCCAGAGACAGTAAGCCAGTGGTTCTCAACCTGTGGGTCGCAACCCTTTTGAAAGTCAAATAACCCTTTCACAGAAAACACAGATATTTACATTATGATCCATAACAGTAGCAAAATTACAGTTACGAAGTAGCAACAACAATAATTTTATGGTTGGGAGTCATGAGGCTACAGCATTAGGAAGGTTGAGAACCACTGCAGTAAGTGAGGAAGGGACTGGCTATTGCCGGGAAGAGTCTGACACACACACCCCCACTCCACCCCAGGGCATGAGTTTCCAGGCAAGGTCCAGGACAGACTGTGTCCCAAGTAAACACACTCTAGTCTAGGTCCTCTACGCCTTGGGCTTTGGCTCTCGGTGGAACTTCCACACCCCTCTTGGTTAGCTCTTGAAAATGTAAGACTTGAAAAAGCAGTCCTTTTTCCCTTGTAGCACGCACTAACAGGATGGCTTCTGTTCAGAGCTCGGCACATAAAGGCAAGGTTCAGCCAAACATATTGTGCTGGACTCTTGATAGGATTACAAATAAATGGAAGATTTTTCTGAAGGATTCCTAACACTGCCAGTTGACAAACTACTAGCCAGGGGATAGGAATTTTAAATTTTCTGGCGCTGAAGATGTTACCTAGTTGGTAGAGGCCTTGCCTACCTTGCACGGGCTTCCAACCCCAGTTCACTAGTACCAGGAATGGTGGTGCCCATTTACAAACCCAGAACTTGAAGGAAGAAGACAGAAGACTCAGGAATACAGGGCCATCCTTGGCTTCATAACAAGTTCTAGGACAGCCTGGGCTACATGAGACTGCATGAAAAATAAAAAAGAATTCCTTCATCCACGTAGTCACTAGATGACCGACTGTTGGCCAAGTCACTGGGAACAGGCTGGTTTTCAAAGGAAAACCGTTTTCTGGGTTTCCCTTTTCTGAGCCAGGGGTGCTGGCTTCAAACTTCCCCAGGGAATCTCAGAGTACAGAGGAGAAGGAAAGCCACAGCTCACGGGACCTGGTGACCATTCACTGTGGGCTGGAACTGGGCAGTCAGAGGAGCCCCTTCTGGCTACCCATCTCCTGCTGATTGGGTCTTTAAGTGTCAGAGAGCAGGGCAAACACTCCTTTTGGGGTCTCTGTGAAGGCTTTTAGAAGTGATGAAGGTTCAGGGTTGACAGAAATTATCTCAGTAGTAGTCCAAGATCCAGGTTTCCCAAGGACAAGTCCCTGGCACCTGGGACTATAGTCTTTTTTTTCCAGAAAGTCAAGAGGGGTCTGGCTTGAAACAAAAACATTTGATAAGAATAGTCTGTTTCATAGTCCCAAGGGTTGGCAGTGGAGGAGTGGCCCAAGCCTGAGAAATTCTAATCTCTACTGACTTCTACTAAGTTTCTTGGAGGGGGTGGTGAGGGGGTGGACAGCACAAATCAAGGAGCAGCAAGGATGCCACTAAATTCAAAGGGGACCCAGGGCTGGAGACCAGCGCCAACAGGCCGGTCTCGTTAGTGTCAGCTGACAAGATTTGCCTGCTGGTGCCAGGGATGGAGATGAGTGGAGGACCTAAGAGAAACACAAAGAGAGAGTTTTGTAGGGGACAGGAGTCACAGGCAGAGGAAGAGCCAGCCAAGCAGCTAAAGATAAACAAAAGCGATGGAGAAGCAAGGTGAGAGTGAGAACCTGCAACAGAGAAACTGAGGTAAAAAGCAAAGTCTTAGGGACTCACCCAAACACCGGGGAAAGCAAGTCCCTGGGAGCTGGTGGATGAAGCTACCCTCATCCTCCGCGCTCCATGCCACTCACCAGACTTGCCCGCTCCGCGGCGCCCAAGGATAGCCAGGTTAACCTCCAGGGGCACGCTGTGCGGCCCGCTGCCAGCTCGGGGCTTGCCGAACACCGACGACATGGCGAAGCTGCAGATGGCCACGCCGGTCTTCGGCCGATGGGCTGCTAGTTGCACGCCCCCAGCCACCCTCCCGCTGACCCATCCCTGTCCGCCCGCTGGAGGAGGGGCGTGGACGGGGCGTGGCCTCCGCGCTCCAAACACCTTTTAAAAGCCGCTGAGTCCTAGTCAGAGCACCCTGCAACCAGGATTGCACTGCTTGCCTCCTGGTTGGTCTGTGTCACTTTTGCTTTAGCCCACAACCAGCTCAACCTCAGCACTCTACTTCTGTGTTTTGCGTGGGTGACTCCAAATAGGATCGCTGCAGAACTCAGGTTCTTGGGACAAAGGATTTGTACCCCTCGCTAAGACTTCATGACCCAGCTAGGTGTTGTGTTTTATGCTTCTAATCCCAGTATTTGGGAAGCTGAGGGAGGGTTGCAGCAGCCGCGCACTGGAGGCCAGCCTGGGCTACCGATAGCTTGAGTTACATGTGAGACGTTACATGTGAGACGTCTCAAACCAAACAAAACACCTCACCCACGCTCCTGTAGGTAATCCTAATTGAACTCATTGGATCACCAAAAATTAATCAAAAGGCTTGACAATTGAAAGGAAGGTAATTGGGAAAAGGAAGGGGAACATGACATGATAAGTGAGTGGTAGGGACATGACAAGGAGTATTGGGCAGTGAATATAATCAATATACATTAGATGCATGTGTGAAAATGTCAATCAAAGCTCATTATTATGTATAATTGATAAATGCCACTAAAACGTAAAAACAACTACTTTATACAGGTTTGGCTTCCAGAGATCTAATCCATCGTGGATTACTTCTTTCTCCCTGACAGAAGTAAAAAGTTGAATATGTCTTCTCTGTTCTGGAGTGGACAGCAGTTTGGAGCTTGGTGGTGAGGTTGATGAAGTAGGGAACATTCCCTGGGGTCTCAGATAGATCTGATTATGCTGGAGATAGGGCACAAGAACTTAGTTGCTGAGGTAACTTTGGGAAATCACCCACTTCTTTGGGGTTTGGTGTCCCTATCTATAAATACCAATGGGGAAATAAATACAAAATTTTGGGGTGCAATTTTGGCAGACCTGAGTAAATTCTAGAACTCTGAAGTCCTGTATTCTGGAAAACACTTGTACTGGCTAGTTTTGTGTGTCAACCTGACACAAGCTGGAGTTATCACAGAGAAAGGAGCTTCAGTTGAGAAAATGCCTCCATGAGATCCAGCGGTAAGGCAATTTCTCAATTAGTGATCAAGGGGGGAGAGGGCCCCTTGTGAGTGGTACCATCTGTGGGCTGGTAGTCTTGGGCTCTATAAGAAAGCAGGCTGAGCAAGCCAGGAGAAGCAAGCAAGCCAGTAAGTAACATCCCTCCATGGCCTCTGCATCAGCTCCTGATCCCTGACCTGCTTGTGTTCAAGTCCTGACTTCCTCTGGTGATGAACAGCAGCATGGAAATGTAAGCCGAATAAACCCTTTCCTCCCCAACTTGCATCTTGGTCATGATGTTTGTGCAGGAATAGAAACCCTGACTAAGACAACACTCATGCTAGAGTGAGGAAGAGCATACTAGCTCCATCCCATTCCTGCCCCACAATGGTGAGCTGATTACCCATTCACCCTCTGTTGTGGGGAATCCACCTGCTCTGATAGCTGTTAAGCCAATAGAAAGTCTTTATTAGTCAGCCAGCAACTACACTGGGTGTTTGGGACTTTCTCAGGGTGAGCTTTTAAGCACAAAACCCTTTCTTAGTTGACACATCTCAGATAGCAAGAACAGTTAGCCAGAATCAGAACTACAGAAGCCAGAAAGCATTTAGAGACTTTCCCAGAACTATGGACTTTGATGGATCGGGTCTTTGGTTTTGTTTTGGCAGGTGGTGCTGTGTATGAGCTGCATTTTGTGGCCTTAATGGTACTTCCATTGTGGAGTCAGTTCTGTTAAGGTCTGGGGGTCTACTAAGTTCTGGGGAGCCCTGTTACACTAACTAGGAAAAAACAAAAAACATGGAAACCTGGTCAGCAGACAGAGGGTTCAGGGAATAAGCAGGATGGTAGCGACCTTCCTAAGCAAGAAAAAACAACAAACTCCTTTTTCTGGACAGGATGTGAATTCTGACTTGGTCTAGCTGTTGAGGGATCAACAGTAAGCCAGCTGTTAGAAAGCGTGTGAGGAACCAGAGGGATTTGTTTACATTATACTTCAGACCAGACTTGCTCGAACAGCTGATGCATAAGGGGTTTCCTCTGAGTTGTAGGAGTTGAAAAAGTAGGAGCCAAGTTGTAGCCACATCCCTGGGCTGGCTACAGTTCTGTGCAGACATTCCAGATGGGGTCCCTGGGGAGAAAACTTCTCTCATTGCAGGAATACTGGAGAGAGCAGGGTGGAGCCAGCACAGGTCCCGCAGGTGAGAGTTTTGTCCCTTCTGAGTTTGTGTGAGGTGGGGGGAGCTGCTGAGAGTCTTTCTTGTGCTGGGGCTCAGTTCACACAAAGCCCTGGATCAATCTTCACCCAGCACCAAATAAACTCTAGTAACTGACGTACAGGCCTCCAATTCCGGCTGTTGTGAGTTGGAGGTAGGAGGATCAGAGGTTCAAGTTCATTCTCTCCTACAAGATCAGGAGGACAGGAGGCGCCCACACTGTGTCAGAGCCTGAAGGAGACAGTTCACTCAAGAGAGAGGCTATCCTGTTCAGCAAGTAGCTCAACTCTTCTTGTCTAGCCACCTTAATCAAAGCTCTTATAGAGGACTTCAGACACCCAAAATGTGGAGGTTGTGTTGCTGGGCCCAGTGATGGGCGTGCAGTCGGTGTTCAACAGATGTACAGAGTCGGTGGGGGATGACGGCAAGGAATTTAGGACTTGTAAGTTTTTTCTGATGCCAAGATACCCACAAGCAATTGTACACAAAGCTAAGCTTTTGGGAACTCTATTACATCTTCTCCTGGGTCACAACGCATCATGCCTTCTGTTGTGGCTCTGTGATGTATCACAATATCAAAACCTAGTAGAATCTTAGAAATCATTTGCAAATCCCACTTCACAGGTGTGTGGAACTGAGGCCTGGAGAGGCTGCGTAGCTTTGGCAAATTGGTGGCCACATAGCATGAAAGCCCAGGCAAGCATCCTTGTCCCAATTCCAGGAGCTGCAGGGTATTCTCTGCCCTGTGTACTTTCTTCACCATGACTGGAACGAAGCTCCACCATCAGATCAGATCAGAGGGTGTGTTCTCCAAAGACAAGAGTTCCGTCTCCTCCACCAGGCAATGCTCTTCTGGGACAGAAAATGGATTTCCCTTGGCTCACTAGGGATTCAAATAGGTTGCAGATCCAGGTTCCACTGAACAGACCCTGCTAGAGAGATGACTCCACAGTTAAGAACACCTATTGCTCTTGTAGAAATTCAGTTTTGGTTCCCATTATATATTGGTGCATATATATATATCTCCTAGTGGCTCAGAACCATTCATAACCTCAGTCCTAGGGAATTTGACACCTGGCCTCTGCAGGCACCAGGCACTCATATGGTACACATACGTACATTCAGGAAAAACATTCATACACATAAAAATTAAATAAATACATCTTTTAAAAGTTTTTTAAATTTAAAAAAAAGAGAAAGACCCTACTGGGTGCTGACCATGTAGCTGCAGATATGAATAAGGCTTGGGTTTGTGTTCCTCCAAGGCTCAGAGCCTGATGCCTGCCTGCCTTTTGTCCCTCCCCCCATCTCGCTCAGCGTGAAGTGCAAAGTGGAGAGGGGGGTTTGTTAGAGGTCAGGCAGGGGTCAGGCAGAGCCTGGGAACTCTGTGGGCTGCCCACAGCCAAGACAGTTCCTTGTCCTCTCCATCTCCCAGAGGGCCACTCAGGATCTGGGAGGAGGAAACTCCCAGCAGTACACACCACCAGCTGGGGCCCTGAGGGTAGGACCAAAGGGCAAAGCCTCAGCCCAGATTCAGAACCACGATCTCTACCCTTTGTAGACCCCTCCCCATCATCAGGCCGTGGAAGGTGGAAACAGGGTGTGTGCATGAGCCCCCACCCACTCAAGAGGTCTTGACTAGGGAGGAGGGGAATGGATTGGAGGATAAACTTCAGTCTAAAAGAGTTTTGTGATTTTTGCCTCCTGGTCTTAGGAGAGCCTATGGTGGTTCTATTTGGCTCTGTCAGGCTTCTGTTAGGTGTCAGAACAGGCTTTCTGTTGGCAATATGCAGCACCCCTGTCCTGACAATCTGCTTTCTCTAGCCCCTCTCCCTTCTGAGGCAAGGCTAGGCAGGTAGAGGGATGATGCCAGACTAGGGAGGGAACAGCCTATAGGGTCAGGAGACAGTTCGGTCAAGTCCCACACCGAGGTGACGCACCCTTCATCTGGAAGCCTCCCAGACACTCTCCCTGTCACTAAGGCCTAACAAGGATACAGGTAAAGATCTGACACTACAGCGTCCACTTGTCCCCAAGAAAGAGTTGTCATACCTATTGCCTGGAACATTCTGGACCCTTCCAGCCAATGTCTGGTCTCAGGGAAGGAGAGACACTGGCAGAGGGCCTGGGATAGTACTCATGGGATTTCTGCCCACCCCACCCCCATCTCCTTCCACTCTTCCTGCCTGGTCCCTTGGGTAGAGCATCTGAGATATTTCTGGCAGTGTCTTCCAGGCCTCTGGCTTCCCAGGCTCACACAAGTGGTCCCCACACCCCAGGCCTGTTTTGATGGGATGAACTAAGGAGTGCCTTAAGGGAAGCACCTTTGCTGTGGGTCTGCAAATTTATCTGTAGAATTTATGTCTGTGTCCTAACGGGGAGGAGGGTTCTCCTACCCTCCTCCTACTGCCTTTTTGGCAATGGACAGCTGTTCTACCCCCCAAACAAGGACCAAAGTGAACACCTCCCAAACGGATACACCGTCCTGTCGAAGTCTGGTCCTCAGTTCCCTCACTTTCAGAGTGAAGTGGAAGGAGAAGGCAATCATCAAACATCTTCCCATCTGACATCTTGGGACCAGAGTGTTAGATGGTCAACCAGGAAAGCCATGCACAGTTGGAAAAGTGCCTTGGAGGGACTGCAGGAGGGCCTGGGGCTGTCTGTCCCAAACTGCAAGTCCTGGGCAGGGCTCTTTCTCACACTTTCACCAGGTCTTCTTGGGAATTCATGAACCTGAGTTTCCTTCCACTGCCCCGGAGGGAACTGGGCAGCATGGTTAAAGGCACATACAAAAACTGGCTGCGTTCTGGCCCCAAATCTGCCACCTGCTGGTCGTGGGCTAAGCCCTTCCTTAGTTTAGTCTCTTTATCCATCAAATGGGGGTGTTAGCAGCATCTAGTTCAGGGCTGCGGTGTGACTCAGTAAGCAGAGTCCTTGTTTAGCATGCACAAAGCTCTGGGTTCAACCCCAGTGCCACATAAACTGGGCATAGTGGCACATGAACTTGGGAGATGGAGGTTGGAGGTTCAGGGTCATCCTTACTGCACAGCAAATTTGAAGCCAGCCTAGGATATATCAGACGCGGTATAGAGAAGAAATCCAGCTCATAGCGTTGCTGTAAAGTGAGTGGAGATTGTCTATTCACCAAGGATATTGGGGGGAGGGCCATAGTAACTACTCATGAAAGCTGCAAGGATTAGGAGTCAAACTATGTATCATCCACGGTGACAGCCACAGAGGGGTCAGGCAAGTGAAAACCAAACACCAGCTTCCCATTTCCATTTCAGGAGAGGGGCAGCTTCCACCTATAGGGGCTTACTGGATGCTTTCTCTGTTACAAGAAAGGAAAGGGCTCAAAAAGAGGTTGAGATGGAGCTCTGGAGACCACTCAACATTAAGAGCAAACCCTGGCTCCTCGTCCAGAGGTTGGGCTCCATTCCCATAATTCCATTTCCAAGGGATCTGAGATCATCTTCCAGCATCCAAGCCCAGGGCATGCCTGTGATGCACTTAAATACATGCAGGCAAAACGTGAGTGGAGAATTGATTGGGCTATCCAGCAAGCATGAGCATAGACATATCTTAGAACCCTGGACTGACCATTCAATTTGCTCCTCAACCTGCCTTCCCCACTCCTGTGAGCTGATGAATGCTTGTCCTCATCGGAAAGACCTTAGACAAGTCATATAAACTCTCCAGGTCTCTTTCAGAACACCTTATGGAATTTGTCCCAATACTGTATATAGATGTTTCTATTTAGCCTATTTTAAAGACGAGGAAACAGAGCAGAGGCACATGTGTAGTATACACAGCTTGCTATGGTACCAGTTAAATAGGATATCTTTACAAGCAGGCCTGGCAGGGCCCAGCACACAGTGGGTATTCATTATACAGTTAGTGTTGTCACTATTTCTTCTTTTAAAAAAGCTATCTGAGACTCTATGGAGGTGAGATGAATGACACGGCATGAATACAGGTCAGAGGACAACTTTGTGAAGTGGGTTTTCTCCTACCTTTATGTAGGTTCTAGGTTGAACCCAGGCCAACCAGGCTTCTAGACAAGAACCTGTTGAACCATCTCTTCGGCCCTGTCACTAGTCTCTTAACAGAACTGAATGACCACACAGGTGTTCAGATGCCCTCTGGGCCCGGAGGCTATCCAAGCCTGCCGTCCACATCACATGAGCAGGTCCTATCTTTAGCCAGGAAGGTATTTATAAACCCCAGGGAAATTATTTTTCCCCTCCCTGCCCCCGGGTAGCCCCAGAGTCAGTGGCCCCAGGCAAATCTCGGCCCCCCCAGCGGCAGCAGCCTCCGCCCCTCTGGCTCATCATGCCCCCAGGCCCCGACGTCCCAGTGCAGGTGTGGGTGGACGGCCAACTCTTCCAGGCAGAGCAGTCGCTGCTGGTGGAGCACTGTGGCTTCTTCCGCGGGCTTTTCCGCTCTGGCATGCGGGAGGCGCGCGCAGCCGAGGTACGTCTGGGCGCGCTGAGCGCCGTGGGCTTCAGCACGGCGCTGCGGGTGCTGCGTGGAGAGCGGCCAGCGCTGGCGGCCGACGACGAGCTGCTGCAGGCGGTGGAGTGCGCCGCGTTCCTGCAGGCGCCCGCGCTCGCGCGCTTCCTGGAGCACAGCGTTACCGCGGACAACTGTTCACTGCTGTGCGACGCGGCCGCCGCCTTCGGCCTGCGCGACGTGCTCCACAGCGCTGCGCTCTTCATCCGCGACGGATCGCACGAGCTGGTGGCACAGCTGGAGCTGCCCGAGGCCCGAGCCTATGTGGCAGCTCTGCGACCCAGCACCTACGTGGCGGTGAGCACGCACACGCCCACACCCGGCTTCCTAGAGGACGCGTCGCGCACCATGTGCTTCCTGGACGAGGAAGAGGACGCGTGGCGCACGCTGGCCGCACTGCCCCTGGAGGCCAGCACATTGCTGGCGGGTGTGGCCACCCTGGGCAACAAGCTCTACATCGTGGGTGGCGTGTGTGGCGCCAGCAAGGAAGTAGTGGAGCTGGGCTTCTGTTACGACCCGGAAGGTGGCACCTGGTGCGAATTCCCCAGCCCGCACCAACCGCGCTATGATATGGCGCTGGCTGGCTTCGAAGGTCGCCTCTATGCCATTGGTGGTGAATTCCAGAGGACACCCATGAGCTCTGTGGAGTGCTATGACCCGGCCACAGGTTGCTGGAGCTTCGTGGCAGACTTGCCACAGCCAGCTACAGGGGCTCCCTGCGCCCAGGCACGTGGCCGCCTCTTCGTGTGCCTGTGGAGGCCGGCAGATGTCACCGCCGTCGTTGAGTACGTGGTACAGATGGACAAGTGGCTGCCGGTGGCTGAACTGTGTCGTTCGCAGAGCTATGGTCACTTTATGGTGGCCCACCGCGACAGTCTTTATGTAGTACGGAATGGACCTTCCGATGATTTCCTGCACTGTGCCATCGATTGCCTCAACCTGGTCACAGGCCAGTGGACGTCGCTACCTGGCCAATTTGTCAACAGCAAAGGAGCACTCTTCACGTCTGTAGTGCGTGGGGACACCGTTTATACTGTCAACCGTGTATCCACGTTGGTCTATGCCATTGAAGATGGCACCTGGCGGCTGCTCAGGGAAAAGGCTGGGTTTCCTCGGCCTGGCTCTTTACAGACCTTTCTTCTGCGGCTGCCTCCTGGCACTACTGGACCTGTGGCCACCGCACTGCCAGAGTTGTGAGCTTGGAATGACTTCAGAAGACACACGAGTCTCCATGAGCCTTGGCTGTGTGTGCCTGGATTGGGGAGCTCTTGGGAACTCCTTTTTTCCTATTAAGACACTGAGGTTTGCTTTCTGGTGGTGTGGATGCAACGCAGGTGCCTGGGTCCTCAAATCAGTTGGGCTCTGCTGAGAGCTGGTGGGTCACAATCTCAGGGAAAAAGGTGGGGTTACAATCTGGGCAATCCAGACTTGTAGGCAAATACAAGCTATAGCTAGAAGTGGGTTAAGTGATGTTAAACCAAACTGCTAATTTGCAGGCGCGAAGTGTCAATACAATATTGGGCTGTAGCTGTCAGCTGGGCCACAGAAAGCTTGAAGACAATACCAGCTTTCTTAATACAAAGGTCAGGATGATAAAACAGGTCTACACAAAATTTGCCTCCACCCACAAAATGACAGCAACAAGCTGATTTTAAAAAGCAAACAACACACCATACAATAAGAATACTGAAGCAGTCAGCCTGGAAGAGCAGCTTCAGATCACAGAGTCTGAGCGTTCCAAGAGGAGAGAGGAGAAAGACTGGACCAGACAGGGTCTCGGTAAGCTCCAGCCTTTAAAGCAGAACAGCGGAAGGTGGAAGCATTTCGGCAGTGAGGCTGGACTGAATTGTAGCAAATGAAATTCAGCTGAGCCTGAAGCAAGTCCTCGGGAGGGAGCAAGGGTTCCTTCCCTACTGCAGTTTTAAGGACTGGAATGGAAAGGAAGTACCCAGCTGTAAATCCTAGACCTATCTTTTTTGTTACCACTATAACAGTAGATTGTTGATCTGACTTCAGGTGACTTAAGGAGTATGGAGCCTAGCCTGGCTGATTGCTCAGGGTATTCCTTCCTAGATGTGCCACTGGCTCCGTCTCTCTCGTAATCTCTGCTGTGGCCATTCCCTGAGTCTATAGTGCTTCCCCGCTTCCTGTTTGTCAGCTCCATACCCTTCTCCTCTCTGCAGGATTGGCTGAGCCAGCTCCTGTTTTCCTGACCTGGCTACCAGCATCACTCATTGATCTCTGTGCCATTCTGTGCTGGCTATGCAGCCGGATCTGTCTGCAGATAGTAGGTAGAGGTCCAATACTTTTAACTGAGCCAGGCACTTCTTTGCCTGTGGAATGAAATGATGTCTTACAAGAACCACTAGTTAGGGGGTCTGCTTCTGACATGTGCTATTAAACAGCTCTTATCTTAAAAGCAATACCCAGGCCCAGCTTCTGTTACAAATGCCTGCTTTAGCCCTGCATCTTGCCCATGTCCCAGGCAGATGTCTCCCAGGGGTCCGGTATAGTCTCCGTCCATAGAAAACCCTGACTTCAGCCGGGCAGTGGTGGTGCACGCCTTTAATCCTAGCACTTGGGAGGCAGAGACAGGCGGATTTCTGAGTTCAAGGCCAGCCTGGTCTACAGAGCCAGGGCTATACAGAGAAACCCTGTCTCGAAAAACCAAAAAAAAAAAAAAAAAAAAAAAAAAAAAAAGAGAGAGAAAACCCTGGCTTCAGAAGTGGAGAACGCAGCATTGGCATGATACTTACTGGGCATGGAGCCTGGTATTGGCCCACTGCTTGCTACCTCTTCCCTGATATTTATCCCAAACTTGAAATAAGTCGCCTTTGGGAATGTGGAATCTTCTAGCCTTTGTAATAGTCCAGTCTGATGAATCACAACAATAAACTCCGACATTTGTATCCTATGAATTCTAGGCAAACAGTTTTTACATTCATTTCTTCAGTCCTGCCCCAGAGTGATGCTGATAGACCTACTGTCTTCCTTTGGCTCTGATTCCAGGTGATGGACCATTTTCCCTAGCACTGCCTCTTTGATCATGCCTCCTGACCACTGAACACATGTCATTTGTAACAGTAAGGTCTGTCAGCTCATGGGCTCTTTCTCAACTCAGTGAACTCCAGGTTTGGCTCTGATGGGCCTGCTGGACTGACTCTCTACACTTTGACTGTTGCTCATCGAGAGTGGCGTCTTCTTTCAGAAGTGAAAGTATAGTATAGTATACTTTAGAATACTTTAGTATAGAAGTGAAAGTGATGTATAGTAACGAGTATCCGATGTTCATACAGTTTTCCCAAAGTTGACTTAAGTGTTTGAGAATTTTAGCAAGAGCCAGGTATGGTGGTGCACACCTTTAATTCCAGCACTCAGGAGGCAGGGGAAGGTGGATCTCTACATAGCAAGATACTGTCTCAAAAATAAAAATAATTTTAAGCAAAACTGAGGAGCTAGCCCAGTTGGTAAAGTGCTTGCTTTGCAAACTGAAGGCCCTGAATTTAGTCTTAAGAGCCTATGTTTAAAAAAATCTAGCACTTGGGAGGCAGAGGCAGGTGGATTTCTGAGTTCGAGGCCAGCCTGGTCTACAGAGTGAGTTCCAGATAGCCAGGGCTACACAGAGAAACCCTGTCTCGAAAAACCAAAAAAAAAAAAAAAAAAAGAAAGAAAGAAAGAAAGAAAGAAAGAAAGAAAGAAAGAAAGAAAGAACAATAACTATCTTCTGGCCTACCGACAAGTGCATGTGAACACTCAAATGTGTGTAAGTACATTTAAGCCCACATGCACACAAACACTCTTGCACACATATGTGCACACAACGTACACTGTGATGGTCTGAATTAGAGTGGCCCTCTAGGCTCATATATTTGTTTAGTCACCAAGGAGCACTGGTGAAGTGGTGTAACCCTTTGGAGTGGGTATTGGAGGAAGTACGTTGTTTGGGGTTGGCTTTGACGTTTCAATAGCCCAAGCCAGGCCCATTGGCTCTCTCTCTTCCTGCTGCCTGCAGATCCAGATATAGAACTTTCAGCTAGCTCTTGAACACTTGCCACTGTGTGCCACTATACTCCCACCATAATGATAATGGATTAAACTTTTAAAACTGTAAGCCAGCCCCAGTTAAATGCTTTCTTTTATAAGAGTTGCCATGGTCATGGTGTCTCTTCACAACACACACCCACCCACACCAAAATGTGATTCTCTTCAAGAGCAATACGTTCTCTCAACTGCTGAGTTCTCTCTCTCCAGCCACTGTTTTCCTCTATAGGGTTTAACATCATCTTCTCTGCTATATTTTCACCTGTATTTTTTTTTCTCCCTGCTAAAATTTGAACTCTATGAGAGCAGGGATCTTAACCCATGCTGCTAGGGTTTGAGCCCAGGGCTCTGAGCACGCTAGGCTAGCACCTTACCCCTGGTCCATGTTCCCAGCCCAAGGGCAGAAACTTTTGTTTGTCATTCACTGATGTATCACTAGTATCAGGAACATTGGCTACAATGTAGCAAAGATATATACCATCTGTTAGATGAATGGGGAGGGTTTAATGATGTCTTCTAACAGAACAACCAGATGAGTCAATAGACAATAGAAAAAAACCCTGGGGGTGGGGGTAAGTAGCAAGCCTCACGCTTTAGAGGAGTTTCTGGTAGGGCAGTGAGGGCTGAGGGGGGTTGTAAAGGAGAAGACTTCATGAGGCAAGGATGAGCTGTACACCCAAGGAGGAGTGGGATCTGAGAACAGCAGCCACACTCCTCTTGCTCCCCGGGGAGGGGAAGAGGCTGTGCCTGGAAAGGCTAATCACCGGTGAAGGATTGCTCCTCTTGGCGGTGGAGTACACACAGGACCAGTCTGTTTATTTTCCTCTGGCCCCAAGCAGCTGGGCCCCTTTTTCATCCTAATTGCTTTGTTCAAGTTGCTGTCATTCATCAGGAGCAGCAGCAAATTAACTGTGCTGGCGTAAGACCCAGCTGTCAGGAGACAAGCTACCTCTGAGCATGGGAATCATGGACACAGGACCCCAGGGGGAAGTCTCATTCCAGCACTGTCCAGTGATGCCTCAACTGTCAGGAAGCATGAAAACACAGATGCCCTGGCTCTGGTATCTCGGCAGCTAAG
Organism: Uromys caudimaculatus; assembly: GCA_028551405.1. Lineage (NCBI taxonomy): Eukaryota > Metazoa > Chordata > Mammalia > Rodentia > Muridae > Uromys > Uromys caudimaculatus. Next base: position 52,978,756 of record CM052706.1, read on the forward strand.
AAAGGTAAGGGGGAGTTGAGGAGAGTCCAGTCATTAAAGTGTTTGCCCTGTAAGCACGAGGACCTGACTTTGATTTCTAGTTCCTACATTCCTAGAACCTACATAAGCAAGAGGACCATGAGTTCAAGACCAGCCTGGTCTACATAGTGAGTTTGAGGCCAACCTAGGCTACCAAAACCCAAAACAACAACAAAAGCCAAGTGCAGTAACATGGGCTTGTAATCCAAGTTCTGAGAAAGCAAAAGTAGTTAAGTCTCTGGGGCCCCCCTGGTCAGTCAGCCTCACTTAACCAGCAAGCCATAGGTCCCAGTGAGAGACCTTGTTCCAAAAAATAAAGTGGATAGTTCAAGACGACACACACATACTACACCACAGACCTCACACACCACACACACACACACACACACACACACACATACATACCATATACCACACACTATACACCACATACATGCCACACCAAGAAAACACACACACATACACTGTGTGAGTGCATACACACACACACACACACACACACACACACACACACACACACACACACACACAGGTAAATGGTTTTTTGTAGGGTTGTTGAGGCAAAAACAAAAACAAGGCACTATGAGAGAGGATTTCATGTGGCTCACTCTGTAGAGGGACAGGCTTGCTTGCCTGCCAGCCAGCTAGTTTTAGAGTAAAATGTTGACTCCAACTGGTTTGTTGTTTGTTTGTCTAAATGACAGGGTCTCATGTTGTAGTCCTAACTGACCTTGAACTCACTATATGGACCAGTCTGTTCTTCAACTCAATTATATCTAGATGCATCTGCTTCCAGAGTGCTTGGATTAAAAGTGTGTGGGGTGTGTGGGTGTGGGGTGTGGAGGGGTGTGTGTGTATGTGGTGTGTAGTGTGTGTGGTGTGTAGTGTGTGTGGTGTGTAGCATGTGTGGTGTGTAGTGTGTGTGGTGTGTAGTGTGTGTAGTGTGTAGTGTGTGTGTATGTGATGTGTGTGTGTATGTGATGTGTGTGTATGTATGTGTGTGTGGTGTATTTTTTAAACATTTTAGTTTAGTTTTATTTTATTTGTATAAGTGTTTTTCCTGCATGTGTATCTGTGCGTCACATGTGAACCTGGTGCCCAGAAAGAGCAGGAGAGAGTGTCAGATTCCCTGGAAGCGAAGTTACAGATGGCTGTGAGCTGCCATGTAGGTGCTGGAAATTGAACCCAGGTCCTCTGGAATAGCAGCCAGTGCTCTTAACTAATGAGCCATCTCTCAAGTACTATCTTGATTTTTTTAAGATCTATTTTTATTTTTATTTGTGTGTGTGTACATGCTAGCTGGGAATTTATTTATTTATTTATTTATTTATTTATTTATTTATTTATTTATTTAGAAACAGGGTTTCCTGTAGCCCAGGCTGGCCTTGAACTTGTTATGAAGCCAAGACTGACCTTGAATTTCTGTATTTCTTATCCTCCACTGCTACTGGAGTTGAGATTGCAGTGTGTCCCCCAGCTCCTTACTTATTGAGATGAGACCTCACGCTGTTCAGGCTGGCCTCGGACTTCTAGACTCAGGGGATCCTCCAGCCTTGGCCTCAGCTTGTACCCCCAGCCCAGCTCTAAACCTGGTTTCTGTCTAAAGCAGGGATGGAGATGAGGATGAACTGAAGTCTTATGCAGTCATCCTGCGGGCCGTGCCAACCTGGGCTGTGAGGCCACGGATGAGGTCGGGCCTGAGCATGCAGGCTGGAGAGCTTGGGTTCTATTTTTCAAGAAACAGGAGCCGCAGCTCATTTATAAGGCTATGAATGTGACAAGCAGAGATATGTGAAAACCCTTGAGACCCCTGTTTGGGTCACATCATTTGGCTCCTGTAACTTGGGTGCTTCCGAAGAGGGGCTGGCGGAGGAAGGGAGCATGAGTCAAGGACTCCGTCCCCAGCTCCCTCCTCCAGCAGTTTTACACCGATGTTCTTCCCCCATTGCTCTGAACAACACAGCCTCCTTCAGGTGGCTATTTCCAGGTAGTTCTTTCAGGCTTCAGGTTGGGATACCTACCTGCATGTGCAAGTAGGTTTAGGGGTGCAGAGAATGTCCCCTCACTGCCATGTACTGCCCCTGGGGTGGACCTTTACCCTTAATAAACAGCCTCTGTCATCAGGTTTCTTCTAATGACTCAGTTTGAGTGTGCCATTTTCCTGGCAAAAGCCTGCTGGCTGTGTGCCTGTCCCCTCTGGCCCTCAGCAGTCTGGGCACCAGTCACCCTGCAGTTAAATTCAGGCACAGTAAAGCATATTGGTAAGTGTCCATTTCAAAGCTTGGCCTGATTGAACAGTGACTGGAACCAGAGAAATGCCTTCTGGGTAGGAGTGGTATTTCCATGACTGGAAGATGGAACCTTGCCTCCCCAAGCCACTTTGAGGGAAAACAATATTCTTTAGAACCCCTATGTGGCAAGGCTGGGAATGGGAACAAGATGTGAGAACTCTTGGTCATGCCTTCTAGGTAAGGGATCCAGCAGGCCAATAGCTCCAGCTTCTAGGTTAGGCCTAGCCCTCTCCTCCTGGCTAGGTCTGAGGTAGCCAAGTGTAATTATGGCCTCCTTCAGGGCCCACAGGGAGAATTCTGGAGGCCCATATTATGGCCTAGGAAGTACCATCCATGATAACCATTTTGCTGTGCATTTTGCGATGGGGTCAGGGAGGGATCTGTGTGCAGGCCCACAGGGAGGAGAGCAAGCTGAGTGGTAGGAATGCTCCGGCCGCTAGCTCAGACTTTTCTTATGCAGTCATCCTGCGGGCCGTGCCAACCTGGGCTGTGAAGCCACGGATGAAGTCAGGCCTGAGCATGCTCCATGCTCATGGATCCATTTCTAGGGCCTTCTGATTGTGTGCTCCTGGTCAGCTGTTTAGCCTCAGAACATTAGGTGGGCATCTGGTAGTGGGCACAATAACAATGCCTAATAAATGCAAGGGCTGTAAGGAATACAGAAAGAACGTCAGACCAGCTCATGTCAATAAACCAGAAAGCTCTCTGCCTCAGGGAAGAGCTGTGGGATATCTCAGCAGTAGCAAGCAGGTGGTTTGGCTGAAAATGGGGAAGGCAGTCACTGACTGTGGCAAGAGTGGGAGCCACAAAGAGGGGTTCTTGGCCTGGGAAGCATCTGCCATCATTCCTCCCACTAGGGCATTGTCTCTAGAACACAAACCCAGATTCCTCACCATTGTTGGGACCTGGGACAGTGCTCCCCAGGCAGGAGTTCCCTCAGCTGGGTTGTATAGATGGCTTGCTCTGCTATAGATACCAAGAATATGCTGTCCTCTGACTTGTTCCTGAGGGCCCTGCAGCCCTGAGACGTTCAAAATACATCCTTTAGCGTCAGCCTCTTACACTGAAACGGCCTCCTTTCCTCCCCAACCCTACCCAGAACAACTCAGAACTGTGCCTAGAGTACTCAGGTGTGTGTGTGTGTGTGTGTGTGTGTGCGCGCGCGCGCGCGCGCGCATGTGTTTACTACAGCCAGCAGGGAGCTTAGCCGTGTGTAGCAGAAGTTAAGGACTTCAGCTAGTTAAGGACCAGACTGGAAGGCCTTGGGTATATGCAGAGCTCCCTGGGATGGGCAGGGCACAGGCTCTGAAGCAGGAACCGACCTCACTTCTCCAAGGCCAGGGCCAGAAAGGGGGGCTCTCAAGGATCCAATGGTACATGCCAGAGTAAGCTGGCCCCAAGCAGTGACATGTGTCCACTCCTGGTCACAGGAGGACAGGGCACCTTGACAATGCACTAAGATGGCTCACAGCAGGGGGAGGGGCTGCTCCCCCAAGGGCTTGGGAGTTACCTAAGCACAGAGCTTGCTTAAGTTCTTGGAATTGCCTGGCTACTAAGGGAACATGGAATTAGGTTAAGCCATGCCCTGGGGCTTGTCCCAGGCCCCCCAGCTCCCCAGCACCCTAGTTTCTATCTTTGTTTCACTGGAACCCAGTGAGTGTCTCTGTTCAACCTGAAAACATTTTCTTAGTGACAAAATAAACCAAGTCATAGGTTAAAAATCTTAAGCAGAGAAACATCAGATGACGCCACGTGGGCAGTTGCCCAGGCGACACAGAGCTTGCATCTCCTCAATGGGTGGCCTTATAAGGACAGGTTCAGGCAGAGAGTGGGCAGGAGGGAGGGCCACCAGCAGTGGCAGCGGCCTCGGAGGCTGGGGGTGGGTGCCCCACCACTCAGCAGGGTATGGAACCAGCAGGCATTCTTGGCCTGGACTCAGTTCTGCAGGAGGAGCTGGCCAAATGCAGCCCCGGGAGACCCTGCTCCCCACCTCCACCCCTGCAGTTTGCTGTTATCATCAGCCCAGGCAGCAACCTGTGCTACACCAACTTCCCAAACCCACCCAACTCTGGCAGCTCATTGAAGGGTTGAGACCATTTCCTGTTGTTTGGTTCTTTGGTTGGATTGTGTTTTCATTCACTTTCCTCCTGACCTGTGCCCAGCTGGTATGCTAGGCAATAACGTTATGTATAGTGGGAGAATTGGTGAATGCATTAAAAAATAAAAGCAAGCAAACAAACAAACAAAAAACCCAGGGTCTTAGGTAGCCCAGGTTAGCCTCAAACTCTAGCTGTAGCTGAGAATGATTTCTGGTTCTCTTGCCTCTTCCTCCCCAGTGCTGGCATTGCCAGTATGAAACCCTACTCCTGGTTTATGTGGTACTGGAGTTTGGATCCAAAGTTTTGTGGATGTTAGGCAAGCATTCAAGCAACCGGGCTACACCTAGGCATATCCACAGAACCAGATGAGTTGTTCTTTGGTGGCAGTTTTGACTCATGACCTGGACAGCAGCTCCTGGCACACAGGGTGGGGGGTGGGAGGTGGAAGGGGGATGAGACAGAGGGATGGGACAGGCAGGGACGGGACAGGGGACTATACTCTTAGAAAGTCCCGATTGCCCAAGTGTTGCTGTGACATCAGCATATATAGGAACAAAGGTTTGGCCCCTAGGGTCTGAAGAAGAGGTGAGTGTACCTGAGGTGATCCTCCCTTGTTAGGAAAGACTCCCATGAGCCACTGAGATCCAGATCCTCCCTACAGTAGGACTCACGGTCAAGGTTGAAAAGCTGGGTTCTGACCTTCCCTTGGCTTTCTTTCTATGTCTTGCCTAAGACCTCATCAAAGTCTAAGGTCAGCAAAGGGCCACGTGCTCTCTCTCTGTGGAGACCAGCTGAGATTTCTCTAACAGTGGGCAGACAGAAGGACAGGGTGGGGTGGGCCTACATGGCGGATTTGGACCCAGGGAATGAAGGAAAGGGCTGACAGATGGGGAGGGTCCTGGAAGAGATCCAGGGCTGAATTCTCCACCCCAACCAACCAAGATCTAAGGGGGTGTGCCTGTCCACTGTCCCCTGCATGCAAAGGTCAAGGCCGAGAGGAGGCTGTGGCAGCACCTTGGCCAGCACTCCTCCCGAGCAGGAGGAGCCTGACAGTCAGGAGGCCAACTCACACTGAAGCAAGAGCAGGGAGGCTCCACAAAGGACAGAGGGGAGCTGAGCCATAGCGGCCCAGCCTCGCCTAGGCCTGGCCTCTGGGAGGGCCTGCCCTATCTGCACATCAGCCATGGAACTAGGAACTCGGAGCCACACAGAAACCCCACCTCGCTCTCATTCCTTTCTAAAATAGGAATGTGCCATATTTGATATAAGCACAGTCTGTAACCATTCATCACGATTATATGGGGAAAGCACTGCGCCTTGAGGCAGCCTGAATAATGATCCCCCAAGGGGTTCTGCCCTGATTCCTAGCACCCGTGCATGGGGATTGGACTAGGCACCTGGAGAAGGCAGATAGATTATCCTGGCTTAGACTCATGGGCGCAGGATAATCATCAGGGTCCCTCAGAGGAAGTGACCAAGGATAAGCGAGACAGAGGACATTTTGCATTTTGTTTCCTGAGGACACGATGAGCTTGAGAGCTCAGCCTGAAGTGGCTTCTAAGACAATCTTCCTGTCAGATTGGGGGCCTTCCTTCTTCACCCCGCTGGCATGCATCTCCCAGGGAACTTAGAGGGGACTAGAAAAGGAGAGGACACCTAAGAGGACAGTGAGGTGACGAGAAGCAAGACTGAATCTACTTCTTGGGCCAGGCTTGGCTTTGCCTGGAGCTTGGACTGTACCATCTTTGTGGTCTCCTCTGTAGGGGTCATCATAGCCAGAGTCTGACTTCAGGTAGCCTGTGTGTGTCATCCGCTGATACTTCAGGAGCCACCTAACCTTAATATGAGTCACAGAGGCATCATTTTCCCGGGTAGTCCTTTGATAATCCTTTATTTTGGATACTTTCTTTAACTCTGCTGATCAGAGAGGCGTGGTCCCTGGGGGGATAGGCTTGCTCAGGGGTTCTGAGTTTGGGTACAGAATGCTTCTGTGTTTCCTTCTGTAGCTGTGGAAATTAATGAGAAAACCGAAGACATTTCTGACCCACAGTTTGAGAGGGTCCAGCTGACAGTCGCTCAGTTCTGTCATTTGGGGGCCATGTGAGGCAGAGCATTGTGGTGGGAGACAGTGAGACAGCAAAGCGGCTCACATAGTGATAACCGAGAAGCAGAGGAGAGAGGAAGGGCCAGGGTCCTCTCCAAGGACAGCTGGAGACTAAGTCTTTAACATGTGACCCCTTAGGGGATGTAATGGTGTAAGCAGACCATAAGAGCTGGTGTTCATTAAATGACGGGGAGAATGAACAGAGAAGGGTGGCGACTGCAGAACAAGGGAGAAGGTACATGTGAACAGGCTAGCGGATGCAGTGCCAGAAGCATCCTGTGCACGATCCCACCCAACCAGAATCATTGAAAACTTTTAGCATGTATTTTATGAACCAGAAACTGAGGCAAAGAAAAGATAAGCAACTTTCAGAAGCTCACACAGCTAGTTAACTATAAGGCTGAACTCGTAGCTCCATCTAATCTCAGAGTCTGTGCCTCAAACTTTATTTTTTTCCACCTCCTAAAAATTATTAGTTAAGGGGGCGGGGCTTAAGAGGCACCACCCCCTCCTTGAGGAGCTATACTATAGATCCTATAGGCAGTTGATGACTGAAGGAAAGAGAGATATTTTCTTCAGTGGTATAGCTACTGGTAAAGTCCCCATGCTCCTGTAACCAACCCAAATTAAACTTATGAAGTCATTATATAAATGAATGCAATAAAAAACTAGAACACGATTATTGCAAGCTAACCATTTTTCATTCGTAATCAAGCAATAGTTTTCCCAGGAATGGAAATGGAAGGGGTTTGTGACAGGTTGAAAGGATGGCAGTGGCAAGAGCCTTGCAGGTCACCTCTCATTCAAGGGCCTTAATACAAGCGGCATCTGAGCCAGATTAACTTAACTGGAACAGGAAAAGCCAGGGGTCCGCCATGGCATCTCAGCGATCACACTTCAACTTTACCACCTTTTCTAAGTCAGTTTGGTTTTGGCAATAGACTCAGGGCCACCTTCATACCCTCTGACTGATTTTCCCAAATATTTCTCTGTGCATTGCCTCCAACGTATTCAAAGGAAGGTGAAAGGCCAGGGAGTCTTTTCGATGCGATTTCAAGCCGAGTGGCTTTGAAACTGAGTGGAAAGGGCAGAAGGGCTCTGTGGGCCTCAGGAGACCTGGGTAACTGTCCCAAACTTGCTGCTCAGCTTGCAGAGGTCCCCAGTTCACAGCTGGACAGGGAAGTGAAGCGACGACAGAGAAGGGCACTCTCCTTGGGTTTTCCACAGACCTGGGCTCCAGCTTGATATATAGACCAACGAGAATGAGAGAATGAACCCAGGAACGTTGAGTTGGCTGCAGTCAGAGGAAGGGCACTAGCCCTCTGAGTCAGAGTGGCCTCTGACCTCTGCTCGCCTGAGTCACAGGCTACTCGGCTCTCCACCTGCTGCCTCACGGAGGTCAGAGGCTGCTGTCTGTAGCTACTGCCGCCTTGGCCTTCTCGGCTTCCAGGCCAGCATGCCAAGCTTTGCTAGTCTTATCCGTTATGGTGTTAATGGTGGTGGTGTTGTTTTGGTTTTTTGAGATAAGTTTTCTCTGTGCAGCGCTGGCTCTCCTGTAATTCTGTAGACCAGGCTTGACTCAAGCTGAAGAATCTGTCTTTCTCTGCCTCCTGAGTGCTTGGATTAAAGGTCTTGTTAGGTTTTGTTTATTTTATTTTATTATGATTATGGTTTTTGTTTTTGTTTTTAAGACAAGGTTTCTCTATGTAACCCTGGCTGTCCTGGACTCACTATGTAGACCAGGATGGCCTTGAACTCAGAGATCTGCCTGCTTCTTTGGCCCTAGTGCTAGGACTAAAGGTGTGTGCCACCACCACTGGCATTATCTTTTAATGATGCAGTTAGGATGGCTGGCAGGTCTGGTACTTCACTGTCAGCCATGCATCCGTGTCCTGGCTCGTCATTGGGCACAAGCTACCAGCTCCTCCAGAGCTTGCTCTCGATGATTGCCGTGGACCAACAGCACTTCCTTGATCCGGTCTTGCTGGAAGCCCATGTCACTGAACTGCTGCCAGAGGCGCAGGAACTCCCCTGCCTGAAGAGGAGGCACAAAGAGTACTTTATCACTGCTGCCTCAGTCCTGAGTATCCCTGTCCCCGGTGCCTACTGACCCTCAAACCATCCCAGAAAACTGTGCTCCTTTCACTAGGGAAGCCTGACCCTGGGCCAATGCCTGACATCTTCCTCTTCCTCTGGGGATGTGCCAGCCTTGCTGAGGTGCCATCATGTGGCACTCTGGGCTCCCTGTGATTGGCAACAGCTCCTGGAGGTTGTACAGGTCAAGCCAGGGGTGTCACCTGTGAGATGGCAATGCTGGGCGTCACCCAGCTCAGCCTCTGCTGAAGACTCCCCCTGAGTTTTCCTCTCCTGGTTGTCACCCAGTCCTTCATGTAACTCCCAGCTCTGTGAATTGCTGCCCCATTACAGCAGTAGGAGCTATCATGGTACGTGTTACTTTCTAAGGGCCTGGAGCTCCCTGGATGCTGAGGGCCATGCCGCAAACTCCCTGAGTTCAAGCATCTTCAGACTGCTCCTATATAGAAGTCTCAAAAGCAGCAGGCATCCAGTAATATGTGTTGTGTTGACTCAGTTACCTACAACAAACCTGCTCCTCCAGCCTCCAGTTCCCTCTCCACCTGTTCATTCCCTGTCTCCTGTCTTTGGCTGTGTTCTACTTCTCTAGGTCAGTACTTTCTCCCCAGTGTGAGCAGGCCAGTTCTTTTCTGACCAGTCCACACGCTTCTCTGGGGCCGCCACATCCCTGCACCCCATGCTCCCATTCCCTGGGGACCAAGCAGGAAGCCCAGCTGACCTGATGCTCGGAGAACTGGAACATCTCCATGGCCTCGTCCACCAGCGCCTCATCGTAGCCCTGCCGCAGCAGCCTTTCACAGGCACTGAGGTAGCCGAGAAACTAGGCCAAAGAGGGCAGAAGCAGAGAGACAGTAAGAGGAGTGTCGGGGACATGCTGAGGAACCACACAAGGGTCTCACAAAGTCCATGCATACTAGACAACCCATACTAGTGTAACAGGAAGCCAACAGAATGGGAACAGGCTTCCACTGAGAACCAGCAGAGGAGTGACAGCAGGTCCTCAATAAATGTCCCAAGTTGAGGGATAGAATCCAAGAAAAGGGCTGTTCAGATGTTCACAGAGCCTAAGTGGGGTCCAGGACAGGCTTTAAGCAAGTAACTCAACCTCACCTCAGCCACCACATGTGCTACCCCCAGCTTAGCCATCCTTCTCAGAGGAGCACCTCAATGTAAAAGGAACCTCCTCACCCATCTCTACGAACCCCTCCTCCTCCCCAGACACACCTGTCACCCAGGATGAGTGGAGTTCACACCAGGCGACAGTCTGCACCAGAGCTGGGGGAGGGGAGTGCCAGGAAGTTTCTCCTGTCACTGAAAACCTGTCTAATCACCCCCTGATTATATCATGGGGGGGGCTTCTTTTGCCTTCAGAGTAAGTAGCATCACCTGAGGATCATTATATCCAGGCTGGCCTGCCTACATAGGGAGCTTGAGGCTAGCCAGTAATATAGTAAGACCTGACTCAAAATACAAACAACAAAAACAAACTAAGTATTGCCTTAAGATAGCTAAGTTGGTAGAATGCTTGCCTATTGTGTATGAGGTTCAGTCCCCAGCATATAAATGAGCACGATGGTACACTGGGGAGGTGGAAGCAGGAGGGTCAGAAGTTCCAGGTCACGGCTGACGAGCTGGCTCAGCGGTGAGAGTGCTTGCATCATAAATGTGAGGACCTAAGCCAGGCAGTGGTGGCACATGCCTTTAATCCCAGTGCTTGGGAGGCAGAGGCAGGTGGATTTCTGAGTTGGAGGCCAGCCTGGTCTACAGAGTGAGTTCCAGGACAGCCAGGGCCACAGAGAGAAACCCTGTCACAAAAAAACAAAAAGCAGAAAACAAACAAGCAAACAAAAAGATAAATGTGAAGACCTGAGTTCAAGTGCCCAGCCCCCACATAAAAATCTGGATGTTGCCACATGCCAGCCTAAAACCTCAGCATTGTAGGAGGCAGAAACAGAACGCCTGGGGCTTGTTGGCTGCAAGCCTAGCCCTGGGTTCAGTGGGAGCTCTTGTCTCAAGGGAACAGAGCAGAGAATGACAGACCAGGGTATTTTCTCTGGTCTCTCATATACTCATGAATGTCTGCACATATGCACACATATGCACACTCAAGCGCGCGCGCGCACACACACACACACACACACACACACACACACACACACACAAATAATATAAGTTAAAGATCACTCTTAGCTACATAGTGAGTTGGAGGTCAGCCCGGCCACATGAAACCCTGTCTCCAAAACCTATGTGCTGCCTTTCACCATACCTTGTCCTGCTCACAGCCTCAGCTTCCTCCTTTTCTCCTGGCCTCTGTCCAACTCCCCATCCAAGGCCGGCCTCATTCTCTTCCCAGGAGGCCTCTCTGTAGACTGTCTTTACTGGGCCATCCTTGGGGCTCTTAGGCTCCACTCACCCATGCCTTCTCTCTGTATTTGTACCCACTCCTATCTCACAGTGGGAGGTTAGTCAGTTACCACTGCACCAGCAGGGAGGGCAAAGGAGCACAATAAACATGCCGTGTTCATAAACAAATTAAGAATTCCCTTCAAGGAACTCACAGCTTAGTGGAGGAGATAAACCAGACATGGGAGACTATGCCAGTGCTGGGCAAATCAAAGCAGGCTTTATAGGGGACAGATGTAAGCCAAAGGCCATGAGAACCATGTGTGTGTCTGGGAAGGAGGAGGTCGGGTTTCTGCTGACCTTCAGAGCGAGCAGGAGCACAGATCGTCTAGCCATGTGGTTTTCAAACTCTTGGAGCTCTTGGTCTGTTTGTCGCAGCCCAGGAAGCTTCATCAGGCAGCGGCTAATAGCAGGCTGCCTAGAGCTGGAGGCCAAATGGCTGTGGAAACACAGAGCCTGGTGCTCCTGAGAGAGGAACTGCGGGACACCCAGACCTGACTCTCAGCACAATTGAAAGCCATTCATCCCAGCCCCTTTCACAGCTGAGGAAATGGAGGGCCTGGCAGAGCTGACAGCTTGGCAAAGAGTCTTAGAATGAGTCTCCATATCACTGATCTCTCAGAGCCTCTCGGTTACTCTGACCAGCTGCTATGGGCTCTAGGAAAGACAGGAGGGGATCTGAGCTGGCATGACAGTAGACAGGGACTCTGGAGAAATTGTCAACTCCAGACAGAGGAAGGGTGGACAGGGAACAGATGGTGAATGCTCCTTTACAGCACATGTTCTCAGCCTTGGTGCTGGTTGCAACCATTCAGGGAGCTTTGAAAACTACTGATAGGGTCATCTCACCAGCAGAGAGTTTCATGTAACTGGTTTGGGACAGAGCCTGGACTTTGGGACAATCTTATGTCTCTCCAGGTGATTTGTTTGTTTGTTTGTTTTGCTTTGCTTTGTTTCTTTTGAGACAAGGTTTCTCTCTGTAGCCCTGGCTATCCTGGAATTTGCTCTGTAAACCAGGCTGGCCTCAAACTCAGAGATTCACCTGCCTGTGCCTCCTGAGTGCTGGGATTAAATGTGTGCACCACCAGCGCCCAGTCCAACTCTCCAGGTGATTTTAACTTTTAAAAAATTTACTTATAGCTGTGCATGGTAGTACATGCCTTTAATCCCAGCACTGGGAGGCAGAGGCAGGAGGATCTCTGAGTTCTAGGCCATCCTGGTCAATGTAACAAGCTTTTTTGTTTTTGTTTTTGTTTTTTTACTAGCCAGGAGACTCTGTCTCAAAAATGCTTTATTTATTATTGTTGTGTATGTCTGATGTATGGTGGAGGGGGAAGAACACATGTGTGGACCCCAGAGGGTCTGATCAATTCGGAGTCAATTCCCCACCCACCTTTACTAGCCCAGGTCCTCCGGCTTCCTCTTCTATCTGCAGAGTCTTATTGCTGCCCTTCCAGGGGGTTCTAATGTGCAGCCAAGTCTGCAAATCACAGGCTAACTAAAAAGCTGACTCTCGGTGTGCCACACCAAACTCCTCGTCAGGACCATCTACAAATCCACTGATGGTTCCTTAGGGACCAGGCCTGGGGAGCTGCATTTGTAAATTTTACTGCTTGGTCAGCTTTTGGGCCTATGGGACTGTAGAAGCTCCCAGGCTTGCCTCAGGCTCAGGGAAAATAAGGATGTTACCTTCACGCCCCAAGATAAAGCCCCAGGAATTACTGATTCCAAACATATATTCCTCAAAGAAACCCTCTAAGGGAGCTTGGTTTATCTAGTGTCCCTTAGCAGACCTGCACTTTGCCTCCTGTGTCACTCATGCCTGTCCGCAGGCTGCAATGGGCACATCAAGGCTGGGAAAGGAGAGAGGGAGAGGAAAGGGACGGAGGGGAAGGAGAAGGAGGGAGAGAAGGGGAGGGAGGAAGAGAGGGGAGGGAGGGGGAAGGAGTGAGCAAAGCCCACAGCTTGTTTCCACATTTCTCTAAGTCCCCATAAGCCAATGTCCTCTCTTGTGGGTCATCTGTCATTTATCTAGGCCAGAAGGGACTTACTAACCAAAATGTCTTTCAAGGGGGAAAATGATCCAAACCAAAAGGTGCTGGGAACTGGTACTAATGCTTTGTCTTAATTCTGTTCCCAAAAGCCCGGCTTCCAGATGCCAAAAGCCCCAGCTGGTTTTGATTGGTAGTAAAGAATTGCCATACAGCCAATGGCTGGGCAGGGAGCTGGAGGCGGGACTTTTAGGTTGCCCAAGCAAGGGACCAAGGGAGAAAGGGAGAAGAGAGGGGAATCACCATGACGGGTAGAAAGGAGAGCAGACTTAAAGTCCCACCGCCATGTAAGAATCTGGGAAAGTGGCCCCAGGGGCCACTCCCCCGATTATGTCTGGAATAGCAAAGATGAAATATAAATTTTAAAAGATGCTATCTCAAGAATACCAGAGGGGAGTGTGTGCTAACTGCAGAGAAGTTTAGAAGTGCCTACCCATTGAACTTGTCAAAGCATATCAAAATTAGCTGGCGCGCGTGCGTGTGCGTGTGCGTGTGTGTGTGTGTGTGTGTGTGTGCACGTGTGTGTGTTTCATTGGTGAATCCAGAGCTCTTGGGCAGGTGCAGTGCATGCGTATGATCTGCTGGGAGCCAAAGCGGATTAACTTATTCACCGTTACAAAAGGAGTTGAGGAAGTGTTACCTGCCATAGGGCCAGCTTCCCAACTACAAAGAATCCTGATGTTTGGTGTAAAGCAGAGCTGGCACACTGGGAGGGGTATGGGTTAAGAGAGTGCCATTCACCGCTACCACCCATCCCTGCTCACAGTCCTCCTCCCACAAGGCCCTTTTGTCTATTGGGTCATGTATCAAAGTTTTGATCTAGGCTTCAAGGTACCTTTAATTGGCCCCCAGTTTCCTTTCTTATCCTAAGTCCCAGGAGCCTGCCTTTCATTCCTCCCATGGCTAGGCAGGTTAGGTTGGTTAGGTAGCACCCTGTTTTGTCCCTGTAATGGCAGCCCTGGTTATCTCAGAGTCAGAGCTCCTCAGTGTCCTCTGAGGTGAAGTCCACCTCGGTGTGCAGAATGCCCATGAAACCTCTGCTGAGCACGGGAACCTCTGTGGTAGGCTGACAATGGCGAGGGTTCTTTTGGATCCTCCCAATCATGAGGTAGAGTCTTTTTCTACCCTTTAAATCTGGACGAGTCTATGAGGTGGAAATGACTGTGTACAACTGAAGGCTTGGCCCAGGTGACCTTGAAGCTTTTGCTCTTATACTCTTGGAACTAACTGGATTATGTTTCTGAAGAAATGTGGCCTAGTTGGCAAGTATCACCAATCACTGGACTGAGGCAGCTGTCCTAACAGAATCAACAAATATCATGTAGAAGAGACTGTCTAAAAAGAGGCGATATATCTGAGGAAGATACCTGAGGCTGACTTATTTAATGTATGGCCTTTACACATGTTTGCGTACACACACACCCAGCACATACATGAGCAAATACACATATACATGTTCTCTTGGAGATTGCCCTATTGGACAGTTCTAGAGAGGTTCTTGGCTGCCTAAACTTCAGGCTCCTGTATTGGCACATGGACTAGGAGTTTGACTGTGGGGATCCTTAAGTGGTCATAGGGATTCCTGGGAAGTCCTGGAGGAGAGAGCAGTAAGGCCTACAAATTCAATCACTAACTTGGTAATTTGTGCCAAGTTGAGGTTCTACCTCTAAAGAGATGGAAGCAAGGGCAGGGGCTCTAGATCAGAGGTAGAGAGCTTGCCTACTATGTGCAAGGCCTGTGTTGATCCCCAGCAGTGCAAGAGAGGACACAAGAGAGGGGGAAAGAGGAAGCAAGACCTTTTTCAACTTAGAGGTAAAAAGCCATTTGACCTTCCTGGCTCTAGCATGCAGCCCTCGGCCCTGGGCCCACTCACCTGGCTCAGGCTCTGCCTCCCTGTCTTCTGCAGCGCCATGATGGCCCTTCCCAGGGGATAGCCTAAGGCAACCACTGGCCCGATGAGGTCTTGCTCCTCTTTGGTCAGGGCAGACAACAGGTCAGGTGCTGAATCAGGATGCGGTCTACAGGAGACGAGGGGCTGGGGTGTCTCCCTAAGAGGTGGCAAGCAGGTGTACGGGCTGAGGGACTGAAATACAGATGGGATGGCATGTCAGTAACCACAGGAGGTCACAGTCAGCTGGGCTGAACATCTTAAGGTGTGGCTTTGTGTCCTACTTTCTACACACTGTGGAGAGTTTTGGGTCCTGCAGGCTCCAGTTCTCATTCTCTGTTCCCTTTTTCAGATGTCAACAGAGCCATCTTAGAACTACCTCGTCACACTGTTAGGAGGCACAAATCAGAGCAAGAGCAAGGTAACTAATTAGCAAAGGGCCCAGTATGCAGAAGCTGTCAGCAAAAGCTACCGTTTCACTTAGGGCTTCAACGCTGCAAACGAAATCTGATCAGTAGCCTAGATGTGCTGGTACATGCCTGTAATCATAGCTACTTGGGAGCTGAGACAGGAGGGTTGCTTGACTCCAGGAATTCAAGTTGAGCCTGGGTAGCATAGGGAGAGGCCAGATGAAGAAGAAAGACAAAAGACAAAGTGTATAGCTCAGTTGGTAGCAGGCTTGCCTAGAACACACAAGGTCCTGGGTTCAGTCCTTAGCATCTCATTCACAGAGCATGGCAGTGTATACCTGTAATCACAGATGCAAGAGGATAAAATGTTCAAGGTTATCCTCAGGTACCATTACATAGCAAGTTTGAGGTCAACCTGGGCTACATAAGATCTTGTCTCAGAGAGAGAGAGAGAGAGAGAGAGAGAGAGAGAGAGAGAGAGAGAGAGAGAGAGAGGAGAATATGAATGTCATGGATTGAAAACCAGGGTCAGAGAAGTCAGTGACCCAACACACTGTACACATTTGTGATATGAACCCACCTTGAGGCCACCATAACCAGTATCTTAGTGAAAGAAACAGTCTCCCCAGCCACACTCTCTGGCAGTTTGGTTAAGCTAGGCCCGGCAGGACTCAGCACACTGATTCAGGCAAACACTGCACTACAGAAGATAGCTTGAAGACATTCCTATGTTTGGCTGGCATCACAAGGAAGGACTTCTCAGCTAAGAATCAAACTAGCAGGGCACTGGTAGCACACCACCAGACCTCTCCTCTCCCCTGAGGAAAAACCAGGTGCTGCCTTGCCCTTGGGGTCCTGGTGCATGTTTGGGGTGTATGAATTCCCCCACTGCCACCAACATCTCAGGGGATTCTCTGCTATGGCCCCTCTTTTCAACTCTAGTTGGGGAACATTCAGATTTGAGCAGTGCTCTCACTTGTCTTTGAAAGACTCTTAACTATTGTCTGCCTGGGTTACCTTAAGCCTCATCCTCCTGCCTCAGCTCCAGTCCCCCGGTGTTCCTCAAGTTGATTTTTTTTTAAGACAATGTCTTGTTTCATAACTATGTAGCACAGAGTAGCCTTAAAGTAGCCATGTAGCCAAGACTGGCTCATACTGGCAATCCTCCTGCTTCAGTTTCCTGAGTTGCTCAGATTACAAGTGTGTGCCACCATGTTCTGCTAATTAGATTGACCTTAATCAGAAAAAAAAGCCATTCTGGCTGGTCAACATTTGGCATCTGTCCAGCTCTCAAAGCCCCTCCTGTCACACTGACCCATTTTATAAGTAGAGATGGTGGCGCAGAGTGGTCCAGCAACTCAGCCAGACGTCCAGACTCTGTCTTTTGGGTTTAATTTCTCCTTGGTCTTATTCTGTAGAACCCCAGTTTCTAACTGTGAGACACAAAGCTGTGCCAGAGCACTATATTCTGCTACCAGTCTGGATCTACCTCAATCTTCCCTGGATCCAGGACTTGTGAACTCTGAAATGTACTCATTGAGGGTGGGAGTGGGGTGGAGTGTCACTTAAAAGAAAAATATATATACAAAATTGGGCACACCTGAGCTGCCTGAAGCTTACGTTTCTCTGGACTCTGGACTTACTTCTTCCCTGGGAACTTGCTATGTACCCCTTCTACCCTGGTCTTCCCAGCTATATCAGCCCTGTCTGTCAGAAACTGATCTCACAACCATCCCTAGGCCTCTCGGCACATCCTCTCGACCAACGCTCTTTGTCCTGTGGGTGTCTGGTGGGAAGCAACTGAGTATTTCTTGATTGAGTCACCAGCTTCTCCAGCCTTCTCAGTGGGAAACCTTAGATCTGAGTCTTCATCAGGCATTCATTGAGCGCCCCCTGTCGGTAGGGTCTACTGCTAAGGCGCCCAGGAAACAAAAATGAATGTTATCCTACCCTGCGCCTAGAAGAATTCACTGAAAGAGAAAGATGGGACTAGAAACTGTGGTTATTAATCATTGTGATGTGCCCATGCGAAATCGAGAGAGGGGAGAGACTCCTGGTAGAATATGCCAGGCTGCAGGAAGGACCACAGGGTCAGGTGGGAGCAGAGGAGCAGAAAGCATTGTAGGGAGGAAGGGGACCTAGATTGGGGACCCCTTAACCTGGAGGCCTTGGCTTAGGGCCTGCGGCCTTGGAGGAGAGTTCTTACAGCGACTGTGGGCTTGTGGCTCCGCAATGGAGGCATGGCGCCGGCGGTGGAGGGTCGTGGGGGCAGCTCGGGGACGTTGGGGGGCTGCGGTGCTGGGCCAGGGGCTGGAGCCAGACTGGCGCTCAGGCTCAGCGTGCGGTGGCCGCGGAAGCGGTGCAGGAGGACCCGAGGACACGCGGCTAGTCTACTCTCCGAGAGCCGCCGCCTGGCATCAGCCAGCTCAGACCTCATGTTCCGCAGCACATCCAGGGAGCAGCGACGATGGCTTGCAGGGGAGCTGGGCTGCGGGCTGCTGGAGTCCATGCCCTCCTCGCCGGCAGAGGAGGCGTCTTCCTCGTCCCCCTTCTCTTCTGTTTCTTCTTCCTCCTCCTCCTCCTTCTCCTCAGGAGGTTCTTGTCCAGCCTCTGGGTCTCTGATTTCAGCAGGTGCAGGCACCTGACTGTATTTTGGACTGACCAGTAAGAACCAGGCTGGAGGGGCTGATGCAATCCCCAGGTCGATGCATTGATGGAGGCAAGCTCCTCGGATGGCTGCTTCCACCCAGAAGAGGGCCTTCTTCTCCAGGCTGAAATCATACTGCAGAGATATGAACGACATTAGGTTCAGCTGTGGCAAGCCACGTTCATGGGGCCATAGTCCTCAGTGCTGGTTTGGGGACCCTGTTCAATTGCTAATTGGGGAAATTTCCTGGCTCTAAACTTCAGGTATCCTCAGAGCCCACTCTCATCTTCCCTTAAAGATATTTCTGGGCCAATAGACATCATAACGATTTAGTGGTAAACCCTGGCATGAAGAACAAATCGAGTAATGAATTAATAAAGTGATGACGGTAAAATGCCAATATTTAAAAACCCTCCGCTCGGGGCTGGAGAGATAGCTCAGTGATTAAGAGCACTGGCTGCTCTTCCAAAGGACCCTGGTTTAATTCCCAGCACCCACATGGCAGCCCACAACTTTCTGTAACTCCAGTTCCAGGGTTTCTGACACTCTTACACAGACATACCATGCAGGCAGAACACCAATGCACAGAAAATTGAACACACACACACACACACACACACACACACACACACACACACACACAAAATAAAACCATTCACCATTCAATATGTCACTGAGCAACAGCTACCTTAAAACACTCTGCTAGAGTTCTTGTGGTCTGAGGACTTAGTTCCAGTGGCAGAGTGCTTGCTTAAAGCACACAAAGCTCTGGGTTCCAACCCCAGCACCACACAGACTGGGCATGGCTGTCCACACCTGTGAGAGCTCAGCCCTTGAGAAGAAGAGGCAGAAAACCAGAAATTCAAGGTTCTTGGCCACATAGTGATTTAAGACCATCCTGGGCTACATAACGCCCTGTCTCAAAATAAAACAAAAACAAACCATCAAATATTGAATAAATCTACATTCTCTGGACCTCAGGTTTCTCCTGAGCAAAACTGGTAAGAGCTGAGCTCCTTTTTATTACTGTTTTGTTTCTGACATGTGCTCACTAAGTAAAGTAGCCCAGGCTGTATGGGAACCCAGCTCTTCCTGCCTCAGCCTCCTATGCTTGAATTGAGGAGCATGTGTTACCTACCATGCACAGGAGCCCCAGGCCAGCTTCAAAGTTCCCAGGAATTTTAATTTTAAAATCTGTGTCTACCTTGTGATACCTCTATGCCATAACATGGGAAGCCCTCCCACCTTAGCTACAGCTACAGCCCCATGTTTTGGTATAAATGCAGTGTATCTCTCCCCTAAATTTGTAAGTCAACTTGATTCCACAGAAAGTTAAATCATTTTTATCCTGAGGTTGCCTGCAGAGCAGAAGCAGCTTTCAGGTCTCCAGTAGTGTGCTCCGTCTGTGGGCTACTAGTCCCTCCTAATGTGTGCACAGAGCTACTTGCACCTCTTTTGGACAGGGTTTCTCTGTGTAGCCCTGGCTGTCCTGGGACTTGATCTGTAGATCAGGCTCCACCTGCCTCTGCCTCCCGAGTGCTGGGATTAAAAGTGTGCACCCAGCTAGCTGCTTGTACTTTTAACAGAGGATTCTGGAGATAGAGTCTTATCAAGAGGGACTCTAACAGCTGCTGAGAAGAGGGGACGAACTGGAGTATGCTGGCAGTGACAAGCAGTTCACACAGGATGATCACTCCCAGCTGACCTAGGGAAACAGCTTCATCACCCAGACACCAGCCTTCTCCATGGGACTTAGTGACTTATTTTCAAACTCCCTAGACTATTGGAAAGCAGCCCAAGCATCCCTTTACAATCATGAGGCAGACCCCAAGGGCTCAGCCTCAGATGTCAGATCCAAGGACAAAGCTAGACACCGGAGACTCACTTACCATTGTGCCCAGCAGGAGCTCTCTACAGTCCCGGACACTGAGCTCAGGCACAGGGTGGGGCTCTGTGTCCATCACAAAGCCCTTGAGCACCTTGAAGGGGACATCTTCGAGGGCATTCATTCCGCCAGAGAATGGTGGAACAGTCTCAGAAAGGCTGAGCTAGTAGCCAGATGGCAGGGAGAGGTTGTAGAGTCCTCAGAACTGGGCTCAGGCCACACTCTCCTATGTGGTGGCCCTCACAGCTGGAAGGAAAAGACGCAGTGGCCAGTGTTGTACAAAGAAGAAATGAGTGAAATCCAGACCATCCGTGTTGGATGCTTTATGTCTAAGTTACATTATCAAGCATATCCAAGCCGGGCCCACAGGCCGCATGCACCCCAAGATAGCTATGAAAAGGGCCCAATATAAAACTATAAACTTACTTAAAACATTATGAGCTTATTTTTCAATTTTTGTCCTGGTTTGGTAATTCAAACCTGTGACATTCTTCTGCAAATGGTCCTCTAGCCTCCACATACGTGCTGTGGTGTCTATGCATGTGCACATACACACAATAATAAAACGTATTTTTTTAAAGAACAACAAAATAAAGTATACATCTCTATAGGCTAAAAGCCAACTTCCTCAAACGAGGAAAGAATATCTGACCATCTACAGCAAACACCCCATTCTGTAGGAGATAATGAAAGATGTTCTCAAGGCTGGCAGTGAAACAAAGGTGTCAGACCACTGTCTCTTCTGTCCAGCATGACACCAGATGCAGCTTGTGCAAGAAGGGAGAAAGCTAATACAGATAGAGATTGGAAAGAAGGAAAACAACCGTTATTTGTAAATCACAAAGTTACAGGAGCCAAGTCCAGAGGAATCTATGAACAGAACTCTAAGAATTAGTAACGTGATTTAGAAAGGATACCGGATCCAGGCAACACACAAAGCAAACTGTATCCTTATATGCAAACAACAAACCATGTAAAAGCATTTTTTTTTTAATTTAATTAAAGAAGCAGGGCCTGGTGGTCCACACCTCTAATCCCAGCACTCGGAGGCAGAGGCAGGCATCTCTGTGAGTTCGAGAGCAGCCTGGTCTAAAAAGAGAGTTCCTGAACAGCCAGGGCTGTTACACAGAGAAACCCTGTCTTGAAAAACCTAAATAAATAAATAAATAAATAAATAAATAAATAAATAAATAAGAAAAATTGATCAAAGAGTGACTTATTAAAAATAGACAACTGGTGTTTATTGATATTATATCCACCAACAAGGACTTAATCTAACACTGTATGTGTAAGAGCTCTATATAGAAAACCAAAAGCTATTAGATTAAATGGAGGCACATACCCTGGTTGAAGATGATAAACTTCAATATATAATTCTCTGAAAACTAATTTACAGATCCCAAGGATCAAAATTCTATCATGTTTTTGGTGTAAATTGGCATGGTAATTCTAAAATTAAATGGGATACAAAGAACCAAGAAAAGCCAGGACAGTTTCTTTTAACTTGTATGTGTGTCTGCATGAATGCAGCTGATGTGTATGCAGACAAGACATGTGTATGTGAATGGCAAAGACAAGACAACGAAGCTTAAGTGTATGTGCCATCGTGTTGGAAAAAACAAACATTTCTTTTTAAATTTTGAGTATTTTACCTGTCTGCATGTTGTGCCTTGTGTGTTCAGAGACTAGGAGAGGACCCTGGAACTGAGTTACAGTTGTGAGCCACCATGTGGGTGCTGGGAACTAAACCCAGGTCCACTGAAAGAGTAGCAAGGGCTCTTAACAGGTGAGTCATCTCTCTATTCTAAAATAAATACTTCCAGGGCTGGAGGGATGGCTCAGCGGTTAAGAACACTGGCTGCTCTTCCAGAGGTCCTGAGTTCAATTCCCAGCAACCACAGGGTGGCTCGCAACCATCTGTAATGTGATCTGATGCCCTCTTCTGGTGTGTCTGAAGACAGTGACAATGTACTTACATACATAAAATAAATAAATCTTGAAAAATAAATACTTTTTTTTAATCCTTTGTAAGGAGTTCAGTTTATTAAACTGGTCTCAAGACTGTGTACAGGTAAGCCTTTGGCTGTGCCGTCTCAGCCCACTCCCAGAGAGACCAAAAGCCTTCACATATCTTAAGCTGGGGGAACAAAAGAGGGGCCATGATGACTATTTGAAAATAAAAACAAAAATTAAAAAGTATTAAGGCAGAAAAAATTTTAAAAATCTACAATAAATATAATTTATACAAAAGCAATCCTGTCACCTCTCCTGCATGAACCCAGAACCCAGACTAAGTCATTTTCCTTTCTAGAGTAGGAGGCAGCTTTTGGGAGGAGAAGGAGGGACTTTCTGTAACCAAGTATCTTACTGGAATTATTATTAACCAAAAATGTACACTCGATCTTCAGCCACATAGTACAACTTTGAGGATGCTTGTCCAACCAACTGTGGTCACCCTAACTGTTGCAGTGTTTAAATCCTAAGTCAAAAGCACCAGAACAAAACAAAACAAAACATAAAACCATGCCAATGTTGTCTTAGGTTTGTTTTCCTGCACAAGTTAGGTTTTGTCAAGAAAAGCTGTACCCAGAAGCATTGTTGGTGGCTGATGAAGTGACTCATTGTTCTTCTGCTTGTCCATCCACATCTGCTGGACAGTGAGGTCAGGATGCGGCTGCCAGCCCAGGTACCTGAGCTCAGAGAAGCAATGATCTTGATTTTCACAGAGCTGGGAGCCAGAGCAGTGATCTCCTGCATCCTGTTGATGCCTGGGTATGTAGTGGTGCCACCAGACATCACTAGTTGGCATAGAGGTCTTTACAGATGTGGGCATCACACTTCACAATGAAAACGACAGTCTTCTGGATGTCACAGGATTCCATAGCCAGGAAGGAAGGCTGGAGGACTGCCTCCACGCAGTGGAACTTCTCTCTGCCTATAGTGATGGCCTGGTTGTAGGGTAGCTAGTAGCTCTTCTCCAGGGAGAGGAGGATGCAGCAATAGCTGTCCCTTGTTCCAAGTCCAGGACAACATAGCACAGCTTCTTGATGTCATGTACAACTTCCTCTTCGGCAGTGGCGGAAGCTGTAGCCATGCTCAGTCAAGATCTTCATGGGGTAATCTTTCAGGTCCAAGACAGCCAGGCTTAGATGCAGGATGGTGTGAGTGGGAGCACAACCCTCGTAGATGGGCACAGTGTGGGTGAGAGAGAAACCCTTGCAGAAGGGCACAGTGCTGGTAAGAGCATAGCCCTTGTAAATGGGCAGTGTGGGTAAGAGTGTAATCCTTGAAGATGGAAACAGCGTAGGTGATTCTTCCTCCAGAGCTCATGGTCCCATCAGGCTGGTGTGGGGACAGCACGTCCTGAGTGGCTCTGAAATGGTTCAGGTGTCAAAGGTTTTGAACATGATCTGGGTCATCTTTTATGGTTGCTTTTAGGATTCAGGGGAACTCAGACAGCAGCATGGGGCGCTCCTTTGGGGCTACATGCACCTCATTGTAGAAGGTGTGGAACTAGATCATCTCCATGTTGACCCAGATGCCTTGTTCTATGGGATGCTTCAGGGTCAGGACAATTTTCTTGCTCTGGACTTAAACGCCAAGTCTATCATCACACTCTGGTACTGCAGACAGTCCAAGATGGAGGTAAAGACTGCTGGGAAATCTGGGCAGTGGTGGCGCACGCCTTTAATCCTGGCACTCAGGAGGCAGAGGCAGGAGGATCTCTGTGAGTTCGAGGCCAGCCTGGTCTACAAATTGAGGTCCAGGACAGCCAGGATGGTTACACAAAGAAACCCTGTTTCCAAAAAAAAAGGCTGTTGGGAACATGAGGCTGCTTTGTAAAGAAGTTTACAAAAAACTGAGGATGTCGAGGCAGTCTGGGTGGCATAGGTCTATAATCCCAGCACTGAAGCAGGAGGATCAATGCCTACCTGGGCTATATAGAATGAGGTTAAGTCTAGCCTGGGCAATTTAGTGAAACTTGTCTTATTATAAAGGTAAGAGGAGGGCTGGGGCTATAGAGCTCAGCTCAGTGGCAGAGTGCTTGCTTAGCAGACAGGAAGCCCTTGGCTAATCCCTAGTATCACATGCATATAAATACACACAAAGAAAAAGACTAGCCATGAAGACAATACCGATAAACTGGATTAAAGTTAGAAGTCCTAGTCATCAGAGTTTAGAGACAACCAGAACGGGAGACTCATATTCATGCACTGTCGGTAAAGAAGTAGTCAGTACTGGCCCATAGTATCTACCGAGGCTGAATTCCTAGAATTAAAAACTCATCTTCATATCACTTAGCTTTTGGGTAGCACTGTATAGTATCTGCCCTTGGTTTAGCAGACAAGGAGTTCACTGCTTTGGAAAAAAAACAAAACAAAACAGAACAGAACAACAAAACAACAGCAACAAAACAAAGCAACCAACCAACCAACCCTCTTTCGCATGGAATTCAAGCTCAAAACTACCTATAATACAAAGTAAACTCCTGATCATACGCAGCCTGGCAGTTTGCAAACAATAGGTGCCTGGACCAGGGTGTGACTCTGGCTCCACACAATCTGTCATCACCGACAGGACTGGACGACACAGAACCCTGCTGCTTGGGGTCACTGGTCGGTCATCCTGTTCTAACAGGACAGCCTCATAGAGAGCTAGGGTGGGTAATCTGGGAGCAGACAGGTCATGTGAGGCCAGTGCCCAAAGCCCTTAATTCCCTCATCTCCTCCCCCACCTGTCTGTTCTCATCATTGTCTTCCTGCCTCTAGGACTCATCTCTAGGACTCGTCCTGCTTCACTTCCCTTCACATCAGTGGATAGCTCTCTATGCCCCTTTATGGGCAAGATCAAGCAAATCTTGGGAGTAGCCACCAAAGTCTGCTTTACCGGCTCATTTTTACGGGGCACCAGCGAGGTCTAAGGATGTTACGGGAGGCTCAGGAAAGTTCCACAGGTTTTACTACCCTCAGATTTACCTTTCAGTCTCAGCCATCACTGAATTTTTAATTACAGAGAAGAAAGGGCCCAGATTCTATTGAGGCTCAAGTGTAAATCTTGTCCACTTGATTACAGACCTAACCACCTCTTTCCTCATCTTCCACTTGACATCTTCATCCCTAACAACCGTTTTCTGCACAGTCCTGAACGGGCTTCTAGTTTGAAGATTCTGAGACTCTCTCTCAGAAGAACAGCCATGGCCAGAGTAGAATTCAGAGCTAGTTAGAACATTTAAAAATGCACCGAGGCGTGCCACTGGAAGGGGCAGTCTTGGCCGTGTGGGCTTGGGAAAGCTTCAGGAAAAAGATGGAATTTGACTTGGGTATCAAAGGGGAGGAGAATGACTTGTAAGCAGAAAAAGAATCAAAGAGCAGGCATCCAGAGAAGGAACAGCTTGAGGCAGGAAGCAGATACAGGCCCCTGCAGGGTTGGGTGATGCGTCATAAGTATGGAAATGCTATGTGCATTCTGCAGCAAGACTCCAGAGTAGATTGGGGTCCTCCTGGGGACGACTCAGAACTTTGAGTTCTGACTCCAAACACTAGGTGGCAGAGAAAGCCCTGAGGGGGTGGGGTGGGGTGGAGGTGGGGATGCATAAGGAATGCAAGGCTGTGCATGCTTCAGAGTCTCAGCAAACTGTAATGCAGCACTTCTCATATTCCCAGCAGAGGCGTGCCCACTGGGCAACATTTGAGTACAGGGCTGGAGACTGGAGTGGGTGTTGTCACAGTGATTGACTTAGGTGGGGGTCACACCAAATGACTCCTGCTGTCCTCTAAAGGGGTCCATCCTTGCTTAGAGCTTCAATTACCTGCCAACAATTCCCACATTCTGTCTCTTCTCAAACCCATAAACACTGGCCTATAAGGCTCCTCCCAAGTTTAGAGTGCTTCTAATTTAACGCACAAAGTGAATTTCACCTTTCTTCCCTCAAATAAACCCTCCTCCCCAGAGGTCTTTGTCTCATGGAATGATGACCCAATCAAGGTGCTGACTCACTCACTTACTTTACCACCTCCCGTCTAAAATCCTCCTTGAAGTTTAAGAGTCTGTCTGTCACCCTACATCCATGGCTACCATGAAAATCCTTGCCGGTGGCACCTCACTGAGACCACTCACCTCCGTTTCGTCTTCTTGTGTGCTATTACTGTATTTTTATTCCACACACAGAAGCAAGATCATTTCAAGTTGCAAAATTAAGCTCCAATCCTTCCTCTTTCCATAGCTCTCAGGTGCTTTCCAAATAAAAATTAAACTTCTGAAGGTTTGCAGTAGCTCAATTGATTCTTACCCACAACCCCAGCCCGAGTGGCCTTCATTTGCAGTGGTCCCTCAGCCCCCACAGTATCCCTGCCAGCTACTCCTGATACTGTGTTTGCATCTCTTCTTACACACTATTTAAAAGCTTTTCTTTTTCCCAGAGCTGAATCGTCACCTGCTTACAGCAGCCCTCTCCAGGAACCTTCCTGAATCATATTAGAGGCAGTTCCTCCAACTGCCCTTGAATTTCTAAACAGCTGAGGAAGGCCTTCAATTTCTCATCCTCCTGCCTTCACCCTCTAAGCGTGGGAATCTGGTTTTATGGGGTGCTGGGGGTTGAAGCCAGGGCTTCACGCATGCTAGGCAAGCATTCTGCCAACTGATGTACATTTCTCCCTCGCCCCTGCCCGTCTTCTCTGACCCACAGTGTACTCAGTGAACCAGGACACACATGTAGGTGCAATAGTAACTTACTCTTACTACACGATAGTTTATGTCATTTTAATGTGTTGTGTCTGAAGACAATTCCTACTTATGGATCTCATAGAACCTTCCAAGTACTCAAAACAGTTTTTGATTGTTGTATCAACGGGCATCTTCCTTTTAATCAGTGTTCTCTGTGGGGTCATGGGGTACTTCTTAGCATCCACAGGCTCTTTGTATAAAAACATCTGAGCAATGAAACTAGGGAGGTGTAACACTTCCCTTTAGCACCATCATAGTGACGACGAAGAGCTGTACCTGCAAAGCTTTGGGAGCAGGGAAGGCTAGTCTGATGGAGTAAGATGGAGAACCATCAATACCAGGAAGCCATGAATCCTGTCCACTCCGTCTATCCTCTTAGCATCTAACTCCAGTACCCAGAAAAATGGAAAACAAAAGGCTGTCTTCCAAAGGACACAGCTCAGATCCTGGCTTCCTGATCTTCACATGAAGTAATAAAGTTGACGCTGTCTGCTGATGTGCAGTTATACAAGTCTAACTCCATCTGCCTCAAACAAGATAAAACATGATAAAACAAGTGTATCCAAAGGCAAATGGAATCTGCTTTGGAAACAAAATCTTCAGCTGAAGCCAGGCGTGGCACATCAGAGCTTCTGTGTGGACAGACGCGGAAGTACAAAGTTCCCTCAGGTTAACTCCCAGGTGGAGCGGAATGATCAATCAGCCGAAGGAAGTGTTTTTAAATGTATCATTCAAAAAAGAAGCTAACTGGAGATACGGCATAATTTGTACTTACCTTGTGATTTCCGGGAGGGCTTCTCTGTGGACAGAATATGAAGAAGTAAGCTGTACAACAGACAGAGTAATCCCAGCTAAGCTTTTAAAAAAGTCACATGGACACAGAAACATGAAGGGTTTAAAGTGATTAAACTGGTTGGCTGGTTGCAGCTAATTCCCAGACAGCACAAGCTCAGGTACTCCAGCTAAACTCTTAGTGTTTCTGAATGGCCTGCTACTCTTCCAACTTCTTCCTCTTAGTCTCTCACTAGTCCTGAGTTTGTGTGTGTTTTGTTTTATTTTGTTCATATAATATGATTAATCTAGGGCTGGAGCAATGGCTTAGTGGTTCCAAGTACTGGTTGCTCTTCCAGAGGACTCAGGATTTGATCTCCAATACCCACATAGTGGCTCAGAACCATCTGTAACTCCAATCCCAGGGGATCTAGCTCTGTACTCTTGCCTGATGGGTCCAGGCATGCATGTAGTGCAAAGGCTACATACAGGCAAAACACCCATACACATCATATAATTTTTTTAAAAAATTAAGAATGTGATAAGTTAACAATTAGCTTTCTGGTTAATCTTTGGGTTTTATTTCTCCATTTTATTCATTGATGTTTAACATAAGGAGAATTTAGGTAAAAGTGAAAAACTAAAACAAAACAAAAAAATGAACTGATAAAGGGCTGAAGGCACAACAGAATTACTGATCCAAATTCTGTTGACTGAAAAGATGAAGAAAGAACCAGGTTGGGGGTGTAGTCAGGGGTAAAGCACTCGCCCGCATCTTTGTAAGCCTAGAAAGAAACAGTGGCTGGTACCACTACAGCTCACAGGCAGGCAATATACCAGGAAACCTAGAAAACATAAACTGAACAAAAGTAACGCTCACTCTATAAAAGTCTTGCTGGCACCAAGCACAGAGTGGGAACAGCTTCTCTCCAGTTAGGCCTCAGCACCTCCTTTTTTGAGTCAGCTGCCGAACCCCCCATGTCCCTATCCATCACTGCTGGCATCTGGTGATAAGGCTGACACCAACACTCAAAGCATCCACCTTTAGTCTCTGCGCCTCCTGCAGCTCATCTCATAGCAGGAAGTACAGAGTTCAAACAAAGAGGAGCACAGGCCTGTGGGTTAGTGAAGTTAATCGTGTCAGACCTTAAGACATGTGGGGAGAAGCCCCTATTCCCTAGCTGTACCGTATAATGCACAAACGGAGCAAGGTACAGTAGGCTACAGAATGGGACAGAGGTGTTGCACACTACACCTAAGGGTTCCCAAGTCCACATCATTCCCAGTGCTGATGGGGACCTTTCTTGCTATTCAGAGTCAGATTCTGCAGACAACATTTTGGGTTGAAGACTCATTTTTCCTGCAGCAAACACCTGTGCATTAAAGTTAAACGTGAAACGCTTTAGCAATGTGAAAATGAATGTCAAATGATTGGAGAGAGAGTAAATCAGGGGCAAAGGCTCAAACAAAAAAGCAAAAATGGTATTTATTCAGCTTTTAGGAAATTAAATAACAAAACCCAGGATAAAGCAAAACAAAAACCATAACATGTCATATGACTGATCGTGTCCAAGCACAATAGCACTTATTAATGAATATAAAAATAAAATTTATCATTCATATTTGCTCTTTTCCCAGCTTTTACTACATGGATGTTTTTAGAAGCTTGAGCTACCCAGCCCCTACTATGTGACTGAGATTACGGTCCACAGGGAAGTAAGTTTCTATTCTTGGAGGCCCCATATAACTAGATCCCTCAGAACTTTTGCACTGGCACTTTCATGAGGAAAACAGGCACTGTCTGTCAGAGCACAAGCCAACCTGGCTCTGGTAACTCTTCAAGTTTTCTAAGCTCTCCACATGACAACAGTTCTAGGCCATCAGTGATCCTGGCAGTCACTGCCCCATCATCCTCACAGTAGCAGCCTCCCACACTGCACTGAAACTGGGAACAACAGAACTGTAGGTCAAACTTTGACCTGTGCTCCTGGGAGCTGGAAGGCAATTGGTATGGGAAGATAAGGAGCAGTGGCGCTACCTCTACTCAGTGAACACCTTCAAGCAGTGACCAAGTGTGCTGCCTGTGCTTACCCACCAATATAAATCAAACCTAGAGTAAATGAGCAGGCCACATTGAACCAAGCCTCTCAAAACAGAGGCAGATTTAGTGAGCTAAGGCCACAGCCCATGCTAATAACCTCAGTTCATCTAGGCCCTTTCCAAAAGAACCTTATGAATCTCCTGGCTCCAGAGGCCCCCTTGCCCAGGGCAGAGAACAAAAGAAGCAGGCTTTCCAGCTAGGACAATGCTGCATAGAGTTTAAGTTGTGCAGAAGACTACAGCCTGAGACGACAGCATCTCCAATATCTACAGCTGCAGTGCTTGCCGGCTGGACCACACTCCTGGAGCATCTCAGTGCAGCTGAATGGCAGTTGCCCAGATGTCGTTGCTGGGGAGCGGAGGAAGGACCCATCCTTGGGGAACGGAGTTGCCTTTGGGGTGATCAGATGGTACCAGGTACTGATCCCAATCATGCCTTAATAAGATTACAGAACAATGTTTATTTCTGATTTTCTCCAAGCAAGATACTCAGAAACTACATTTCTTATCTAGGATTCTGTTTTCAAATGATAGATGTACTAACCTGCTAAAGAACCGGGTTTATAGAAAGTATGCCAAGGGTCACATTAATGAACACATTTAAGGAAAAACTCTGATCCTCATTATTTGCATATTTTACATTTGTAATTTCTCTCTCTTTCTGAGACAGGACTGGGGCTGGCCTTGAACTCCTTATCTTCCTGCCTGCACCTCCCAAGTGTAGGGCTACAGGCATGAGTCATCACACTTGGCTATATTAGCAAATTTAAACCATCCTGTGTGGCATTTTCATGGAAAACCAAAAATGTAGAGAGGAAAAAAAATCTGTCACCAAAATGCACATTCCTAGCTAAAAGCCCCGTGCCTTCTTCTCCTCAGCTCTTATGGTATAAGTCAGCATCCTCTCCTGTCTGCTCTCTCCATGTTGTTCAGTTTTTCAGTTTTGTGCTTCTCCCTGGTGACTTCACTCTTTAAATGGCACCCAAGGGTCCTGGTGAAGTGCTAATGTTACTACATGAGAAGGGTGTGAGGTGCCTTGTACTCTAGACAAGCTTCGTTAGATTCGGGTTACAAATAGTACAGTTAGCCCTAGTGCAATGCTTATAATCAACAGCATACATGAAATTAGGCATCTTCAAGCTGACACATGAAACAAGGCAGTGATCAGCTAATAAAAGTAAGAACAGGCTGGAGTGATGGTTCAGCATTAAGAATACTGGCTACTCCTAGAGATGACCTAGGTTTGATTTCCAGCATCTACATGGTGGCTCACAACTATCTATAACTCCAGTTCAGAGAGTCTGAAGCCTTCTTCTGGCTTCCATGAGCACCAGGCATGATACATAGACACATTCAAAATACCCAAATCACATTAAAACTAAAATAAAACAAAAAACAAAACAACCCGGAGACAGAGGCTCAGTTGTCTACCTGGCCCTGTCTCCTTCAGGAGCAATACAATGTCTGATATTCTGTGACTCAATATTCACAGTAACTTGACAGAACCTACCTACCAAAAATATGTTTAAAGGCTAAAACTTGTACAATGAAGTTAAAACTTTTCCTGAAAAATAAATTTAATATGCTAGAAAATTCCTTCCCAAGATTCAGAAATTGCTGGAATGGTGGAAGAAGCCTCCAGTATTTCAAGCCATTTTACTGAGAGACCCCCTAGGTCCTAAGATATTGGAGTCCAGAAAACAAAGAAATGCTTCTAAGCAGCAAGTTTACACTGCCTGGGATTTCCAATCACTGACTTCTCAGAAGACTGCATGTGGGAAAGAAGCTGTTGTCACAGCCTAGACAGCTGAGAATCACCCAGCTCCTAAGTAGCTAGTTCAGTAGAAAGCATTACGCCCAAACCTGCAGGCATGCAGGGGTCAGCATGGGCCTTCACCTCCACAGGCAACAACCCAGGAAAAAAGGTTTCTTTTCCTGGGTTGACTCAGCACTAAAAGAGAACTAAGAAAACAAGGCCAGCTATGGTGGCACATGCCTTTAATCCCAGCAATGAGGGGAGACAAGCAGATCTCTGAACTCAAGGACAACACCATCTACAGAGCAGTCACAGCCATGTTTCAGTTCAAATGGAGACACTGACTTCCAAGAATTAATGAGGACTTTAAAGATACAGGCGGCATCCTTGAAACCCGGCAACACTGCACACCCAAAAGGAACTTTTGAAAAAGACACAGCAATAGACCTCAACGGTAGAAGTACTTCATCAAGAGCTCCCCACACTCAAGAAAAAGAGACAGCAGAGGCTGCCCTTCTGACCTTATCTGAATGAGCGCAGGCAAGGAGTGCTCAGCCTGGAGGTAATACTGACGGAACGGCTGCAAGAGGTGGGCAAGTGGGAACTCATCTGAAAGAGAAAGGCACATCATGTCACCATGTTTGCTCGCTGTTAGGAGTGCACTCTCAAGGCAAGGTGACTGAGCCACTGATTATGATAGCAAGATCACCCTCATCTCCTCTGCAGCCCTGACTTTCACCACACAGTTAAGAATCTCAACTTGTTGTAGTCAGGTCTTCCTTTTGGCTTAAGTTGGGTTACTCATACAATAAAAAGAACTATCAACTTAGATCTTTCCTCATCTCTACTGGCAAAGATAAACTTACCTGGATCCCCAAATAACTTGGACTCAATTTCACGTTTCTGAAGTAAAAGTTTCTCTTTCTCTTTTCTCTGCTTCTTCTCCAGTTCTCTTCTCCTTTCTTCCTCCCGTTCTCCTTCTAGCATAACTCGGAGGGCTCTCTCTTCAGCTTCATATAATTCAGAGCGCTTTTTAATGAGTTTTCTCAGCCGCTGAAGATGGTGCTCAAAAGTCTCATCTGCTGAAGCAGGAGGACAGACCCCTGTGCAAAAAGAAGTGTACGGATGTTCCTTTGCCTTCACACTCCTCGGCGGCAGTGCGAAGCAGGCGAGGGGAACACCTATGCAGTGCTTGCCGTGTGCTTCACATGCCCACTACTAGGGCCGCTAGCCGTGGGCGGAATCGTCACCCCCTTCGCAGATGAGGAGCCTGACACACGTAGTTTACCTACGTTCTCAGAGAAGGAGCAGGTCCGTTCCCCCTCTAGGAGGCTACGTTTTCCTTCTGTCTTTCCAACCTATTTTGGCTTCTTCATCGACCCTTACTTTGACATCCCCAAAAGTTTGCCTTTTTGGCCCTCACTAATCTCATTCCAGCTCATGTTACTTGCTAACTAACTCGTGTGTGTGTGTGTGTGTGTGTGTGTGTGTGTGTGTGTGTGTGTGTGTGTGGCATGTGCACAGGTGTGCATCCCATGCATACCAGTGTGAGGCCAGAGGACATCAGGTATTCTGTTCTATCACTCTTTGTCTTTTTCCCTTGAAACAGGGTCTCTTGGTGTTGGAGAGATGGCTCAGCAGTTAAGAACATTGGCCGCTTTTCCAGAGGATATAGGTTCAATTCCCAGCACCCACAAGGCAGCACACAACTGTTTGTAACTCCAGTTCGAGAGGATTCAACACTCACACATACACGCAGGGAAAACACCAATTCACATATAATAAAAATAAATAAATCACTGAGGGGGAAGAAAACAATTAGGCTTCCCTGTAGTCAGAAGAGAGACAGAGGCAAGAGGATCTCTATAAGTTCAAGGCCAGCCTAGTCTACACAGTGAGCTCCAGGTCAGCCAAGACTATACAGCAAGATAAGATCTGTCTTGAAAAGAAAGAAAGAAAAAGAAAGAAGAACCAGGACCTCTCACTGACCCTGGAGCTAGGCCGGCACCCAGCACCCCTGTCCATCTTCCTAAGCACTCCCTGCGCCCTGCACTGGGACTACAGGTATAGAACTACATCTGAACTTTTGCTTGGGTATTGGGGATTCAAATGGAGGTACTCTTACACACCTAGACACCGCTCCAACCCCTTACTGATGAACTCTCATCCAGAATAGACTATAAGTCCCTTAAAATCAACAATCAACAAGACTGTTCCTCCTGTTTCCATCTCAGTAAGAGTGGCATTACTGTTCATTTAGCAGACCAGGCTAGAACTTTGAAATCACCATCAAACAAACAAAGGAGGGACCCTTCTGTTCTGTTCTCCATAAGATAAAGAGCTTCAAACAGCAAATACTAATCTTCCCCTACATACAACCGCCCTGACAGTGGGTCACAGGATCCTGAACTGCACTGGAGGCCGATGTGTAGAGGCCAATCGGTTGGTGAATGCACATACAACCGCCCTGACAGTGGGTCACAGGATCCTGAACTGCACTGGAGGCCGATGTGTAGAGACCAATCGGTTGGTGAATGCGAGCGTCCTTACCTTTCCTTGCTGCAGCTTCTTTCCTCAGCTTCCTCAGTTTCTCTAAAGCACGCAGAATGTCCACCATTCTTTTGGTGTCTGATTGCTTCTTCCTCACTTCAGCTAAGACCCCATCAGCAGCTGCTTTGAGCTCCTGTTCCTGGAGGGAAGAGCCCACAAGAACCTGCGTCAGGAAGCACCTGAGAGATTAGACCTCCCTGGAGGCAGGACTTCAGAGGATCGAGAGGTGCACACCACAGCCTACTGACTTTATATTTCAATTGCCTAGGCATAGCATGCTACAATGGCTCTGCCCAAGGGCCTCTTTCCTTTTGCTGATCAACTATACAACTGTGTTGCTGAGACTACCCCTCTATGTAGCCCAAGCTGGCCTTGAACTCCCCATCTTTGCTGGCAGATGTTTTTGTGCACTGTGTTTTTTAATGTCAATTTCTGTACCTACAGATTTCACTGCAGTCCAGACTCTGTCTGGCACTGTCATTATTATGAAGCATCTCCTGACTCAGTATTTTATAAAATGTTGTTCTCCACCATCTTCTAATTGGTCAATAATGAGCTGAACAGCCTATAGCTAGGCAGAAGAGGAAGACAGGACTTCTAAGTCCAGAAAAATGGAGAGGGTCTCAGGTGGGGTCCGGGAAGTCACATTGGGACATGGCTGAAGGAGGCCAAAGTCAGAAAGAACAAGGTGGCAGGTAATGAGCCACCTGGCTGGGAAATAGGCCAGGTGAGCACAGGTGGCTTAGAGTAGATCAGAATCAGCCCAGCTATAGTGCCTGAAGCTTTTAATAATTATAAAGGTCTCCACGTCATTATTCACAGCAAGGGCACACATAGAAAAGTCCCTAGTTTTACATTTGGCACTCAACGTGGGGCTAGAAATCCAAGCTTATGGGTTGAGAGAAGTCCTGGGTGGAAGGCTGAACAAGCACTCCACAGGAACAGGTGGTTCCTTTAAGACCCCGCCTTCATATCAAAGCGGGGCTCCTTTAAGATACACACACTCCCCCCTCCCTTCATATCAAAGCAGCTGCTGGGTAGGGAGCAGGAACCACAGGCTCTGTATAGGGCTCTAAAGGCAAGAACTCCCCAGAGCCTCATGCTGCTCTCAGTGGGAGGCAAAGCCCTGCACTGCAGTAAAAACTTCCTAAAGACTGCAGTTGTGGGGGGTGGGAGGGCTGAAGCCACAGCAAAGCTGTGGCAGGCTGTGTGAACCAGCACACAGCAGCCCAGCCCACGGTGTCAAATGGGCCCAAGATGACCACAGAAACACAGGCCGTGCTGAGAACAGTTAGGTGAAGGACTCATGGCATAGAGGGACTGCTCCTTGCGGTGGGGTCGGTTACCCTTTAGGAATGGTCAGAGGATGGCAACAGGTGCGCAGAAGCCAGGCCTAAACAGAGAAGCTGAAATCCCAACACAGAGCCTCTGATCAGGTAAGTATGTTTGAAAGTATGCTTAAGAGCTGAAGAAAGAAATAAACTGGGCATAGACAATCATAGAAAAAAGTTTGAAAATAATAAAATGAAGTTTCCGAAGAAAGGAGTTAGAGATTAAAAAGAAAATATTTGGGGCTGGAGAGATGGCTCAGCAGTTAAGAGCACCGACTGCTCTTCTGAAGGTCATAAGTTCAAATCCCAGCAACCACATGGTGTCTTACAACCATCTGTAATGAGATCTGATGCCCCCTTCTGAAGACAGCTACAGTGAGTGTAGTAACATATAATAAATAAAGATAAGTCTTTAAAAGAAAAAAAATATTTTCTGTGTTAAAAAAAAAAAAAAGGAAAACACAGTGACAAGAGGGCATTTGGAGCACACATAGTTCTGTTTCTATTATCAGCATGCAAATAAATAATCTTATGTTCAGTGATGATTGTTTTGTTTGTTTTTTTGGTTTTTTCGAGACAGGGTCTCTCTATGGTTCAGTGATGATTGTAATTTTATATATGCTCTTCAAGAAAGATCAGAATAGGGCTGGAGAGACGGCTCAGTGGTTAAGAGCACTGGCTGCTCTTCAGAGGTCCTGAGTCAATTCCCAGCAACCACATGGTGGCTCACAACCATCTGTAATGGGATCTGATGCCCTCTTCTGGTGTGTCTGAAGACTGCAACAGTGTACTCATATAAAATAAAAAAAATAAATAAAACAAAAAAGATCAGAATAAAGCAGATTTTGATAAGGACTGAAAGATGGGATGCTAGGTTACAGGCCACAGAAGAGAGATTAGAGGATTCCATAAACCAGAAAAAAGAATCATCAGAAGTATCCAATCTGGAACTACAGCGATGTAATTCAAGATGAGAAAAATCCATAAAGGCCTGAAGAAGTAGAATGGCAACTCAGAGATGCCATATTCTGAATTCTGAGTACAGTTTCTGTTTGAGGCCACCTTAGAGCCATGCCATACAATAGCTTATGTGTTTCATTTTGTACAGTTTGAAAATGTAAAATATGTACATATGTTGACATATCATACAATTGATACCTAGTCACAATTCCAATGGGTTTTTGCCTTGAATTCTGAAAAGGACAATTCTGAGATTGCACATTTATTAGAAATGATGGCTATTTTGGAGATGTCTTTGCAGATTGACGCTGATGATACTGCAACCTATGTATCCAGTAGAATGTAACACTTTTTTTAGACATTGTGGCCTAAAACATGTTACAGATGTATCTTACAATCCTACAGGTCAGGCAATTGTAAAAGGATCTAGCTATGCTTTAAAGGAGAAGCTCATAAAACAGAAGATATAGGATCTCCCAAAAATAGATTAAATGATGCTCTATTGAATTTTTTAAATTTAAATGTCAATGAGACACATAGCACAGCTGCTGAAAAACACTGGATTTTAGAAAGGACTGTGGAATTAAGCAGCCTATATATGTGATGACCCCAGAATGGAAGTGTGCTGTGTTAGGGGAGAGATTTTCTCTTTGTTTCAACAGCAGAAGAAAAGCTATGGATTCTATCCAAATTAATAAAGATCAGATTTGGGGAGACCTTCTGAAAATTCTGGCTGTAGACATGAAGAAAGAAACTAAGAAGAGCAAAGCAGGTAGTGAATGTTGACCTCTCTACATGGGAACAGCTCTGAGACTGGCTGAGAAAGGATCTCTACACGGCCAATAAATCTTGTTGGCTAGAGTCCTCAGGAATTATTATTACATGTCATCCTTTCATATGGCATGGATGGAAAAATTTTTAAAAAGATTTATTTATTTTATTTACATGAATACACAATCCCATTACAGATGGCTGTGAGCCACTGTGTGGTGCTGGGATTCGAACTCAGGACCTCAGGAAAAGCACTCAGTGCTCTTAACCCCTGAGCCATCTCTCCAGCCTGCATGGATAGAAATTTATATTACAGTTTGGCTATACAGTCCAAACAGACTTCTAAGTTGATAGATGCCTTTCTCCTGCTCAAAGAGCAGAGAATCGTCTTCAGCTAAGTTGTGCACACTTCCTCACATGTGCTAATGAAGAAATGTATATTACTTTTAAAAGTTTATATGTTTACAGAGCAAAAGGACCAAACACGAAAGAAGACAAGTAGCCCAGGTGATCCAACCTCACAGACTGCTTCAATAGCGTCTCCTTAAATATCTACATCAAAACCAAGTTCAAAACAGCTAAGACCATCCAGTCACAACTTTAGTTAAGCCCTGCACTTTGCCATCACACAGAGACTGGACAACAAAAGTACTGCTAGCTTTCTTAGGACTTGGCCAATATCCCAATTTTCTTAGGGTTCCCAAAAGAAAACACTGCCCCAAGACATCAGGAAGCAATTTTAAGAGAATGCTCCATTCCCAAAAAGTGGGATGGGTGGGTTTTGATTGTTCCCTGGGCGATGGACCTTTGTTGTCGTTTAAGTTGTCACAAGTTGTTAAAGCTCTTAGTCAGGGAGGAAACAAAGTAAAGGAGTTAGATTCAGGGATCTCTCTCTTTCTCTCTCTTTCTCCTTCCGCTATCCCTCTTCCTCTCCTATCTAGTGTTGCAGGGAGAGGTAGGGAGAAGGGCTGAAAAGGAAACAGGGGGTATAGGAATGAAGGGATAGAAGGGTGGATTCCTGGATTACCTTTACACTAAAGAGCATTAACAAGACAAAATATTTTACATTTGGTATGCATTTTGTATACTAACACAAATTTAAGGGTTTTGTTTGTTTTTTTTCTACAAATACTGTACATATGTTTCAACTTGTTAAAGGTATTGTACCTATGCAACTCATTTGAAAATGCAATGTAAAAGGCTAGTCCTTTTGTAAGCTGTTATTACAAACTCTTTAAGATAATTAAGAAACGCTGGGCAGTGGTGGCGCATGCCTTCAATCCCAGCACTTGGGAGGCAGAGGCAGGTGGATTTCTGAGTTTGAGGCCAGCCTGGTCTACAGAGTGAGTTCCAGGACAGCCAGGGCTACACAGAGAAACCCTGTCTCGAGTCCCCCCCCCCCCCAAAAAATATATAATTAAGAAATACAACTTAGTAGTCAATCAAACTTACAGCCATGTTAGGTACTAGTTTAGTTTAGTACAGAAATAAGCTTTCTTTAGCCTCCTGTAGATTTTTTTCAAAGTTGAACAGATAGTAACTAGCTAGAAATAAGCAACATTTCCTATTCAGATATACTACAGATAGACAGATGGTCTTCAAAAAACTTCAGAGATCTACAGAATATGGCATTTAAGATGTTTTATTAATAAAGGGCTTTCATGACATTGAAACACAATTCTTCCTGGCAGCATCCCCACTCTACTTCAATGATGATGAGCATTGCTGGGCAGTGGTGGCACACGCCTTTAATCCCAGCACTTGGGAGGCAGAGACAGGCGGATTTCTGAGTTCAAGGCCAGCCTGGTCTATAGAGTGAGTTCCAGGACAGCCAGGGATACACAGAGAAACCCTGTCTCGAAAAACCAAAAAAAAAAAAAAAAAAAAGATGATGAGCATCAAAGAACCTTCATGTGGAGTTTGCTTCAATTTTGGCTGCCACAGGGCAAGAAAGTGCCCTTGCCTAAACTGCAGACAGCATGCTGTCCCAGCTGTAGGCAAGCAGAATATGGAAGAAGCCAACCGCCAGACTTTGCAAGGACAAGGTAGGCAAGTCCTTCATAATTCTTGCTTCACAGGAAAGTCTGTCCTATGCTGGGCCAGAATGCAGTGGAACCTTGGGTGTCTGTCCAGGCAGTCAGCTGTGTCTGTCATTTCTATAGTTTTGGAAGCTACTTGCTTCCAAATTTTAATTTCCTGTTTACTCAGGTAATTTTTAATTCCTTCTCAGGTCTCTCATGGGGTTGAAGACTAGATAGTTATAGTCTCATACCTAAGCTTAAGTTGTTTAGAATTCAACAAAATGTTTTAAGGCCTAAAAAGATATTTATAGGTTGGTAAATGCAAGTTATGATAGAAAGTGATTTAAGTACAGAACTTTGGACTCACCGAGACAGGACAGACAGTAGAGTACTTTCTCTGAGGTTGCTAAATACAAATGAACTAGATATTGTGAATGTAATTTTACCTGATAGTTTTCATAACTGTTCTTCCTGCATATTTTATTAATGTAAGAGAAAGAGCCTTGTATTAGACTAAAAGATATTACTTCGACCTCCCACAGGTGTGATCTACCTCTCCCAGCTGACCATACAGCCTTCTCCCCCTTTTTTGGTTTTCTTTTATTTATTTCTGAGATGGTCTCACTCTGTAGGCTAGGCAGGCTTCAAAGTGCAGCACTCTACCTGCCTCAGCCTCCTGAGTGCTGGGATCACAGATGTGAGCCACCCCACCCAGCTCCATTATAACCTTCTTTAAGGGAATGCCTGAATCTAATTTACCTTGTCAAGCTGGAACTCTAAAAAGGGAGATTAACAGACCTGAAAGATCAGGCTCCTAAGGAGGCTAAGGAATGAACTGAAAAGCCTAGGACTCTACAATACCTCAGAGTAACACTCTAAATTTGCCCTTCACTGCTCCCAAAGAAGGCTTCCACACAACCATCTTTCACACATGGGAGGCCAATCTTCCTGAGACTTGCCTTCCACATCCTCATCCACTTGCCTAGTTCTCTCTCCTGTCTGTCTTATATAAGTGCCTGCAATTCCACCATTACAGCCAATGATCGTGCCTTCAGTCTTCTGCTAGGAAACTACCCTTGGCTGGAACTACTGCTTTTAAGGCTCAGTTCAGATGCCATTAAATTATCTGGGAAGCCTCCCTCCAATGACCTAGATGGCTATCCCTGGGCCCCTTATAATATCTTCAGTTGAAAACTTTACACACACCATGCTGTACTGACAGGACCCCTTACAAGGCTCTAAGCAACCAAAGAGCTCTATTTTACTTTCTATCCCTGTCATCAGACACTAGACCTGACACCTAATGAACCCTTACTAAATGTTTGCTGAAGTGACTCAAAATTTTTTCAGACTAAAGTACTGCTTCCCTTGTGCTGACATTCCTAAGGGTACAATGCTAAATCTCACTATCAATACACTTTCCAGCAATGCTATATTGGCCTCTAGGGCAGTGGTAGAAGACACTGGGAAAAAGGAGATTGTGCTGGCTAGTTTTATATCAGCTTAACACAAGCTAGAGTCCTTTGGGAAGAGGGAAACTCAATTGAGAAGCCATCCCCTGCACCACCACCAGACAGGCCACTGGGCAAGCCTGTGGTGTATTTTCTTAATTAATGACTGATGTGGGAGGGGCCGGTACAATTGTGGGTGGTGCCACCCTTGGGCAGGTGGTCCTAGGTATATAAGAAAGCACCAGAGCAAGCCATGAAGAGCAAGCTACAAGTAACATTTCTCCATGACCTCTGCATCAGCTCCTGTCTCTGGATTCCCGCCCTGACTAGCTGTAATGACGCACTGAGATGTGGAAGTGAGATGGACCCTTCAACTTCAAGTTGCTTTTGCTCATGGCATTTCATCACAGCACTAGAAACCCCAACTAAAACAAGTGTTAGCTGACTGTGCAAAGCAGGAGGGGCAGAAGGACCCTTAGAACTGCTCAACAAGATCTGAACATGGCCAATAGACATGCTAGCATGGAAGGGCAAAAGCTCCAATATCTCAGCCTAGACAACTAGCTGAGAGCAAGAGAAACTGTTTTCCCCAGGGACAAGCACCTCAATTCATTATCAGTGGTCAGCCCTGAAATCATATACATACAAGTAACATCAAACGTACTAGTCAGGTTGTATTTATGTATATTTGTAACAATAAGTAAAGAAAACGAGGCCACGAATTTGAGAGAGAACAAGGGAGATGCATTGGAGAGGCTGGAGGGAAGAAAGGGAAAGGGGGAAATCATGTAATTGTATTTTCAAAAACTAACACACACACACATACACACACACACATAAAGCTGCAGGGGGCTGGAGCGAAGGCTCTGCAGTTAAGAGCACTGTGACTCTTACAAAAGACCAGGGTTCAATTCTCAGCACCCATACTGTAACTCTAGTTCATCACCATCTGTA
This sequence comes from Uromys caudimaculatus, assembly GCA_028551405.1. NCBI lineage: Eukaryota > Metazoa > Chordata > Mammalia > Rodentia > Muridae > Uromys > Uromys caudimaculatus. The sequence continues at coordinate 53,020,034 of CM052706.1, forward strand.
ACTCTAGTTCTGGGGGATCCAATGTCCTCTTCTGACTCCATAGGCAGTAGGCACACATGTGGTGCACATGCAAACATACAGGCAAAACAATCACAAAAAAACAAAATGAATAAATCTGAAACAGTAACAATAATAACAGCATTCAAAGGAAATTCGGATACCTTCAACCAACACTTGGCAAATCCTACTTTCTCCCTGGTTCTACTGAAGAACATGAGACAGACAAGCTTTGAAATCAGACAACTTGGGATTATATCTGAAGTAATATTGGTACAAACTTGTGTGACTGCTGTCAAGTTAACTGCTTTAAGTCTCAATCTGTAAAAGTAGGGTAGTGAATTCCTCAGGACTGTGTGTAGGACACTAGGGTAGTGTCTACTATAGATGCGAATGCTGAACTGGGGTGAGGAAGGCATGTACAGAATAGCGCTGCAACCTGGGAGGCCAGGGATTGGTTATGCACACAGAGTACTGTGTGGACCTTGTGGCTGTCAATCTGTTGACAGTGCTTTCCCTTCTAATCTGCACTTGCTACTGCATTGTTTTTTAATATAGTTTTCTTTCTATTGTTGCAATTTTGTGTGAGTCCTTATTTCAATCATTTGCATAAGAGGTCGAGTACCTGGAAACACCTGAACCAAACAGACCCACATACATTGGGATTCACAGTATCAAATTGATAAACAAATGAATCCAAGAGAGAACTATTATCAACCTCATCAGCCAATTAGGTTATAAAGGTCTCTAGGTGTAGTCCAAGTCCTCTAAATTTGCATGCCTTAGGACAGTATAAAAGATAATACGAAGACCGGTTAGTACTGCACATCAGTTAAGTGGATCCAACTTTGAAGCAGGACACACAAGGTGTGTCCTCCCAGAAAAGCACCAATGTGAACCTGCCGTGTGTTTAAGTTTTATGCACCACACATCGTCAACACGGAATAGAGAGAGCAAAGTGACAAAGGCTAGTTTTCACGGATAAGCATCCAAGCTAACTAGCACGCAGATTCGGGTTCCAGTGACCACTGCTCCAACCACGGAGCGCACAGTGGTTCTCACCCGCTTCTTTTCCTCCACTTCCTGCACGCACTTCACCCTCCAGCGGTCAATCTCCTGCTCCCGTTCCGTGGCCTGCGCGGCCTCCGCCTCCCGCTCAGCCTCACGTTCCCGGGCCCTCTCACGAAGCCGCAGCCGGCGGCGCCGGACCCTCTCCAGCCTCCGTCGCGCCTCGCCCACATAGGCGGCCTGAGCCAGCGGCTGCAGCCGCTCCGCTAGCTCCGCTCGCAGTGGTGCCACCTGAGCGTGCAGAGAGACCCAGGCAGCTCCGTCGGCCTCGGCCTCGCGCAGGGACTGCCCCAGGCTGCGTAGGCGCCGCACCAGGCGCAAAGCGGCACGTAACCGCGCGCGCACTTCGCCCAGGCTGGGCCCGGCGGGTGTGCGCGCGGTCCTAGGGCCGCCCGGCCGCCGGGGGTTCCCGAACACCGCCTCCAGCCACTGCCGATCGCGCAGGCGCTGCAGGGCCGCGTCTCCAAGCACGTCGGGCGGCGGCGGCGGCGCCTCGGCCCAGCGCGGGCTCCAGGGCGGCCCGGGACCTGGAGGCGGTGGCCGTGAACGCTCGACGGCGTCGGGCCCCGGGAAAGGCCGGCACTGCGGCGGCGGCGGCGGCAGCGGTGGGGGTGGCACCGGGAAGAAGGCGCCGCCGCCGCGGGAAGCCTCGGCTGGGGCGCGGGGCTGCAGAGCCAGCGGAGGCTGGAGGAAGGGGGCGGATGCCCCCGGGAAGGGGCCGGGTCGCTGGGGAAGAGGCGGCGGGAAAGCGGGAGAGGGCAGCGGCGGGGGCGGACAGCCGAATGGAGCGGAAGGCGGTGGCTGCGGAGGCGGCGGTCCCTGGCGGCTCTGGGCGAAAAAAGGTGGCAGGGCCATATCTGTAGTGCAGCAGCTGCGAGCAGTGACAGTAATCTGTATACTTCTTTATCCGGGTTCCAGGAGGAAGTGACGTGTTCAATGTGCGACCGCCGTTTTCACTGTCCTCCCGGAAGCTGGGCGCACTGCAGCACATTGGTTTGTTATTGCCAGGAAGCGTTGGTGAATACCCCCAAAACCAACAAGGAGCCGTCTACGATGTAATAGCATTAGGGTCTCTAATGCTCGGGCTTGTACTACTCTCCTTCAATCCAATCCTGACACAGCAGGACAGGAAAGGAAAGCGGAGCAGCCCCGACCCCTCAGTAGGACAAGTTTTTACAGGAAAATAGGAGCGAAGGAGGGGGTGTTCATTCTGGCAAGCATCTAATAGAATGACTATAAGCCAACAGGTGGAGTTTCTAAAGCAAGACAGTATTTGATCACAAAAAGTCTGAAAGTACATCTGAAACAATCAGACTAATCTTTGATTAACTGTTGCTAGAAAGTAGCTAGGGAGTAACTCTGGCCAAGGACAAGCCGTCTGCTAAGTTGATGCAGCTTGAGTTCTGCTGCAGGTCAAGTTCTCAGGTTTTTTTTCTCTTCTTTAAGATGGAGACTGGTCCCAAGATGGAGTAGGTTTGGCTTCTCAGTTTCAATCTTGAATTCAAAAGTCCTGACATTTTTGAGTGTTCTAGAGGGACTTTAGACACAGCCAGAAGCTCCAGCTTCTGAAAGACAAGAAAGAGTAAATTATGAGAGGAACACAGGATAGAAGCAACATGTGCTAGTAATTTGTAGTTTGTCTGCCAAGTGGGTCTGAAAGAATGAAGGGTATAGAGCACAGAAACACTAAGAGAAGCTAGGTGGTCTTGGAGAGATGGACGTTATAGTGTTCGGATCTCATATCTTTTGTTTGTTTGTTTGTTTGTTTGTTTTGATTTTCTGGCTGTTCTGGTTCTGTAGACTCAGCTGGCCTCGAACTCAAATCCACCTGCCTCTGCCTCCTCATTGCTGAGATTCAAGGCATGAGCCACCACCACCTGGTTCCAGGGTGTCATGTTTTAAGAAAACTGAAAAACTAACACTTTTAAGCCAGAATTGTAAAGGGAAATTCTTCCATCTTATTAGTTTAAAAGGTTAAACTTCTTTGGTATAAATTTAAGATTCATATTCAGCTGAAAAAAAAAAAGAAAAAAAGAAAAAAAAACAATACAAGCTGGGCAGTGGTGGCACACGCCTTTAATCCCAGCACTTGGGAGGCAAAGGCAGGTGGATTTCTGAGTTCGAGGCCAGCCTGGTCTACAGAGTGAGTTCCAGGACAGCCAGGGCTACAGGGAGAAACCCTGTCTCGAAAAAACCAACCAACCAAACAAACAAAAAAACCCAAAGGATCCTGTGTGTCATTTATCCCAGTTTCCCACCTGCAACATCTTGTAAAGCTGCAGTGCATTTTCCCTTTTAGAACCATACCATTTTTATCCCTTAATCTACCTTCTGAAATCTCAGCCACCACTAATCTCCATACCAAAAAAGTTGCAATTGAGCACGCACACGTGTGTGTGTCCATTAATCCACGAGTGCACTCAAAAGAAGGCTGAGAGGGTGTGGTGTGTTATTGGAACTGGAGATTTGCTTATCTATCCAGGTCTTGTTAGTATTATTCCTAACTGGATCCCATAATACAAACTTATACTTCTGTTTGGTCATTTTGTCCCTAGCGGGGTAGGGAGTGGGATTAAAGGCCACCGCCACCTTGTTCACTGTAATCTAGAATTTAGAAACAACTTACAGAGATCCACTTGCCTCTGCTGTGATTAAAGGCATGATCTACCATTGCCCTGCTCAAATAGTTTATCTTAACTCCAAAACACACCAGGTCTTAGAGATTTAGAAACAAAGTTTGAACTGTAGTAACTCTTTGAATTTACTTGAAATATTTTAAATCTCTTAAATGTGTTTTTAATACCAAACAACAAAAATATATGAAGTGGAAATTTCTGGTTTCTTTGGAGACTCAGTAGTGGTGTGTAATGGTTCTCTGGAAACTGTCCTATGAGAGGATGTTTCTGCTGAAGCAGAAACACAAGAGGGTATTTTGCTGAGAACAGACGTGTTTTTCTGGAAGCAGCCTAGAAAAAGGGCATGTGGTGTTTTGCTAGAGTGGATGCTTGAGAGAACATGTGATGTTTGGAAAGCGTATAAATATAAGCCAGCAGACAGTGGACAACACTGAATGGTATTGGTTCTCCTTGCCATTCTTTTCTGGTATTCATTTGTTGGGACTATATAAAAAGAAAGACCACCAAAGAACTTCTGGTTGTGTTCAGGGAGCTTCCTGCCTCTCCGGCAGACTTCGGCGGATTGGCAGAGCCTTGTGATTTCTTCTGGATCAAACTGCTGTTGCTGATTCATGAATGGTGTTTGTGAGTGGATCAAGCCGCTGCTGCTGATTCATGTGAACTGAACTGATATCCTGACAATGCAAATTGGGTTTGCTCCAAAGAACTATTTCAAAACAGGTCCACATCCTCCTTTGCCCTATTAACCTTTTCTTTCCACTGCCTCTGGTGGGTGGCAGTGGAAGGGAGGCTAAAGCATTTAAGAATTCTTATTAAAAGTAGGTTTTGGGACTGGAGAGATGGCTCAGCGGTTAAGAGCGCCTACTGCCCTTCCGAAGGTCATGAGTTCAAATCCCAGCAACCACATGGTGGCTCACAACCATCCGTAATGAGATCTGATGCCCTCTTCTGGGGTGTCTGAAGACAGCTACAGTGTACTTACATATAATAAATAAATAAATGAATAAATTAATTAATTTTTTAAAAAGTAGGTTTTGAAAAATATAAGCCTACAAATATCTTTTTTATTTAAGAAGAAAATGCAAAGCCGGGCAGTGGTGGCGCACGCCTTTAATCCCCGCACTTGGGAGGCAGAAGCAGGTGGATTTCTGAGTTCGAGGCCAGCTTGGTCTACAGAGTGAGTTCCAGGATAGCCAGGGCTACACAGAGAAACCATGTCTCGAAAAACCATAAAAAAAAAAAAAAAAAAAAAAAAAAAGGGAAGAAGAAAATGCAAAAGCTGGTGTCCAAGGTGGCCTGGGCAATCTACAGTCTAACATTCTAACATGGAATTAAGATGTGGTTTAAGAAAACTCAGTTTTCATTTCATACCTTATAAGGCAAGTGTGCCTTTGGTAAATTATCATTCAAAAATATTATTTTTCATTTTTATGTTTTTATGCTTGACCAAATGAAAGGCATTTGTTAGCTGTTGTTCTTTTCTCAACATTAAAAAATTTAAAGTTAATTAAACACTATGTAATCTATGGGGGGGTGTGTTGTTACCCCTTTCTGTTTATTAAGCATATCTTTTAAAGTATGATTAGATCTTTCTATAATTGTTTGTCCTGTAAGAGTGTGTGGTATACCTATTGTATTAGGGTTTTACTGCTGTGAGCAGACTCCATGACCAAGGCAACTTTTATAAGGACAACATTTAATTGGGGCTGGCTTACAGGTTCAGAGGTTCAGTCCATTATCATCAAGGCGGGAGCATGGCAGCATCCAGGCAGGCAGGGTGCAGGAGGAGCTGAGAATTCTGCATCTTCATCTGAAGGTGGCTAGTGGAAGACTGGCTTCCAGGCAGCTAGGATGAGGGTCTTAAAGCCCACTCCCACAGTGACACATCTACTCCAACAAGGCCAGACTTTCTAATAGTGCCACTCCCTGTGCCGAGCATATACAAACCATAACACCTGTACTATGTTTATGTTGTAATATGCAAGAAACTGTTTCACTTTACTAGAGACATATGCTGCCTATTGTCAGTCTTAATTTGTACAGGTATCCTCATAACAGCCATAACTTCTAATAAATATGTAATTATAGAATCAGCCCTTTCAGAACTTAAAAGCAGTTGCCCATTGAAATCCTTAATACCTATAGTACACATACTTTAATTTCCAAACTCTGCAAAATGAAATACATCCATTTGCCAAATTTCATTTCCTTGGGTACCTTTGTGGGTTACTTCCTGCAAGTAATGGAGTTTGGTTATATGAAGAACAAGAAGGACATTTCCTTATAATTTCCTTGGCTTGTTGCCAAGTGATAGAAAAAAATCTGTCTTCAAATATTTGCTGTTAACATGGCATTTCTTATAAAATTCTGAGCTTCTAGCACATTTTTTATTAATAGCTGATAAATTTCACCATTATCTTCTGCTAGAGGGTCTGGTAGACTCCTGGGGTCTGATATGTGTTATATACAGTGGTTGGTTTTTATTTCGGATTACTTGTGTTTTAATAAATAGCAGAGTTAATTCTGAACCATCTGGGATAAATTCAGCAGTTTCAATATGTAAAACAACTCTTTTTGCATATTGAGAGCTCTAAGGCACTTTACTTATTTTTTTTCCTTCCCTCCCCTCCCC
>CM052706.1:53026866-53074252 GCA_028551405.1 Uromys caudimaculatus
TTGGCTGTGGACTCCTGGTGTCACAGGCAGAGGTTTCCCCCTGCAAGTGAGATCGGGAAGTTTCGGAGTCTTTCTGTTCCCGGGTTCTCAGGCCCGGGATCCCGGCAGATCCGGGCGGGTCTGGGCGAGAGGTGCTGCTCCCCTCCACTTTACTTATTTTGCCTGACTTATAACCTACCTTTCTTGATTCATTTACATCAATATAGAATGTAGGGGATCCAGAAATTGTTGTCGTTTTTACTATGCAAGGGAGAATCTAATTAGTTCTTTTTATAAACTATTAATAAATATTTTTTGTTAATCTCTCCCCACAAAAAAATTACTGCAAGCTCTTTGCAAATGTTCATTTTCTGCCCGTAACAAGGCAATTTCAGCATTAGTAAAAGGTACCACAATTTCTGCTGGGTCTATTCCTGCTAATTGACAAAGTATTGCAGAATATTTGATCACACTGTGAATCCAATTATTTACTAGAACCCTGTTTCTAGTTGTGGTGTGACTCAGCCCTTAGCACACACCTTTAATCCCTCTGACTGGAATACAGACATGCCCTTAGTATATACCTTTAATCCCAAACAATGAAGGTAACAGTTAGTTTTTAGAAAGAAGCACTCAAGTTTGAAAGTGATGTCTAATTGAGTGGCCAGAATGAGACAGAGAATGAGAAGGAGATAGTAGATTAGAACACATTGCCAAAGTTAGTGTGAGGCCAGGCAAAGAATCCAGGAGAGGCAGAGAGAAAGAAGCCAGGCTGAATCAGTTAGTGTGGGAGGAGTTTGAGCCAGAGCAGCCACGTTGAACTAGCCAACAAAAATTCAGAAGGAGCTAGAAAGGGTGATCTTGTTCAACAGTAAATCTCAGAGTCTGAAAAACATTCTAGGCCTAGATTAGAGTTTATAGAAGTCTAGAGGCTTCTGGGACTAGGCCTAGGTTAGCAGCTGGAAGCAGTAAGGGTCAGAGACAACAATTACAACAAATACAGAGAAGAAGATACATTTACAACAAAGTCTCATTTTTCTTTTCAGATTCAATTCAGAAACCTTTTCTACATAGGTCTTTAATTTTTTACTGTTTGTATGCTAAAGAATTCATTCTAAATGTTATCTTATTTCTGTAAATACTCCTGTGGGAGAATGAGTAGAGGGCAAAATAACCAAAATACAATCCAGCTTTGGATCCAAATGACCTACATGTGCATCCTGTAATTTCTTTTCTACGAAAGCCAATTCTCTCTCACCCTCAGCTGATAATTTTCTTGGATTATTTAAATTCTTATCACCTTGTAAGGTTTGAAATAAATTACTTAGCTCTTGGGTAATTAATCCAATTGTGGTCCGTAGCCAGTTAATATCTTCTAGCAATTTTTGAAAATCATTAAGAGTTTATAATTGATTCTTGATTTATACTTTCTGTGATCATATTTTCTGTAGACCTATCTTATATCCTAGATAATTAACATAATATCTTCTTTATATTTTTTCAAGAGTAATTTGTAATCTCCAGCAAGTCAAAATTCTCTTTACTTCATCAAACATTTTTTTTTGTTTTTTCGAGACAGGGTTTCTCTGTGTAGCCCTGGCTGTCCTGGAACTCACTCTGTAGACCAGGCTGGCCTCAAACTCAGAAATCCACCTGCCTCTGCCTCCCAAGTGCGGGGATTAAAGGTGTGCGCCACCATTGCCCGGCTTCTTCAAACACTTTTTAAGGTATCTGCATCTGAATCAGCCAGTAAGTTATCATCCAAATGATGGCAAATTATAGGTTAAGGAAACTATTTATGAATTATGTCTAATGGCTCTTGTACAAAATATTGGCACATGTTGGGCTATTTCACATTCCTTGTGGTAAGACTTTCCAATGATATCTCTTTATTGGACAACTATGATTTTAAGTAGGTACTGAGAAAGTAAACCTTTCCCTATAATACTCATGCAAAGGGATTGTGAAAAGGGAATCTTTTAAATCAATTATTATCATAGATCTTGACTTTAGTAACAAAGAAGGCAATAGGATTCCAGCTTGTAAACAGTCAATTGGCTGAATCATCTTGTTTATGACTCTTAAATCTGTGAACATCCTCCAGCTTCCTGATTTCTTTTTATAACAAACACAGAAGAATTCCATGGGCTAGTAGACTCTTCAGTGTGTTGAGCATTTAGTTGATCCTGCGCCAGCTGTCCTAGTACCTATAACATTTCTTTTGTCATAGAACAATTGATCTACCCATCTGGACTTATCAGTTAGCTGTTTCAAAGGTGGGGTACTTGGTACTTTTGAAAAACCAACACATGTTGTGTCCTGCTTTTGGACAACATGGACAGTGTTCCTGATAATATCTCTTAATATTTTTCTCAGAAACATTATTTTATTTTTGTTTCTGAGATTGGAGGAATGTTAAGCTGTGTTTTCCATTGATGCAACAAATTACATCCCCATAAATTCATGGCTGTATTAGCCACAATGGTTTTAATTTTTCTATTTGGTTTTTTGTTTGTTTGGTTGGTTGTTTTTTTGGTTTTTTTTTTTTTTTTTTTTTTTTTTTTTGGTTTTTTGAGACAGGGTTTCTCTGTATAGCCCTGGCTGTCCTGGAACTCACTCTGTAGACCAGGCTGGCCTCGAACTCAGAAATCCACCTGTTTCTGCCTCCTAATTTTTCTATTTGTGCTTCTGGTTCTATACACTCGACCCATCTTGCATTTTGTTTCACCTGAGATAAAGTTTCAATCCCTAGAAACTGAATATTTACCTCCTGGAGAGGTTAATCTGGGTGCCAAGATTTTGGTGAGATTATAGTTACATCTGCTTTTGTGCTTACTAAATCCTCAATTTCAATGCCATTTATTTGCATTTTTGGCTTTGGTCTCTGATCATTATAGCAATTTGCCAAAAATTCTTCTTTTTTAGTCTCTCCTAAATTTTTTTTATGTACCAAAGCTGTTCTGATCTTGATTATATCCAGAGCAGTGTTGTTTTTAACAACAGGACTTTTTTTTTTTTTTAAGATTTATTTATTTATTATATGTAAGTACACTGTAGCTGTCTTCAGACACCCCAGCAGAGGGCATCAGATCTCATTATGGATGGTTGTGAGCCACCATGTGGTTGCTGGGATTTGAACTCAGGACCTTCGGAAGAGCAGTCAGTGCTCTTACCCTCTGAGCCATCTCTCCAGCCCAACAACAGGACTTTAATCTTTTAATTGCTTTTCGGATAAGTTTCTCTGATACTTAAAGGAAATGGTTGAATCAAAATTGATATCAGGGCCTGAGGGCCCCCCCAGGGCTTTTCCTGAAGGCAAAGGTTACCTTGCCAGTCCCTTGTTGATCTGCATTTATTAGTCCAATGCTGGCCTTTGCCATACCTTGTACATACTCCAGGAGACTAAGCCTTCTTTTTGGATTATCTCTAGAAAAAACATTGTTTCTAGGAATGCCTTGCCTACAGTCCCTTTTCAAAAGATCTTTGCTTACCACAATTAAAACATTTTTGACATTTTGATTTTTCTCAACCCTAACAGACCAACTTCCTGCTATATAATACCAAGGTTCAGGTATAGCAGGAATCGCAGTTGTCTCATTACCAAGAGCTAAAAATACACCCAATCACTGCTAAATCTCATGCTAGCATGATGCCAGCTGATTGAAAATGGTTGCCTATTGCAAATGTCTGTTTTGCTTGTATTTTGAAGCGATTTTGGGGAAAATTGACCATGAACCGAACTGAGCACTTCAATGAGTAAACAGTCAACTTGATACTCAACAAGGGGTGGATATTTACAGAACTCGAAGTCTGATGAGGGAGAATTTAGCAAGGATTATCTTTCTCTTCCTGATTCAAGTGATGGTTATGTTGATGAAGCATTGAGTGAAAGTGAAAATAATGATTCTGAAAATGAAAGAGTGTTGGAAGAAGGGGACATGCCTGTGCCCCTCAATCAAGTGATAGGGGAGATGCTGCTGAGTGATGAGGTTGGACTAGGAACTTTGTGGCACCAAATGTGGATCTAAGCTTCAATGAGGATGATAAAGGACCAGTGAGCATTCCAGGTCATATCCCTGAGGAAACCACAAAAATAGATGCTCTCTCCTTATCAGGATGCCTTCTGGCAGAATTTAGCAGAAAAGAGAAAGTTACATGCCATCAAATGCATGCAGAAAAGCCAAACTACTGTTATTCCAAGGACTTAAAGGATGCTTCTGTGGATGAAATGAAAGCTGTTATTGGGCTCAGAACATACATGGAGTACTTGTGTATAAAGTCAAGCTATGAGGATTATTGCTCAAGTGAGGGATCTGACTTGACTGCTTGTAGCTTATGAGCAGGATGTAAACATTGATGAAAGCTGAATATTGGTGTTAGAAGCAAGGTAAATCTATTTCTACAATCTCTCCAAGTTTCACCTAAATCTAACCACTGTTATGAATGTTATGAACAGATTTTTAGCGTATCTTTTTTTTTTTTTCTTCAAAATTTTACCCAGGAGGCCATTCAGGGGCTCAGGTCTGGTAGAGTTAAAACTTTTAGAAATTGCTTCTATCAGAGTAGCATCATAAACATGAGATCCAATATCAGCCATATTTCTAATCCATTTCATCTATCAATGCTGATTTTGCCTTTAAAGGTCTAGTCACCCTTTTGCATTCTGAATTAGCATTTTCAAAAGCCAAAGTTTTGATGAGTATTTTTCTTACTTCTGAATCTGATACTATTCTATTTATAACTGGATTCAATATTTGTTAAACATCAGTGAAGGCTTCTTTTAGACCTTATATAATTCTAGTAAATGACTCAGACCCCTTTCCTGATTCTTCAACTTTGTGCCAAGCATTTAAATCTGCTAAACCACATAGCACCAAAGTATGATCATCAAATTCAAGCTGCCGTTGTAACTTAGCATATTGACCTTCACCTACCAACTGGTCCTGGGAAATATCTCTAGCCCCATTTTGTTTTTCTATGGCCCTGGCTTTCTCTTTTCACCATTTTCGCCATTATACATGAGGACTAGCTTCCAGTATTGTTGTTGCTAAATCTTTCTATAATTGGTGGATAATTCTGTCCTGAGTTGCTCATGAATTTAATATCTGCTTCACATAGGGTGAATGCATACCATATGAAAGCATTGCTCCTTTGAATCTCCTCAAATCTATGTCTATAGGATTCCATTTAACTTCTTCATAACCTTGGGGGTGTCTATCATCTGCTGGTAAGTCTTGTATAGTAACTGGATAAACTAAGGTTGGCTAGCCAACATTGGGCTGCACCTCTTTAGTTTCTTCATATAGTGGTATGGGTAGGTTCTTGCCTAAATTCTTCTGTCTATGTCTGATTATTTTTCTTATTTTCATTTATAAGTCTTGTAAGGCTTGTATCTTATCAATCCATTTTTCATATTGGACATAAAAACACTATGGCTATTAATAAAATATGAATTACCAGACTGATAGTAATTATAGGTGGTAGCATGTCAATCTAGTCATTTGTCTTTTTATTTTCTCCTATTTTCTGGCCATCTAAAATAGAACTATACAGGATCCTAATGCCCTCTATTATGATATTTCCCATCCTAAATGTGGAAAATATTGTGCTTTTAATATTACTTAACTCTCTCCTTGAGGACTTCCCAGGAGACTTACTAAATCTGATGGCTTCTCAGTTTGTCCACAGCTGGTATGATTTCTGTCAGTGTGGTTGGTGTGCTACACATTGGAGTACCAAATGTTTTTTGTTTTTTTTAACACAATCTTAATCCTTCGATTTTACCAATGAAGACCAGGGGTCAGATGTCCCTTTCCTTCTACTTCCTCTACCCATCTTCCTGACTCCCTCTTACTCTCTGTGTTTTTTTTTTTCTCTTAATAATCCTATGTTCACTTCCTGTCAACTGGTTGCTTGCTCTGTCTTTTGCCTATGGTTGACTTTATTTAATCATGTTTACAATATTCAAGCAGAAAGATCTTGGATTAGAAGTGTGTGCTAAGGCTGAGCCACACAACTAAAAAAAGGTTTTTCCAATAACACAATCTCTGGTTTCACAGTGTTTCTCTAGCGTGCACACCACACACACACACACACACACACACACACACACACACACACACACACACGCGAGTGAATTTGTGATGGTACTTCTGCAATTCAGTTGAGTTCGGAAGACATTTAGGAGTTGTTTCCCTCCTTCCACCACATGGATCCTGGGATTGAACTGGAGTTGGCAGCAGACACATTTACCCTCTCAGCCATCTGGATGACCCATGTTTTGCTTTTATTCTGATGACACCTGATCTGAAAATAATAAGAAAACTGGTAATATAGAGGGCACACATTAAAGAACTATTTAAAAGTAAGCTTCCAGTCGTGTTTGCTTTCAGTCATTTCCTCAGAGCCTGCCCTTCTCAACAATGTGAAATGTGTATCTAATCATATCTAAATCTGGGTTGAAACTTTAATCTCATTACTTTCAGTAATTACCATTTTATCTGGTATCTAAGGATTTTGTTTTGTTCTTTTGAGACAAGGCCTCAATAAAGTAACCCCTGCCTGGCCTTGAACTCAGACATATGCTTTTCTCTGCCTGGACCAAAAGTATACACCACCATACCTGCCATACATATAAGGTACTGGCTGGTTTGTTTTAGAAACAAGAGTCTTACCTTTTGAATAAGCCTGGCCAAAAGCTCAAGACCATTCTCCTGCCTCAGCATTCTGAGTACAGAGATTATAGTCATAAGTCTCTACACCAGTAGACTTTTTAAAAAATATTTATTACATATAATACATTGAAGTTGAAATTTCTGATTTCTTTTTTTTGTTGTTGTTGTTTTGTTTTTTCGAGACAGGGTTTCTCTGTATAGCCCTGGCTGTCCTGGAACTCACTCTGTGGACCAGGCTGGCCTCGAACTCAGAAATCTGCCTGCCTCTGCCTCCCAAGTGCTGGGACTAAAGGCGTGAGCCACCACTGCCCAGCAAGATTTCTGATTTCTTTGGACACTCAGTTGTGTCATGTTTTTCTGGAAGCTATCTTATTATGAGAGGATGTTATGCTGAGAACAGGCAGGTATTTCTCTGAAAGCTGCCTTGTGAAAGGGCATGTGATGTTTTGCTGGAGTGAACGCTTGAGAGAGTGTGTGATGTTTAGAAAGGATTTAAAAATAACCCCAAGGTGAATGAGAAGATGCTCTTGCATCAGTTCACCTTGCAACACCTACCTGGTCTTTGCTGATGATGCTCTTGCATTGGTAAGTCTTGTAATGCTTTGCTGGTCTTTGCTGGTCTTCACTTGTCATAACTTCATAGAAACACACCAGAGAACTTCTCATAGTTTTCCAACTGCTTTTTGCCAATTCAGTAGACCCCCGTGGTTTTTTCTGGATTGAGCCACTGCTACTGATTCATGTTTGTTTTGGACTGGACTGCTGATATCCTGACAACAAAGATTCGGATCACTCTAAAGAACTACTTCTAAACCTCCCGTTTCTATTAACCTTTCTTTTCCCCTAACTCTGGAAGGTGGGCTAGAAGGGAGGTTAAAGCATTTAGGAACTCTTATTAAAGTAGGCTTTGGAGAAATCTAAGCATATATATTTATGAAGTGTAAACTTCTGGTTTCTTTGGAAAGTCAGCTGTATTTGGATGTTTTGTTGGGGCAGACATGTGAAGGAGTGTTTTCCTGAAGCACACGTGTGCAGGAATGTTTCGATTAAGCAGACACAGGTGAAAGGATGTTTGCTAAAGCAAGCATGTGAAAGGACTCATGATGAAGGATTCTTCCCTAATGACGTACATGTATTGGTTCACCTTACGATGCAGTGCTGAGCTCTGGTTATCATGACTCCATAGAGAGAAACACACTAAACAACTTCTGGTGGTGTTCTGGTGGCTTTTTGCCACTTCCACAGACTCAGGCTGATTGGTAGAGTGATGCCAGCTGATACAGACTCATGTGGTGAGACAAGATCTGTGGGATGACACTTGGTGTTTGGAAAGAGTATAAATAGGACTCAACGGACAGTGATGGAAGGCTTGCATAGCTAGCTTTGCAACACTTCTTAGTCTCACATTTTCATCTTTGCTGATCTTCACTTCGTTGAGAGAGGCACAACAGAGAACTTCTCCTGGCATCCCTGGTGGTCTCAGTCGCTCCTGCTGACTTGTGCTGACTTGGCTGAGGTCTGGCTGTTTCTGTCAGGTTGTACCAACGCTGCTGATTCGTGTTTGCCGTTCCGACACTACTGAACTGGACTGCTGGTGTATTTGTGAAGTGTTTGTGAGTGGACCGAGCTGCTGCTGCTGACCTGTGAACTGAACTGATTTCCTAACAAGGTAGATCAGATTTGCTCCAAATATTAATTTCTAAACATGTCTATTTCCCCCCATATCCTAATAACCTTTCTTTCCCACTACCTCTGGTGAGTAGTAGGCTAGAAGGGAGGTTAAAGCATTTAAGAACTCTTATTAAAAGGTTTTTGAAAAGTCAAGGCATTATACACACACACACACACATACACACACACACACACACACACACACACATACATTCATACCTACATACTGAGCCATTTCTTCAGCCCCACTTTTTTTTTTTTTAACATAGGGACAACTAAATATACGAAGCACTATAGTAGCTGTTGGCTGAAATAAACAAATGAAGCTTGATTTTTACTTTAGTAAAATTACCGTGTAGCTAGAAAGATGCAGGTAAGCTTGGGAGGTGTACTAAAGGAAGGAATCCCAAACAGAGCTTAGCTTCCATGACAATGGCTCACAAGGTAGGAGACAGAGAACCTCAGAGACACTACCAAAATGATTAAAGACTTTCAGATTATATGTGGAGTGATTCAGTTTTGGTAACAGGGACTGCTCATTTTAAAGACTGGTGAAGATGGTAGCGTCACAGAGAGTGGGGTTTGAGTTCAATGTTTTTAGCTGATGAGTGAGGATGTCAAACTGGCATCTTAAGAGCAGTGACAGGGATTTTCTTCCCAAAGTGGAGCCACCTGTTCTTGTCACTGTTGCCACCACCCAGAGAGGAGCCAAGCAGGGGATGACTTTGGCTGTTTCCCTTTCTTCCTGGTTCCCAGCCCCTCCCCCATCAAGTGCCAGCTGCTACAATCCCCACACTAGACCCCCACATCCCCAGGCGAAGGGGCTGAGTCCCAGTCCCAGAGACCCCAAGGATCCTGGAGGGTCACCATTTGCAGCAAGACATGGCAGGAACAAGAGGAAGAAATGATATTCAGTGGTGTTTTCCCCCTCAGGTGAAACAGCAGTAACTGATGACAGAAAAGAACAAAATCCAGACTCATAACAGAGGGTACAATGTTTACAGCACCTTCCAGAGCCGTGAGCCAGGATTTAACTTGAAAAGTTTAGACATATAGACCAAATAAATTCAGTGATTACCCCAGAAAAATGCTGTTTTGTCTACTAATGAGAAAATAAATTATGGGAAACCAGTGAAAGGCACGCAAGGTGAAAAGGCTGTAATTTGAAGAGGAAGGTGGAAGGCAGAGATGAGCTGCTCTAGTCACTACAGCATGGCTGCCCGTCCTTAGGCCCACTGATCTAATGGCAGAGGCCAGTCCACAAAAAAATCTGCAATGCCCACATCTCTCACAGCAACGCAATTCCCATTAACAGTGATTATGAAACTTATGTATCAGTAGATGGTTTGTGGAATAATCTCTGGCATCTGGAAATTAGACAGGAGTTTTAATATTGTGGATATCAAGCCAGCCAACATGGAAAAGCTCATGTGATTACAAGAGCAGAATTCCATCCCAGCAGCTGTAACACATCTGTACACAACAGCAGTAATGAAACTACTGGGTTATGTGAAATAAAGCCACATACGCTCTGTGACATGCATTCTAAACTGTTTGAAAAACTCAAGAACCCAGCAACAAGCTATTTTATCCTGAAACCATATCCTATATTTCTGATGTAAAATTCAGACACAGGGATTGCCATATGTTGACTAAGTCACTCATAATTTGGGACTGGTATAGAAAAAAGGCCTATGGAGACATACCAAGTACATGAATACCTCAGAAGCAAACTTTCAACACTGTATAACAACTGCATATTTGACATATTTGAATATTAGGGAATGGATCTGACAGTGTTGTCTTGACTGGATTATACAGTGATTTCTTTAGAATGAAGAAACACAAAGCAAGATATAACTCTAGAAGTATCCCAAGGAAACAGCCAGGTGATCATGGCATTCACCTTTAATCCCAGCACTGAGGAGACAGAAGCAGGCAGATCTGTGAGTTCAAGGTCAGCCTGGTCTATAATGTGAGTCCAGGACACCCAGAGCTACAGAGAAATCCTGTCTTAAAAACAAACAAACAAAAATTACTATCATCTCCATTTTCTAAGAAAGAAAGAAGCCGAGAGGAAAACACTAAGCTTCATATAGCATTGAAGCCACGTGAAGTCCATGCCAGTGGCAAGTGAAGGATGAAATAGGTGTGGACAGCCTAGACTTCAAAGGAAAGCCTGCATACAGCCTGGAGCCCCAAGGGAAGGCCATTGCTGGATTAACTGTAATCTATACATATTTCAACACCAAGTAAATTAAGCTGGCATTCCATGCAGGAGTCACCTCCTGCTTAGTGAGACAGTGAAACCTAGCACTACCTGTAACAGAGCAGTGCACTGTGGCACCCCTTTCCAAAATGACACTAAGATGTTTTACAACACACTTGATAGCCAGAGAAAGTGTGGATGCATCATAGACTGTTCTCTATGTCTGTTGGCCATTTAAGGGACAGCAAAGGCAGTGTGTGTCAGCATGAATGAATTCAACTCTTCATGCCTTCCACTGTGATGTCATCTAACCTAGTGACCACCTTCAGTCATGCTTTGGGATTGTGTCCTCATTACTCATGTCATTTGTGGCATACACTCCTCCCTGGTTTCCTGGATGCTTCCCCTCCAGGATTTTAACTCTTGCTCCTACTACTTGGTCTTGGTTGTGGCTTTTTTTTTTTTTTTTTTTTTTGGTTTTTCGAGACAGGGTTTCTCTGTGGTAGCCCTGGCTGTCCTGAAACTCACTCTGTAGACCAGGCTGGCCTCGGACTCAGAAATCCACCTGCCTCTGCCTCCCAAGTGCTGGGATTAAAGGCATGCGCCACCACGGCCCGGCTGGCATTTTTAAAAAAAAAAAAAAAAAAAAAAGGAAAAGCACACACAACGAGCGAGGAGCGAGTGTGGGGTCTGTGGTAATGGGGGAGTATGTTGTAAACAAATGTTTTAATCACAGTTGGCTGTAGTCACTTCTTGCCATGTCTGGTACCAAAAACAAGGGGGAAAACTACTACTGAATAAGTGACAAAGGACTGGGGCAGGGCAGCAGCAGGAAGACAAAATCACCACCTACACCTGAATGCACAAGGGCCCCTAGTTTTATCTTACTTTGGAGATTTTGATTTTATACCCAGTCTTTTCTGGTTAATTACTAATTGTTCTTCCAAACGCACCTGGGCTACCATGCCCTATGTTTTACTTACCCACTTAAGTTTATATCTGCTCCCTGGAAGGCTCACAAGATCCTTGAAAATCTTAGTCTATGTCCTCAGTTCGGGCTCCAAACAGGACATTTAGGTATTTTCATTAACATTTAACAAATATTGGCTGGTAGGATCAACAACTAGAAACATCAGAGGGACTTTGAAGTGCCATGAACTAACCAATCCTGAAATTAAAGCAGCTTAAGTGACATCTGTGCTCTTTAAAATGACACCAATAGCCAGGGATGGTGGCATATTCCTTTAGTCCCAGCACTCAGGAGGCAGAGGCAGGTGGATCTCTCTTAGTTCAAGGCCAGTCTGGTCTATATAGTGAGTTCCAGGATAGGGTGTAGCTATGTATGGTGAATCTCTGTCTCAAGAAAGGAGCACTCTGGCTGCCCTTGGCACTGCTGATGCAGAGTGCTGCACCACTGGAGCATGGAATACCACCACAGTAGCATTTATTTATATTTAGTCTGTTTTATCCAGGTGCCAAACCTAAGTTCCAAGGTAAATCGTAATTGTGTGGCTGTGTTTACCTCCTAGTCCAATATTGTTTTAATATATTTAGAAACTTCCATTTTTACCTCTAAAATGGAATTAATGGTTATAAGGGAAGGATAATAAAATTATAGGTACAAAAGACTTTATGAGACCAGAACAATTAACTATGGAGAGCGGGGACATCTGTTTCTGTTCCTTACCACACAGTTACCAGGGTTAAATACCTGCAAAATTCAATGTCTGGCCCTACCCTACTTTCTTTGGCCTTACCAAGGACCCTCACATCCACTGTACTATAGGAAACCCAAGTCTTCGATGGGACTTAAAGTATAATGTGTATACTCTAGGGAAAAAGGGGTAAAAACACTCCAAATGTAACAAAAGGGAAAAAAACCTTACAGATACTGACTGAACTGAAAGAACTTTTTTTTTTTTTTTTTTTTTTTTTTTGGTGTTTTCGAGACAGGGTTTCTCTGTGTAGCTCTGGCTGTCCTGGAACTCACTTGGTAGACCAGGCTGGCCTCGAACTCAGAAATCCGCCTGTCTCTGCCTCCCAAGTGCTGGGATTAAAGGCGTGCACAACCACCGCCCGGCCTGAAAGAACATTATTAAAACCTGTAACATTTCAGAAGAAAAGCATAAAGGAAGCTCACTTATGGACTCAGATGCAATTTTCATTTGAATCTACCTCACCCCTAAGTCTTAGTTTTGCAGTATAATATCAAGAAGTAACTTATATGTCAATGAGGACACTGACTAATGGTTTTGTAGAGTTAAAAACTTGACATACCCAGCACCAACAGACAAAAAAACAAATTCAGGACTTTAGAAAAAGTGCACACTATTAAGATATTTTATTTAGTCTAGCACATGGCTGATAGCATGCCTTTGGTCTTCTAAATATTTAAATCAGATATTAATCCCATCTACTCACTGATGGTGGTAAAATGGTTTAGAGATGCAAATAAGTCAGACAAGTCATCTAGGGAATGTGTCTTTTGCTATGGTACCAGCTGGGAAAAGAACTGGTCTCCACTAGCAGAAAAGACCAGAAATAATAGGTAAACATGTTTTCAAAATATGGGTTTTCAAGGTATTCTTACTTATCTAAAAGCTACCTGGTCCAGTTTTTAAAACGAAAATTCTAATATTTCTAAGGAATGTGGGTAGAAAAAGGTAACACTAAACAATGGGATCCCAATACTCAACTTTAAAGAATTTATTTTCTCATTTTTAGAG
The DNA here is from genome assembly GCA_028551405.1 of Uromys caudimaculatus. Taxonomy (NCBI): domain Eukaryota; kingdom Metazoa; phylum Chordata; class Mammalia; order Rodentia; family Muridae; genus Uromys; species Uromys caudimaculatus. The sequence continues at coordinate 53,040,126 of CM052706.1, forward strand.
TAACATTATTATAAAGTCCACAGTTATTGCAGCATCTGCATTGCTTAAAATAATTCCTAAGAATTTTGTTAAAGCACATTTTTAAAAAACAGAACCAAAATAATGTACATTTTTATCTCTAAACATTGTGTCATAAAGTCCATATCCTGTCTTCTGTATAAATCAATGTGATGTTACAATAATATACATGATCCGATTCGTGTCTTAAAGGCTTTTGACCATGTATGATATCCAAGATAAATTCAATGCCTTTAATGCCGGACTGCAGAAACTGTTACGACCCTAAAGAACAAAGGAAAGCTGTGTGTACAGGTGGGAGTCTGAGGGTTTAGCTGTTTGCAGCATCTGCTTGGCGAGGCCATCCATCCTCCTCCACTCCAGAGTCATAGTCCTCTTCGGAGGACTCTTTTGATGGAGCCCTGTAATGAAAAGCCATGTTTATTTTTCAAAAAAAATTGGACTCAGAATAGTAAACTAAACTTCACAGCTAAATAACCCTCCCTAAACAAGAATATTTTAATATTAGCATTGCTTAGTGGTGAAGTGTGGGATTTAGTTCTAGAGGAGTCCAGTGGTTTCCCTAAAGAAGCTACTGCTGAAACCAACTGCAGATCATGAACCAAATCCAGCCCAGTGTCTGCTTTTGTAAACAAGACTCCCTGGGATACTGAAATGCTCATTCATCTACGTGTTGCCTATGGACACTTCTGTGCTGGGGGCAGTTTTGAGCAGCTGCTGTACAGACAGTATGACTATACAATTATATGAGAAGGTTTGCTGATTCCTACAATAGCTAAAGCACTGTCAAATTTGTAATCTGGTATGATACTGCAAGCCATTAAAAAAGTTATCCATCAATTAAAAAATCAGCATCCCCAACCCATACCCACCCCTTTTTGGGTGTCTCTTGTGTATCCCTGCTGTCCTGGAACTCGTGTAGACTAGGCTGTAGTTAGGCCTGCCTCTGGCTCCTTGGTTTTGTTTTGAGACAGTGTCTCATAATCCAGCCTCATGTAGCTGAAGATAACCATGAACTCCTGAACCTTTTGCAGGTATTTCCCTTCACACACAAATGGGTACATGTTGGGTGTAGCAGAGGCTGCGCTACCAGTCCCTCCCGCCCCACCCCACCCCGGGCTCCCCCCCTTTTTTTTTCCCCCGAGACAGGGTTTCTCTGTGTAGCCTTGGCTGTCCTGGAACTCACTCTGTATAGACCAGGCTGGCCTCAAACTCAGAAATCTGCCTGTCTCTGCCTCCTCCCAAGTGCTGGGATTAAAGGCGTGCGCTACCACTACCCGGCTGGGCTCCCTTTTGTTCCTCCCAGATTAGCTCTAGGATCAGCTCCCCAGCACTGACCCAGCTTCTCTTTCCTACCTGCCTTTGCTCTGGGAGGGGTTGAGTTACCAGCCCACTCTCAAGACCCTTGAATCTGTGGATAAAAGACACACACACTGCTCCGTTGTCTTCAGAACTTGCCTCTAGGCACAATCACCAGGCGCAGATGCCTCCTGCCTGGAAATGTGTTCCCTTATCAATTTATTATCTCCCTCTCTCCCTCCATCCTAAACTTAGTGGCTTGCATCAGCTGCCCCCTCTCCCCTGCCAACATCTTTGGCTGCAGGCCCTAGCTGCCCCAAGACCTTTCATGACTGCTGCTTTCTTCTCATTCTAAAGCATGGCAGAAAAGCTCCTCTCTTTCCCTGTGTCAGCTTTTTCTCCTGGGACCCACCTGACCTTCTGCCCAGCAATTGGTCCCTGGCCTTCTTTATTGACAAGTCAAGGACCAATTGGAGTACAAGACCTGCAACAGAACCTTTCCTTACACCTCACCGTTTCTGTTTAATAAAAAAGAAAACAAAAACCCCAAACCTCTTTTTTTTAAATTTCCCTTCTACCTTAGAAACATTCTGCTCACTTTATAAGCCTATTCTCAGGCTTCTTATCTGTCATGCCAGGAATATGAACCCGGAATTCCCGTAGATCCCACGTTGAAAGAATTTGAGTAATCCTGCAAGACTTCTTTAAATCTTTCCTAAAGCATTTCTTCATTCAGTCTATCCTTTACCTGCTGTTGGAGGCAACAGTCCTTCTCTGCCTTTCTCCCGTTCACAGCAGGGGATTCCAACATCCATAATCCCTGAGCCTCTTTGTTTAAGGTTCCCAAGCTGAAGTCACCAGTGACTCACTCCTCTTGCTGAGAAAACAATTTTTCCTTCTTCCTAGACTGTATCACTGTGAGTTGGGATCAATCTGAGAATTCCTAAAATAACAGTGGATTCTCATCTACCACGTGGACACCATGATTCTAAAGGTAATGGAGCTGTCTGTGTGTTTTCTATCCTTGTATTCAAGGGTCTTGGGAGTGAACTGGTAACTACTCCTCCAGGAGTAAAGGCAAGTAGAAAAGGAAGCCCCAAGTGGGCTGGTTGCAACCCATCCCAGAGCTAAGCTGGGTGGGACAAAAGGGAGCCAGGAGGGGCCAGAGTGTGGCAGCTTCTGGACAAGGTGGTAGTATGTTTTTAAAACTACAAGCAACAGGTGTATGTCTCTTTTGTATACTTCCTTGTTGGAGAAAAGTAGAGGCTGATTTTGAAGATCATTTTTCAAAATGACTCACAAAATTACTTTATAAGAAAAAAAAGAATTTCAATAACAGATCAATAAACTCAAGCAGTAGGGATCTTATCTTTAGCGTTATTCTGGCCTGAGAACATGCTTTACCGAATGTATCCCGGTTCCTTTTTGCCTTCTACTACTTCTTTGTCAACTTCCACACATACAATGTCAGAATTAGGAACTTCAAACATTGGTTCTAGTAACAGCTTTTCCTAGAAAGAGAAAAGGTAATAAATTAGGAGGAAAATTGAGTCCATAAAAAAAACTTCAATTTTAATCAGTGTAAAAGCTTTCATATTTCTTATATTAAAACAACTTCTCAGCCGGGCAGTGGTGGCGCACACGTTTAATCCCAGCACTTGGGAGGCAGAGGCAGGTGGATTTCTGAGTTCGAGGCCAGCCTGGTCTACAGAGTGGTTCCAGGACAGTCACAGCTACACAGAGAAACCCTGTCTCGAAAAACCAAAAAAAAAAAAAGAAAAGAAAAGAAAAAAGAAAAAAAAAAAACCAACTCATTACATTCAGGTCACTTTATAAAAAAGTCAACTGCCTATTGTTCTGTCAATCTAGGCAACAGACATACAAGCCTGTAATTTCACACTCAGATGCTACTCCAAAGTGTGCCTGGTCTTTTCTATGGCCAAGACGTCTGCCCAGCTATTTGATTTCAAACTGTGATTCAAATGAATATTTGCCTCAAGTGTAGCAGTAGGCCTTAAGAAAACTTTAGAAAAACCAGTTTTTCCTATAGGTAGGGATTAAAGGAAATTGTTGACACATCAAACTTCCAGGAATGTCAACTGAATAATTTACCTGTTCTTCCAGTTTGCCTGTCTTTCCTTAGTAAGACCTTACCACCAGAGCCTCACCAGAGTAGTCTCAAGCTGCTTGTGGTAAATGCAGTCACACAACTGAAATCATACTGAGATGAGCAGCGAAATTCTTACAGGGGAAGATAACTTGCTTTAGGAGCAGGCCAGATCTGGAGACAATTTTAAAAAGGAGTGCATGGTGCCAGGAAGCCTGTGTCCTACACATAGATAGGGTCTCTAAGAAAAAACTCACAGCACACTGAAGCACAGAGGCTAAAATGGGGATTTCAATAGATCCGAGAAAGAGAACTGAACTTGGCAAATCCCACATAGACCATGCTGGCCTCAGATTCGGAGCTTTGCCTACTGCCTCTCAGCTGCTGGGAGGGATGTGCACCGTCAGACCAGCTTGTTCACATCATGTACTTCATCCGTTATAGTATGTGTGCCCTTGGGTTGCAAACACCTTCAACTTTAAGACAGGGTTTCTCTGTGTAGTCCTGGCTGTCCTGGAACTCACTCTGTAGACCAGGCTGGCCTTGAACTCAGAAATCCACCTGCCTCTGCCTCCCAAGTACTGGGATTAAAGGCGTGCACCACCACTGCCCGTCGTGCACATATTTTTGGTACCAGTGTTCTAGCTATGGCCTTCAAAAAACCTCAGTAACATTCAGTTCACACTACAGATACAGATTAAAGATAAATAAAGACTTAAGCTAGTCCTTGGTGATCTTCCCTAATAGTCACTGATCCACTAACTGCAGTGACTATTACTAATCTTCCCAAAATCACAGAATTTTATAACTAAATGGAACCAATGACTATTTCATAGACAAACAAGTTCCAGAAAGTTAAGTTAACTGAGACTCAGAAACAAGGTAAGAGACTGAGGCTAGGATGGCCTTAAACTCACTGCATCACTGAGAAGACATGATCTCCTGCCTTCGCCTCCTGAGAAATAATATTACAGATATGCGCCACCACATCTAGCTATATGATGCTGGGTATAAAACTAAGGGCTTCTTGCATTCTAGCAAGCACTTTACCTACTGAGTGCCCTAGCCCAAACTGTGTGTGTGTGTGAATGTGTTTATGTGAGTGACTGAGTATGTGTTGTTTTACAAACTGAAGCTAGTACACATTCACACTATTAAGCCACACTTATAAAATACCTTTTTCTGGAAGCTGAAGCAAAATAATATCTGTGACTACCCTATCCATCCTACACAAAAGAAAACCATAGAAGTAAAAAAGCTTTAGGGTAGATATCTAGATATAATTTACAAAAGAAAAACAAAGTTTAATAGTCTCAAAAGACTTAGACAAAGGGTATGAGCAGGGAGAGCTCAGTGAACAGTGAATAAAGCACTCACTTGCAAATATGAGAACCTGAGTTCGGATTCCCAGCATCTACATTAAAGTTCAGTAGACGTGGCAGCCGATCTATAATCTTAGTGCTTGAGAAGCAGAGAAAGTGGAGTCCTAAGACAAGCTGGCTAACTAAACTAACCAAGTTGGAAAGCTCTAGGTTCAGCAGAAGACCCAGTCTCAGTAAATACAGTGGAAAATGATTAAGGAAGATACTTGGTGGTGTACACCTAATAATCCCAGCACTTGTGAGGCAAAGTCAAGCACATTTCTGTGAGTTTGAGGCCAGCCTGGTCTACAGAGTGAGTTTCAGGTCAGCTAGAGATACATAGTGAAAACCTGTCTTGACCTACCCAACCCCACAAAGGAAGACACCCAACATCAATCGACCTCTGGCCTTCACACGCGTGCATCTGTATGCATGAGAACAAGCATACATACCTGTACGCATGTCGGCAAATGCAACACAAAACAACACGTTTGGATCGCTAACGATCTGGGGGGTGAGGGTTGTTAATTTTTAACTCCATCTTACCATTATAGACCGAAGACCTCGTGCACCTGTTTTTCTTTCCAGTGCCAATCTAGCTATGGCTTTCAAAGCATCCTCAGTAACATTCAGTTCACACTACAGATGGGTAAAAGAGAAATGAAAACTTAAGCAAGTCCTTGGTCATCTTTTCCTAATATAGCCATGTAGCATTTGATCTACTAACTGTAACGACTATTATTCATTTTCCAGATCCAGAAATTTTTATAAAAAATGGGACCAATAGCTATTTCACAAATAAACGAGTTCCAGAAAGTTAAGTAAACTGAGACTCAGGAATAAAGCCAGAGAGAAAGGCAAGGCTCCTGTGGCCTCTATCTCTTGACAGAACTTAACCCTTTTCAGACTAGACTATCTCTTACCACTTAGACCTCATTACAAATGACTTTCATTGGCACCCTAAAATTTTCTTTTTGCTACAGTAGATTAAACCCATGCACTCTAGCACTGAGCTACACCCCTAGCTGTCCAAGTGTAACACTCTCACAATGTATAAGAAAAAGTTAAAAAGTTAAAAAGGCAACACTTCAGGCAGGTCTGTCATTTCCTGATGCTTTAGAATGCCATCCTCAAGCAGTGTGCTTTAATCAGTTAACCACTGGGAGCATCACCACTGTGAGTCACGGTTTGTTCCTTGGCTGGGTATGAGGCTCAGTGGTGAGGTGACTGCCATGGCAACAGAGAGAAACCTATACTGAGAGATGACAAGTTCATAAAATTCAAAAGTGTCTTTTATCTGATTGGATGTGCTGGCTTGTGTGTGTGTGTGTGTGTGTGTGTGTGTGTGTGTGTGTGTGTGTATGTGTGAATGAACAGCATGTGTATGTGTGTGTGTATGTGTGAATGAACAGCAAAAGCACTTAGAATATGAAGGTTGAAAGAACAAATCTGTGCATCTGGCTTGGAAAGGCTCAACTAAGCTGATGCTTCTCTCTATATCTTTGTACTCTATGCTCATTTTACCTCAGAAAAAGCAAAACAACTCACGAATGCTGACTGTGACACACTGTGCCTTCCTACATCTATACCCAGGCTAGTATTCTAGATGGGCATAGTTCTCTCTTAATATAGTGGGCTATCTTAAAATAGAATTCTGATATCAAAAAAATCATAAAGGAAAAATTAAAGCCTAACCTTATCCATGCTGAATAAGGCCTGATATTGAGGAATAACAGCATTCCGTGGCTCAGTCAGTATTTGTACAAGTGTCTTCTCATCTAGGCTGTGCAAAGGAACCACCACAGGCAACCGTCCCACAAACTCTGGTATCATGCCAAACTCAATAAGATCTCTGGCTTCCACGTGGCGGAGTAACCGATCTTTCTCTTCAATGTCCTGATGAGTGTTGGACTCTCCACTTCGATTAGCAAGATCCGCAGCAGCGGCAGCCCTTCTGCCCTTTCCCAGATTAGATGGTGTTCCAAATCCAAGATACTATCCAAGAAACGACAGAGATACAAATAGTAGGCGGATATTATAGTAAAAGTGCTTTACACCTATAAGCCCCACATGAAACAGAGTCACAGAAGCTAAGAACTGTGACCAAGGGTTTGCTTTTCTAAATAGCAAAGCCAAGATCTGAAATCAGGTGTTAGATTTCTAAGTTCACAACTAAATGAGATGCCCTAAATCCCAATAGGCTAAAATTATGTGGCAAATCCTCTTTCGACATGTCCTTGATTCTTTAACATTACTTTTAATTTTACATATCTCTACCATCAAATCCTTTTTGGAAGTCTGATGAAGCACTAATGATTACTAATATTAGATAGAACATAGTTTTCTGCCTTTGGTTACAGAAACTTAAATACAAGCCAATCTGTTACTATGTTTGTCACACATGAAGGAAAAAACGATTCTGTTAACTTATGTAGAATTTCAACAGCAAGAAATTAACTAAAACAAGAACTGAACTGCATCAGGCTTGATTACGTAACTCAGTACCTGTAACACGGGTGGAGGCTATGAAACTACTACTAAATTACTACTTAAAATTAGAACATTAAGGCAAGAATTCAAGGACAACTTAAAGCAAACTGTCGGAATGCTCATCGTAATACACTCCCTTAGGAATGTGATAGTGGCTACTAGATAAAACCCAAAAGCATAACAAACACAGGGTGTTGTGGGTTTCTCACTACCATGTCATCATTACATCTTTTTTTGATTTTTTTTGTTTTTTCGGTCATCATTACATCTTATTGTAACCAATCAACTATTTGGTGTAGGAAGTGCACCCTGAAACCCAAGTCCCAATTAAAATCATGGCTTATAAGAATGTTTTATAGGCTGGAGAGATGGCTCAGAGGTCAAGAGCATTATCTGCTCTTTCAGAGGTCCTGAGTTCAATTCCTAGCAACCACATGGTGGATCATAACCATCTGTAATAGGATCTGATGCCTTCTTCAGGCCTGCAAGCATACATGCAGGCAGAACACTGTAATACATAATAAATAAATAAATCATTTAAGAAGAAGAAAAAAGAATGTTTTACAAGAGGGGTGCTGGAGAGATGGCTCAGTGGTTAAAGAGGACTGGCTGTTCTTTCAGAGGTCCGGAGTTCAATTCCCAGCAATCGCATGGTGGCTCACAACCATGTATAATGGGATCTGATGTTTTTCTGCCATGCAGGCACATATGCAAATACAGTGCTCATATATAAAATTACATTAATAAATCTTTTTTAAAACATTTAAAAATGTTTTACAAGAGACACCAATAAGACACAGTAAAATCACAATCCTTTCCCTACCTTTTCCTCAAAGTTCTTCCTATTTGGAAAAACGAGCAGTTATTTATGATAAATTTTAAGGGCAGTGAGACTAGCTGTTTGCTGAGGCCCGGCTGCTCTAGCCCATTTGTTCCTCCGGCAGCTAATCTCAAACAGTATGAAAGCTCCTTAGATAAAACATAAAGCTAAACTCATCAAGTTACACTTCAAAATTGTTCATCCATGGGTACATTGAGACAGGGCCTTACTGTCATCCTGGCTGTCCTGGAACTCAATGCATAGACCAGGCTGGCCTCAAATTCACAGTGATCTGCTTTTCCCTCCCAACTGCTGGGATTAAAGTCCTGTGCCATTATACATAGCTAATTCACAGGTATTTGGAAATCCTATTATTTGTTACTCTAAAATTCAAACAACTAGGGATATACATTGGATCATTCTAAGAAAATCCAATTACTGGTAACCAGTAGACATGTGAATAGAAACTGAGTGTCCATCATGTGTAATTTTACATTACGTTAGGCAGAATTTCAAGGAAAACTTACCTTTTCGTTTTTCCTCCTGCTGATGATTCTGTCTAAGCCATTAAAGGCACCAGATGCCACAAACAAGATATTTGTTGTATCAACCTGAACTGTCTCTCCACGTAGCTTTCGAGAATTCTTTTCTGGAACATTGACTATTGTGCCTTCTAGAAGTTTTAATAAACCCTAATAATGAATGAATTGTAGCATTACCATATGTAAAGACATTATTATATATCAAATAATAGGATTCAATGTGGGAAAATAATACATGGTTATGGTCGATGAGTATAACTAATGAAAACTCCCACATTTCTAAAACCAAATTAAAAATCAACTGTATTTATCAGTTTGGTACTTTAAATTAACTGTAATTCAGTAAACAGTCATCTACGGAAGTTGGGTTTGATGATAAAGCCTTCCTTTCCCCACCCCATCTCCTCTCCCGCCTCCCCTTATAGCTCTGTAGCCCAGGCTGGCCTTGAGCAATGATCCTTTTGCCTCTTGAGTGCTGGATTATAGGAAAGAGCCACCATATCTACTCTTTTTTTTGGTTTTTTGAGACACAGTTTCTCTGTGTAGCCCTGGCTGTCCTGGAATTCACTCTGTAGACCAGGCTGGCCTCGAACTCAGAAATCCACCTGCCTCTGCCTCCCAAGTGCTGGGATTAAAGGCGTGCGCCACCACTGCCCAGCTGGCAAACTCTTAATGCAGACAAAATAATGATTCTATAAAATGGTAATGAACAATGAGAATATTCAAAATTGAAACACTGTTGATCTTTCACGTGAATGCTATGATTCTAACATAACTCTATAGTCAACTTTGAGAGTAGTATATTTTGAGATCTTTAATAAAAAATATTTGATAAGCATGACAAAAACATAATTATCTGTGTTTATCAAAAAAGAAAGCAGAATTTTGGTTTGTCAGTTAATTGCCATTATAGATTAAGTTTATTACTGTGGTCGATAAGCCATTGTGACTTTAATTATGATTCTGCATAAAATGAAATGCTATTTTATACCATCTTTTTGAGACAGAGTGTCATGGAGCCTAGGCTAACCTCAAGCTTACTGTGTAGGTGATGACACTGAGCTCTTGATCCTCCTTCTGGTCCCACATAGTCCCTAGGATGACAGGTATGCCACCATGTCTGCTTTATCTCCTTTACTTTTCTTTGTCTTTTTTTTTTTTTTTTCCCTACTTACTCCAACCCTGCTGCCTCTGGCCCAAGGATTTATTTATTTATTTATTTTTTATGCAAGTACATTGTAGCTATCTTCAGACACATTAGAAGAGGGCATCAGATCTCATTATGAGCCACCAAGTGGTTGCTGGGATTTGAACTCGTGACCTTTGGAAGAGCAGTCGGTGCTCTTAACTGCTGAGCCATCTCTCCAGCCCTCTCCTTTACTTTTCAACTCTTCTTCCTCTACTTCTTTTGGTTCTAGGGATTGAACCCAGAGCCTTGAGCATTCAAGACAAGCAAGCACTTTACCACTGAGCAACATTTGAACCTTTATGCTAATCCTTATGCATGAAGAAATATTCATGAGGTTTGTATCTAGTTTTCAGCTTTCTAGAAACATTAAAGAGGGCCTTTGAAGACTAAAAATAAAACAATTAAAATCATTTAAATTTCCTAAGTAATACAATTTCTTTCTTTTTAAAATTCATTTATTTTTATTTTATGTGTATTAGTGTTTTGCCTGCATGTATGTCTGTGTGAGGGTGTTCGATCCTGAAGTTACAGACAGTTGTGAGCTGCCATGTGTGTGCTGGGAATTGAATCCAGGACCTTTGGAAGAGCAGTCAGTACTTATTTAAAATCATTAAAAATCCTCTTTTTAGGCCGGGCAGCGGTGGTGCACGCCTTTAATCCCAGTACTTGAGAGGCAGAGGCAGGTGAATTTCTGAGTTGGAGGCCAGCTTGATTTACAGAGTGAGTTCCAGGACAGCCAGGGCTACACAGAGAAACCCTGTCTCGAAAAACCAAAAAAAAAAAAAAAAAAAAAAAATCCTCCTTTTAGGATCTGACCTACTTTAAACAGGATGTGAAGTTAGGTGTGGTGGCACATGCCTGCAACCCCAGCAGACTGAGACAGGAATACTGCTGTAAACTCAAGGGCAGCCTGGACTACACAGACCTTGTCTCAAAAAATCCCAAATTAAATAAATAAATAAATAAATAAATAAATAAATAAATAAATAAATAAATAAATCGAGTGATATATGAAGTTTAGGGTGGGAGAAATAAAACTGAATCTAATTGAATGTGAAACTAAACGTACAATACTTGGGAAGCTGATGTACTCCCTTCCTTTTAGTGGGCTTGAACAAAATATTCAACTGCTTACTTGCTGAACGCCTTCTCCACCTACATCCCGTAACTGATGAATGCCTGGCACACTGCCAATCTTATCTACTTCATCCAGAAAGACAATTCCTATAATTTAAGGAGGATTCTATTTATAATATGAAAAAGAAAGGCATAAGATAGTCTCAGCTTTAAAAACCTGGATAGCTACAAAGCAAAGTTATTCATTTTAACACTTAACATGTAAAAGCTTAGTCATTTAAGAATAGACTATCTTTCTTATATCTTTTAATATAACTATTATAGAATTGATTCTATAGCATACAATTTGAGAATGATAACCAAAACACTGACTGACAGCAATTATCTACACTAGTAAAATGTACTCAATCTTTTCTCTTATGGGGAGACACTGCATGTGGGTATGGGACATTTGCCAGAACTAGTAAAATTTCAGTTTACTCTTCCCCACATCTACCCCCAACCCACCACACACATTTATGTATTCAGTGTGAGTATGTATGTTTGCTTGTCTATGAGTATACACATATCATGGCATACAAGGAGGTCAGGAGACAACTTGTAAGAGCTGTTCTGTCCTTCTGCTATGTGGACTCTAAGGATTGAACTTGGGGCATCAGACTCAAAGCCCAGTGCTTTTGTCTGCTGACCCACCTTGATGGCCTATCACCGATGGATTTGTCTTAAAGCAGTGAGTGCTTCTCAACTATCCTAATGCTGTGACCCCTCATCTTGTGGGCACCCCAACCATAAAATTATTTCATTGCTACTTCATAACTGTAATTTTGCTGTTATGAATCCTAGTGTAAATATCTGATATGCAGGATATCTGATATGTGAACCCAAAGTGGTCATGACCCACAGGTAAGAGAAGCACAGCCTTAGAGGAATCTGACTGGGAAGCTGCTAGGATCTTAATGAGGTACTCAGAGAAAGAACATGAAGCAGCTATGACAATCTTGAAGGAACAGGCTACATTTTTCTATACTCATCCATTCTCAACTCTCTCATCCTTGTCCCTGTCCCCAACCTTTCTCAATCACCAACACTAGAAATCTGGAGAGGAGTAAGAACAAAAAAACCCACTGGGAATTCTAGGGCCTAAACGAATAGTAACAGGCTGTTTTCACTGGAGCAGCTGGCTTTGAAGTCATAAGACAAAGCAAACAAGCATGCTTGAAAGTGTGTAACATTGTGTACTTTTCTATAATTAGAAAATGTTAGCCCTCAACTCAAAACAAGAATTAAATTATTTCTTAATACTCGATTGCTTTCTCAAGACACTCATCTGGGGACAGACGAGCTACACTTACAACATACCTTGCTGTGCTTTCTCTACATTGTAATTGGCATCTTGGAGTAGCTTGGCAATCACAGATTCAATATCTTCACCTACATATCCAGCCTGAGTCAAAGTTGTACAGTCACAGATAGCAAAAGGAACATCAAGGCATTTAGCTAAAGTTTGTGCCAGCAGAGTTTTACCTACAAACAAAAATAGTAACTAAAAATAGACTGTCTTACAATTTTTCTTTTAAAAACAAAGAAACCCCCTCAAGTATATAATGAAACTTGAAACATTACAAGTGTTCTCTACTATATTCAGATCTTAATTATTCCTTTTACAAAGTTACAGATTGATATAATTAATATGTTAACTAAAAAGTTAGGGATTAGCCCAAAGGGCCATACCAATATCTCAAATTCAATTCACGGTCTAAACAGTGAACAATCATATGGCCAGAGCAATCTGAGATTTTGCTTTGTTTTTTTGAGACAGGTTTTCATGCTGTAAACCTGGCTGGCCTCAAACCTGTAGCAATCCTCTAGCATCAGCCTCCCAACTGCTAGGATTACAAACAGGCATGAGAGCCAAAGTCCACTATTATTACAAGGTACAGGTTACAGTATCATCCTCTATTTTTAAAAATGCATAGTAAAGTTTCCCAAAATGTTATTTACCTGACCCAGTTGGTCCAAGCAGCAAAATATTACTTTTTTCAAGTTTTATATCATCATGAGAAGAATCCAATACTTCACCTCCTCGTTTTTCCTGAGGCATCTGCTGGTTTATCTGCTGCTGCATAGATGCTCCCAAGGCATTGCCATGTGGGCTAATTCCAGCAATCTGAAGCAGCTCTGGGGAAAATAACACAGGGATTACTAGAGTTGCACCTGAATTTACTTGAACAATGTTCCATACAATTCTACATCTAGAAACAAGAAGCATTTATTAAAAACAACTCAAATATTTCAGCACTGCTTTACTCAAAAAACAGAATTTCAAGCCAGGCAGTGGTGGCGCACGCCTTTAATCCCAGCTCTTGGGAGGCAGAGGCAGTTGGATTTCTGAGTTGGAGGCCAGCCTGGTCTACAGAGTGAGTTCCAGGACAGCCAGGGCTACACAGAGAAACCCTGTCTCAAAAACCTGAAAAACAAAAACAAAACAAAAATTACAATAAAGCTAGATTATACACATGTGTTTTATTTATTCAGTGAGCTAGGGAGGTGGTTCAGCAGGTAAAAGCACTAGCTGAATAATGCAGACAACCTTGAGTTTGGTCCCTGGAATGCAAGTAAAATCTATCACCTTTATTGAGAGATGCAGGGTTGGTTTGGTATACACAGCGCAGAAGCAGAACAAAGACGCTGCATCAACAAAGTGCACCTCCTGGCAGCTGCCCTCTGACCTCCATATGTGCTGTGTTGGCCCACATACACAACAAAACAACTGGTAATGGTGATGTCGATTATTCTACTTTATGAGCAGTGCCCTAGATTATACTCTGAGGTGAGTCTACTTTAAGGTAGCCCTCCAACCCTGCTTTGCCTCACTCTGTAAGTAGTTCTCCACAGCCGGACAGTGGTGGCGCACGCCTTTAATCCCAGCACTTGGGAGGCAGAGGCAGGTGGATTTCTGAGCTAGAGGCCAGCCTGGTCTACAGAGTGAGTTCCAGGACAGCCAGGGCTACACAGAGAAACCCTGTCTCAAAAAACCACAAAAATAAATAAATAAGTAGGTAAATAAGTAAATAAATAAATTAAATAAATAAATAAATAAATAAATAGTTCTCCACAACGAGAGAGCTATGAGCAGAGAGGTTAGAGTGATGGTCAGTGACATGGAGTGTGTGTGTCAATGGGTAAACTGCTTATAGTTCCGTATTCCAGTTTTCTTATCTATAAAATGGGGTTGAAAAATAAAAGTTTATGCCTTGCAAGTTTTGGAAAGATTAACTGAACATGCATTAAACAGCATGGCACCTGTAATATAAGGTTTATTATTATAGAAACACTCGCTCTTATTACTGCTATTTTCCAAGACTTTAATTATTCACACACCATCTAGGGATCTAGCTCAGTGACAGAGCACTTGTTTAGTGTACATGGGGCCCCAGGTTCAATCTTCACTACCACCAGACCAAAAAAAAAAAAAACAACAACAAAAAAAAAGGAATTATTCATAGAGTATAAAGGCGATCTAAGGATTATATCTGGCACTTGATTTAAGAAACAGTGTTATACCAGGACTTAACAGGGCATGCCTATAATTCTAGCACTTGGGAAGTAGAGGCAGAAGAATCTCTGAGAGTTTGAGGCCTGCTTGGTCTACAAAGTGAGTTCCAGGTTAGCCAGGGCTACACAGAGAAACCCTGTCTCAAAAAACAAAATGAACAACATAAAAAGAAAGAAAGAAAGAGTGTTAGGATCCAAAAGTAGAGAAAAACAATTTATGTCTAAGAGCTGTATGCAGATATCTAATTTCCAAAGTAACACAAGAATACTTTTCAAAAATTTATTTTATTATTAGGGTGAGGTAGTACACTTCTTTGACACTAGGGCTAGGCAAGCAGAGGCCAGCCTAGTATATAGGACAAGTTCTAGGAGAGGGAGGAGGGTTGGGGAAGGGAGCTACCCATGCCTAAGCACACGTGCTACTGTGTAAATGTGGAGGGTTCTGAGAACTGAGCACCTGGTCATCAGGTTTTACACATCAAATGCATTATTCCATGAGCAATCTTGTCAGCCCAAGAAAAACCTCTGTATTATGTATCAGTCATGACTTTGGTCTAATGTCCTAAGTTCAGAACCCAAAATTCTACACAGGACATAACTAAACATAATGATAAATTATAATGAAAATGTCTGAAATGTTTGTTTAAAAGCCAACCAATACAATTATAAACTGCTGTAACTGAGGCACTTGAGTACTATTATTTGTTAAAATTTAAATTATATTAAGTGTCTTGTAGACAGCTTATTGGTATCATAAAACGTATGACACTAAATCTTTACATATATTATTACATGAGCTGTATTTCTTTTTTTTTAAAGATTTATTTTTTATTTATATGAGTACACTGCAGCTGTCTTCAGACACATACTAGAAGAGTACATCGAATCCTATTACAGATGGTTGTAAGCCACCATGTGGTTGCTGGGAATTGAACTCAGGACCTCTGGCAGAGCAGAGCTTTTAACCATTGAGCCATCTCTCCAGCCCCTGGGCTGTATATCAAAGCAATCACTATAGACTTTCTTTTATTAGTTTATACTACTTCCACTAGATATCAGCCTAAATTTATTAGTATTGATTGCATATTTTGATTATATCTTTAGATTTGAGAGTCTATGAATATTCAGGCTAGCCTGAGATTTTCAGTATAGCTCAGACTGGCCTTAAATTCACATCCTTTTGACTCCTGAGTGCTGGGATTACAAGCATGTACCATCATACTTGTTTAGATCTTATATTCTTCTATATAATTTAATTCTATTGCATTAACTGTATATCTTTGTAAAAAACCTTTATGTGTATGGGTATTTTGCCTGCATGCATGTCTGTGCACCACTTGCCTGCTTACTACCTTTGGAGGCCAACAAGGGAATTGGATCTCCTGGAACTGGAGTTTCAGACAGTTGTGAGCTGCCACTGAAGAGCACCCAGTGCTCTTAGCCACTGGGCCATTTCTCCAGCTCTACTGAGAGAATGTCTTAATTTTACTGTGTCATTTATTGAATATCAGTAGTTCCATAAATGTAAAAATAACTTGGTCAAGGTATGGTGGCACACACCTGTAACTTCAACACTCTACAATTCAAGGTCAGCCTTGACTACACAACTAGATCACTGTATCAAGCACAGATATGCACACACCAATGCACTCATACTCCAGCGACAATAGAATTTTCTCTTTAAAGAATTTAAAGTTAGCTGGGTATCAGTGGTGCACGCTTTTAAATCTAGCACTTAGGAGGTAGGCAGATCTCTGAATGCCAGGTTAGCCTAGTCTACAGAGCCAGTTCTAGGACAGCCAGTGCTACCCAGAGAAACCTCATCTTGAAAAACAGCAACGAAAACTTTTAATTAAAAGAATTGATTTTATTAGATTGCTTTCCCTCTATGCTACAACACACACACTGAGGTTAGAAGGCACTGTGAGGGTCAATTTTCTCCACTACGTGGAGCCACCATATAAGTACTGACTCGGGTCACCAAGCTTGCACATCAAGTGTCTTTATTCATTTGGCTATCTTGCTGGTCCACAAAAGATAAGGGCCTGGAGATGTGGCTCAAGAGTTAGTCATACATACTGCTCTTGAACAGGACCTGAGTTTGGTTCCCAGCGTCCACAACAGGCAGTTCTCAACCTGGAACTCCAGCTCCAGAGGATCCAACACCCCTGGCTTCCATGGACACCTGTTCTCATTTGTTGTTTTGTTTGTTTGTTTGTTTGCTTGCTTGCTTTGAGACAAAGGTTTCGCTGTGTAGCCCTAACTGTCCTGAATTTCACTCTGTAGACCAGGCTGGCCTGGAACTCAGAGATCTGCCTGCCTCTGCCTCTCAAGTGCTGGGATTAAAGGTGTTCGCCAATCACCTTCCCCTGGCAAAATCTTTTTAAAAAATTGTTCCAAAATTACATATCACATATAAAAGAGACATTTAAATGATGCACGAGAGTTAATAACCCGTCTTGGTAACACACAGGCAGGCGAGCAGATCGTCACTACCACTGAGATGCATCCCTGAGGCAGTCTCAGAAACACAGAGTACAGACAGGCCCTGAGGGAGGCAACTTACTTGTAAATCTGTACTCATCCTCCCGTCTTCTTATTTCTAACTCTAAGAAAGGAAATAAAAAGGGCAATATGAAATATTATATATGTGTTTGGGGCAGACAAAAATGAATGTTTACTTCCTGCTGTCTTCCAAATTTATTTAAAGAATGTATTCAGTTTTCCACTGTTCATGTTATGAAACAATTTCTATTCAACATCCTTTCTATGTTAAAAAAAAAAGCCAAAACCAAGGTTACTGATGGCTGCCCAGGTACTAATAGTCACATAAGTAGAATTTAAAATTATTATCTATTAAAACTATTTTCTATTTTAATAATAATTTATGCATCATGAGTTAACGTTCTTCATACTATAAATGTGAACCTTTTTGCTCTTCTAGCATCTCCTTCATTTTGATATTAGTGACTGAAAAGAACTAGAAAATGGTTGCTGTATGACAAAACTGCACTCTTTGGACCTCATAAAAATGAAGATCCTATGTCCACTATTAGGTATGACTTCCGCTTTCTAAAAATAAGGTCAGCTCATATTACCACATAACTATCTTACAAAAAGCTCAACAGGTGAATAATGTCTTTATTAAATCAGTTATATATTTAGTGGATACTTAAAAGCATTAACAGAAGTTTCTCAAATTGTATGATAATGACTAAAAGAACCTAAAATGTTGGATTTTAGATCTAGATCAGAAATCAGGGCTCCCTGGAAAACAAAATAAAAACCTAAATATTTCTATTTTATTTGAATTGTAATTTATATTTAAAAAAATAAATTCTATTACTATACTTTATTGTCCACAATAAATTGACATTACATAGTAGAATGATATACTAGAATCTCAAATTAATAGGAAATATATTGAAAATTACTTACAAATTTGCTCTTAACTTCATATTCTCTAGCTGTCCCCAACTCCCCCCCCAAAAAAAGAGTACTAAATATGCTGTTATCATCTCTGACTTAGGCAAATGAAATTCTGTATCCTGAACCCAAAAGACAAAAACTAGAGTTGTCCAGAGTACTGCAGTGATCTGTCCACGGTAATCTCAAGAATTCAGACAGTCAACCTCTACTCCAGCAGCCTTCAAGTTTCTGTTGCTTTTTGTGATGCTCATTATCAAAGGCAAAGGCCTGTGAGGGCCAGGCAGGGGCTCCACAACTGAGCTCCTGACACATTTCCTAAAGAGATCTCAAGAAACACATTTTACTCTGTGACTCCACGTTTTAAGAAACAATACTTACCTTAACAAAAGTTAATGTACTTTGCCACTTTTTATTCTCACCCACTTAATAAAAAAAATGAAGCTACTGGTAAGGCACCAAAATGATTTCATAATCTACTAAGATAATTTAAAATGTTGTACTATGGTAAGAAGATTTTCAAATAAGAGTTACAAATAAAGATTAAGCATAGTAATCAATCACCAAAAACACTGACCTCTAGGTGTTAATGATGTCTGCTTCTCAACCTCTGCTTGCTGTCTCAGATTAGCTGGAATATTATTATATATTCTCTTATAATGATTATACACAGCAACTGAAAGCACTTTCTTAGCAAACGACTGGCCAACAACATACTTGTCGAGGTAGTTATAAATCTAAAAAATGATTAGGCATAAACAATTTACTATGAGCCATAAGAACAAACGCATTTAGAAACTACAAGCTAAACAAATTTTCTTAAGAGTTTGAAATTTGAAAAGAAAAGTTCCCATTAAAAACGAAGTGTCGCCGGGCAGTGGTGGCGCATGCCTTTAATCCCAGCACTTGGGAGGCAGAGGCAGGCGGATTTCTGAGTTCGAGGCCAGCCTGGTCTACAGAGTGAGTTCCAGGACAGCCAGGGCTACACAGAGAAACCCTGTCTCGAGAAACCAAAACAAAAAACAAAAAACAAAAAAATGAAGTGTCTAAGGCTGGAGAGATGGCTCCGTGGCTAAGAGTGCCTGCACCTTTGCAGAGAGTTAGAGTTTAGTTCCCAGCACCCACCCGAGGCAGCTCAGCACTGCTTGTAATTCTGCCTCCAGGGAATTTGACACCCTCTTCTGGCCTGAGCAGCCCCCTCCCCCAAAAACATACACAGATACACACACATGCACACCTACATATAAAAGAGAAAGAAAGAAAGAAATCTTTTTTAAGTTATTCATTTACCTGAAGAGCAACTTAAAATTTTGTTCTTTCCTTTTTGTAGGGGAGGGTAGTGCTGTTGCCTTGAATGTTCTGCCACTGAGCTATACCCTCAACTCACTTTTGCTAACAAAAATTAAAGCTGTTTCACACTTCATATTACCAATTGTTTGGGACCAGCATCAATTTCTTGAGTTTTTAATAAAGAAGGAACTGGACATGGTACCACATGCTTATAACTCTATTATGTGGTAAGTAGAGGCAGGAGGATCTCAAGTTCAAGGCTGGCTTGAATGACATAGTAACACCTTGTCTCTATAATAACCACACACAGACGCACACACACTCAAAAGCTATTAATATTGATTAATTCCTGAGAAGCTAAATCACTTATGTATTTTCTAGAACTTTGACCCAGATGTCCAAAATCTACACAAATTAGCAAAGATACAAAACTTACTATTACATTATTTTACATGACCATTTCTTTAGCCTTAAATTATAGTTTTTTCAAATCTTAATCATTCCTCACATTTTCTATCTCAGCATTACTAAATTTGCCACAACAGGCATGGAGTCAGACACATGAATACCCTGAACACAGCAGAAGAGGACAAGGAGTACAAGTGTGCAGACCACCAGTACATGCCAGGGCAGAGAATGCAGGGCCAAGAAGTACAGGCTTCTGGGTTCTCAAAAATACACACTATGTAGTCAGAGGAACCAGTGCACACTCTGCCATTCCTTCACAGGACCAAATCCCACTGTCTGAAACATATATAAAGAGTTCATACCATCAAAGCCATGGAGGCACACATAAGGCAGACCTAGAAGTTGTTTTCTGATCCCCACACACATACAAAGAGCACATGTATGTGCACATTTACACACACACAAATTAAATTAAAAATTAAAAACTTATAAAGCTAGGCACAGTAGCATATGCCCTTACTACCATACCAGCACTTTAAAGGTGAAGGCTGGAGGATCAGAAGTTGATCTTGAGCTACATGGGGAGTTCAAGGCTAACCTGGGCTACTCTGGACATAGGTCTCAATAAAATGTAACAAAAACAAAACAATGAAAAAGGTAAACACCTGAAGAGCTTATCTAGACACTGTTAGGATTTAACATAAACAGGAAGGGCGACGAAATAGAATGTCTTCAGGAGAAAACACTTCTACCTTTTTGGGGGGTGGAGGTGGTTTCTGTTGGAATGCCAACTTCACGGCCTCTGCTGCTGACTCTGGTTCTTTAATTATGCTTTTCTTTGAGTCTGCTTCTGACAGCACGACAAAAAAATGATGACATTTTTCACACTTAACAAAACGCGTGGAAGCTGAAAAAGAGATGTCAGGAGAGGAAAACTTTACAAATAATGTCAGTAGTGTTCACCTTAAAAACTCACTGTGGGGCTGGGGATGTGGCTCAGTGGCACAGTGCTTTGGCTAGTTGACTTTTTGTCTACTGGATGTGGCAGTACATGGCTGTTATCTCCGCCCTTGTGAGGCTGAGGCAGAAGGACAAAAAATTCAAGTTCATACTAAGCATAGTCACAGGCCAGAATAAGCCAGAAAGCAAGACCTTGTACCAAGAAACAAAAACAAGTGGGAAAAAAAAAAAAAACAACAGAAAAACTGGGCCAGCAAGATGGCCAGTAGGTCGAGGTATGTGCTTCTAAGCCTAGTTCAATCCTGGAATCCACATGGCAGGAGAGAATGCACTCCCAAAAATTATCCTCTGATCTCTACACATGCACACATATAAATAAATGTATTAAAACCAAAACATTTTATTAATTTCTATTAGATTCTTTTCCTGATCTAATATTCATTAAGAGATCTGGCTATAATCCAGCTTTCCATTCACCAGAGATAATTTTAAAACTAGTTTGAGAATATAGACTAATCATCTACTTTACTGAAATACTTGAATGAACTGTGACAAAACTGTGAGTAGATTTTCTATTATTTTTATGAAAACTTTCAGTACTTAAGTGATTTTAATTGCTAAATATCTAAGAGGTACATTCCCACCCAGCCCTCGACAGAGTTTCTCTGTGTATTCCTGGTTGTCGTGGAACTTGCTCTGTAGGATCACACTGGTCTTGAATTCAGACATCTGGCTGCCTCTGCCTCCCATCCGCCATGTAGGGGCCTGCTGGGGGTGGGGTGGGGTGGGGTGGGGTGGAGGGCAGAGAAGAATGTCAGATCTCCAGAGCTAGTTACAGGTGGTTGTACGCCACCCACCACCAATGAGGGAGTCTGCAAGTGTACCGGAGACCAAATGGCCTTGTTTGAATCTAAGGCCTTGCTCTTAATCAGCTAGCCAGAGTCCCAGGCTTGGCTTAATTAGCAAGTCAAAGTGTCCCTGGATCCATGGCAGGCATTCCTTTGACTCCTTCCCATTCCCCCGGCCTCCAGCAAGTGAAAAGACATCCTGTTTGAAGTGGCCTGCAGCTTCAAGACAACAATGACTGTCATCCTGATTTATAGCTACCTGTGACATCTGGAATCCCCCTTCCTCTGCCACTTCCCGCCCTGAAGTGTTTATATATACACGTAGCAATAAAGCCATTTTTGCGGCTTGATCGAACACCCGTCTTGCCCTCAACTCATTCTTTGTCTCCTGCCTCTTTCCACCGCTAGCAGTTTCTCTCCTCAGGTGCAGAACCGTGGTCAATAGCTTCCCGGGAGGGTCCCCTGGGAAGAACCGGGACAGTTAGCTCTTCACAATGTGGACCCTCAGGAAGAACAGTAAGCTTTCTTACCCACTGAGCTGTGTCTCCAGTCCCATTGTTTCCATTTTTAAACACAAGCCAATTTAGAATACATGATGAGAGAAAAGAGGAGAGGTAGTTTAACCCAAACTAAAGATGTATGAAAAACCCACTACTTTGTAAGTTAATTTAAAAAATGTAACTTAGAGGCTAAAGAGGTGGCTTGGCGGTTAAGAATGCCTACTGCTCTTGCAAATGACCTAAGTTCCAGTCACAGCACCTACATGGCAGCTCAGTCTATAACCAGATTTCCACAGAGGATCTAAGACTCTCTTCTACTTTCCAGGACTTATGTATACAAGTGTTACACATAAGCCCATGCAGACACGCATACATATACAATTTTTTAAAATCTTAGTCTTTTTTTTTTTTTTTTTTTTTTTTGGTTTTGTTTTTGAGACAGGGTTTCTCTGCGTAGCCCTGGCTGTCCTGGAACTCACTCTGTAGTCCAGGCTGGCCTCGAACTCAGAAATCCACCTGCCTCCACCTCCCAAGTGCTGGGATTAAAGGCATGCACCACCACCGCCCGGCCTAAAACCTTAGTCTTAAGTATAATTTTTTAAAAAGTTTGAACAAGGGTATCTCAGTGCCAGGTGGAGAGTTATCTCCCACTATGAGTTAGTCAGGGGGAGCCCAGAAAACCCCCAAATAACATATGCTTTGCCATTGTTCTTGGATAACCACAAAAACAAGAAAGCAAAGCCATAATGCTTAAAAACACAACACACTTGGTTGCAGGACATGGAGAAATCAAGCTGAAACTAACATGAAATCTTCCTACCTACTGGCTAGCTTTTATAGTACCAGAAGCTGCTATGTCGGCCACTGGGGTATTTATCATCCTGGCCAAACTCTGCTGCCAGGTAACATGTAGCCACTGGTGCAACAGTGGCTCAAGGTTATGGTAATAACCAACCTCTTCTGAATCTGAGTTAAGCCTGTTCCACAGGAAGAAACTCATGCTCTAAACCAGGCCAAAGTCCCATGACTTCAGAGGTCAAAGGTCTTTGGGGTAGGTGAGGTAGAACTTGCTACTTCTGTCTTGTTAAATGGACTTGTCAAACTGCTAACTATCTATGTTTATAGATAGATTACTGCTGTCCTCAACCTTCATAGGGAAGCGCTTCTTTGCAGTGGTCAGCAGTTAATGGTCAAAGTGCTAAGAACAAATGACTAGTGAGTGTTCAGCACTTACATCAATCCCCTCTGGCCCCCAAACACGGACAGAGTAAGAAGGGGCAGAAAGAATGTTAGGAGCCAGAGGACGGGGAAGAGTATTGTAAAGTACTGTCTTCAGAGCATGACACAGCTAACACTGTACTTAAGAATTCACTACAACTTTACCTATACAATATGAAGCCAATGAGATCAGTCAACATTTCAAGACTAACTGGTTAGGTTAATCCCAGCACTTGGGAAGCAAATGCACATGCTTGCTTTATTATTGTTTTGCTAGAATATCTTTTTTAAAGTTTTTTTAAGATTCATTTTATTTTTTGACAATAATCTTTTAAAATTATTTTATGTGTATGGGTATTCTGTCTGCAGATTTGTCTGTGCACTACATGTGCGCAGTCTTCCCAAAAGCCTGAAGAGAGCATTGGTTCTCCCAGAACTCAAAGTTACAGACATTTCTTTTTTTTTTTTTTTTAAAGATTTATTTATTTATTATATGCAAATACACTGTAGCTGTCTTCAGACACCCCAGAAGAGGGCATCAGATCTCATTAAGGATGGTTGTGAGCCACCATGTGGTTGCTGGGATTTGAACTCAGGACCTCTGGAAGAGCAGTCAGTGCTCTTAACCGCTGAGCCATCTCAGCATCAGCCCCATTACAGACATTTCTGAGCCCTTATGTGGGAGCTGGGAAATGGAACCTGGGTGACTCTAGGAAGACAGTTGCCTCCCAGACACACCAGGACTGATGCATAGTGACTCAGAGGCGGTGTGGCAGCCTGTGCAGGTTTAACCAGAAGGGCAAGAGGGTAAATAGACACAGGGTCCTGCTCCAACCAAGAAGTTATCTGTAACTGATACCTGCTGGGAAAAGAAAAACCAGTTTTCTCTTGCCCAGGAGAAGGTGGCCATCACAAAATAAACTCAACAGTGTTTTTGTGGCCTTTTCTTTGTTTTGCTTTAGCATTATTTTTTTTTTTTTGTCTTATTAGTTTCTTGTTTGTTTTTATTTATTTATTTTTTGTGGGGTTTTGGGAGTGGAAGATATTTCTTTTTTTTTTTTTTTTAAAGAACTTTTAAAAACGCTTTGTGGGTAGAAAGATAGGAAGAATCTGAGAGGAGCTGGGAAAGGGGAACAAATTTTATGGAAATAATCTTAATTAAGGAAAAAAGTTATTCTAGGAGCTGAAGAGCTGGATCGTGAACAGGAGAACATACTGTTTTTATAGTGGAACTGATGTTGCTCACACAACCCATGTCAGGAGGCTCACAACCACCTGTCACCCCACCTCTAGGGGATCCAATGCCTCTGTCCTCTGTGGGTACTCAGGCAAATATCCCCACGGAGATACATACATACTTATACACTATTAAAATAAAAGTTTAAGGGGCTAGAGAGATGAGTCAATGGTTAAGAGCACTGCCTGCTCTTTTAGAGGACCTAGGTTCCATTTTCCAGCACCCACAATGTGGCTCACAATGTCTGTAACTCTTGGTTCTGGGGAATCCGAAGCCCTCTTCAGGCTTCTGTGGGGACTACATACAGACAAACATGCAAGCAAAATATCCATACACAAAATAATTTTTAAAAATTATTCTCAACTGGGCAGTGGTGGAGCACGCCTTTAATCCCAGCACTTGGGAGGCAGAGGCAGGCGGATTTCTGAGTTCGAGGCCAGCCTGGTCTACAGAGTGAGTTCCAGGACAGCCGGGGCTACACAGAGAAACCCTGTCTCGAAAAAAAACCAAAAAAAAAAAAAAAAAATCTCAAAAATGAACCTTCAAAAAAACTTTAAAAAGGTATTCTATTAAACCAATAAAGCATACACAAGTACATGAACACACACACATGCACACACACACAGACACACACACATATTCTGGACATTCTAACAGCAAACATTAAACTATAAGAGGACTGATTTACACATGGTTTGTGTTTACTAATCACTTATAAATGTTAAAAGAAAAAATTCAAGCCATCAAATCCAAAAACTAACACAAATTCAACTACAGAATCACGATTTCCCATTGAAGAGAAGACAGTGAGCATCTTTATTTTATAATGAGGTACAAGTTCACAGCTGTTATTCATGGTAAACAGGGCAAAGATTAAAGGGCAGAGAGACGCCTCTCATCTAGTTCAGGCTGTGTGACAAGAAAATCTGGCTTGAAAACAGAAGACCAAAATATTTCTCTAAGGAAATTAGGTCAAAGGGAAAGAGATTAAACACCACTATGTCTCATCTGTACTTGGTACTGAACGGCTGCTTAAATTTAATTTGAATACTGGATTTGTAATACAAGTTTATTGTGAAGCATGTTTGGTACACACTCAAATTCACTGATTCAATTTTACTTACTGAAATACTATGGAGGAGACATGAATTTATAAGGCATAATTTTTAACTCTTAAAAATACCCTAAAGTGGGCCACACATTCCCATGAGCTGAAGGCCTGCGCAAAGAAAAGGGGGAGTGGGCCGGTGAGGTGTGTGGGGGGGGTGCTGCCAAGATTGATGACCTGAGTTCGATCCTTGGGAGCCACGAAAAAGTGGAAAGAATCACATCCTTCAAACTGTCCTTGAGATTTTGTGTGTGTTTACACACGCACACACATACACAAATAAACGAATGTAATGTAATGAAAACTTCATGGGAGAAGGAAAGGGAGAGAGTCAGTAGGCTGCTGGCATTCCTTTTCTGTTTCTAGGCATGAAATGAAGGGTTCTTTTCCATCACACATTCCCATTAGCACCGTGTTCTTGTCCAAGTACACAAGGCCAAGTAATGTTCTGAAACTATGAGCCAAAATAAATACTTCCTCTTTTTAAGTTGTTCTGTCAGTTCTGTCACAGAAACAAGGAGAGTACCTGGCACCGAGCACAACAGCTACAACAATCACATGGTCCACAAACTCTGAAATATTTACTGTTTGGCCTTTCCCAGGAAATGTTTGCTGACTCATGCTATACTATGTTTAAAGGAACTGTGAAGCAAGTATCTGGACATGGGTCTAGTACCTAGAATACATATGGAGCTCTTCAACATTAGATACCTCATTCAGAAGTGAACAAAGTCTTCAAATAGTCATCTAGCCACAAAATGCTCACAAATGGCCAAATGATAGTAAACATTAATATAAGGGTCACTGGCAAAACACAAATTAAAACTACATAATGAGACATAATGGCAATGCTTTTACAGAGTGGGTGACAGAAATCCCCAGACTCTAGAATTTTACTTCATCATGTCAGATTTGTCTAGGAAATAAATATTATTGTTCAGATCCACCACTTTCATTTCATCTGATGATCCAAATTACAATTTATTCTAATTGATTCTTTCTTTTACCAGTTAAACCCATGAAGAATAGTCAAACTGTCCAATAGAGCTACTTTAAAATCATTTTATTAGCAAGGCAAGGGATGCATGCACACCTTTAGTCCCAGCACTCAAGGCAGATCTGTGTGTTTGAGGCCAGTCTGGTATACATAATAAGTTCCAGGACAATAGGAGCTATGTAGAGACTCTGTCTCAAAAAAGGCTTCCCAAAACTATAAAAATGGTAAATATGAAAATGTAAAGTATTAGCCGGGCGGTGGTGGCGCATGCCTTTAATCCCAGCACTTGGGAGGCAGAGGCAGGTGGATTTCTGAGTGGAGGCCAGCCTGGTCTACAGAGTGAGTTCCAGGACAGCCAGGGCTACACAGAGAAACCCTGTCTCGAAAAACCAAAAAAAAAAAAAAAAAAAAGAAAACCCCAGAAAATAAAAAAGAAAGAGGAATAAAGGAAGGGAATGGGAGGGGAAAAGAAAACAAAGAAAGAAACCTTCTGAAGGCTGGCACGTGGTACAGTGCAATTTTCCCTTGATTATAATCAGTTCTAAAGCACGTAGGCAGTGAGTCATTTGATGTAATGCACTTTGCTCTTACAGTTCAGAGCACTACCAGAAGCACCTCAATACATAAAAGACTCATCCTGGCATGAGCTACTTAATAAAGTTGTGATGGTTTGTATATGGTTGGCTCAGGGAGTGGCACTATTAGGAGGTTTGGCCTTGTTGGAGTAGGTGTGTCACTGTGGGCGTGGGCTGACAACCCTCATCCTAGTTGCTTGGAAGCCAGTCTTCCACTAGCAGCCTTCAGTGAAGATGTAGAAAACTCTCAGCTCTGCCTGCACCATGCCTGCCTACATGCTTCCATGCTCCCAGCTTCATGATAATGGAATGAATCTCTGAACCTGTAAGCCAGCCCCAATTAAGTGTTCTCCTTTATAAGACTTGCCTTGGTCATGGTATCTGCTCACAGCAGTAAAACCCTAACCAAGACAAAAGTGTTTGAAGAATGTAGCAATATAGTATAAATAAGTCTTGGATTTCCTAAAACCCAATGAATATACTCAGGAAAACTCACACAATCCAAATCTGAAATGAATATACTGAAGCAAATTAAACAAGCAAATATTTTCTCTCTTCCTTTTAGAATGCAAAGTGTTACCAGTCCTAGGAATTGTTAGTGTTTTTAGAACATTTAGAGAATCACAATGTCAGGAAAAAACTAATTCTGGTTTATATAACATATAATTTCTATACATTCAATGGCCTGTAGCAAAAGGGGAAAAGAAAACTCAAAATACTTACAGACAAAGGTCTCTACGTGTGTGCACAAATCGCCACATTTAGGACAGCGAAGCTGGTTTCCACCTTTCCCAGAATTCCCAGAGCCTGATTTCTTACTGCTTCCTTCAGTTACTGATTTCTAATGATTATGAGAAAAAAAGGTAGTAAATCATTTGTTTCAGATACCACTTACATGTAGCTTAGCTGTAAACAATAATTTGTATTAATCTTAAAATTTTACAATTTCGGGCTGGAGACATGGCTCCGTGGTTAAGAGCACTGAGTTTAATTCCCAGTAACCACATGGTGGCTCACAATCATCTGTTATGTGATCTGATGCCCTCTTCTGGTGTGTCTGAAGACAGTGACAGTGTACTTACATACATACATACATACATACATGCATCTTTAAAAATATTTATGTATGTGTTGTAATTAAAGGTGTACACCCAGCAGCAGCCATTTCTTAAACACTTGCAGCAGTTAGATTTGTGTATGAAAACAGATATCCCTCACTCAGTCCAACTAATTATGGCATTACTTAAATGACAGTTTATGCTTAGGATATTAGAACTTTACTCTGCTTACTAAGTACAATAAGTATTCAAGTATTATACAAATTAAGCACTGAACAAGCTGGGCATGGTGGGCACTCAGGAGGCTGAAGTGAGAGGACCCCATCCCAGGGTAGCCTGGCTTACACAGTAAGTTGCAGGACAGCCTAAGTCACAAGGAAGCTCCCTCAAAAAACCAAAACTAACCAACAGAATACAAAATAAGATCAACTCAGACTCTTCAGATCATTTTATGTAATTCATATTTCCTACAGAACACATTTAAACGAACAGAATATATAACACTATTATTATATTTAGCTCTTTAAAGATGGGGAATGTATAGATGCCAATAAGACAAAAATAACCTTATTTCCATCTCCGGAGCCATCCTTGTTTGCCCCATCTTTTGAGGCAAAGTATGCTGGTGTTTCTGAAAAGGCTCTAAGGGGAGCTCTGCGCAGAATCTGAGAGTCCACGGTTCCCAGTCTTCCTAAAATTGGCACATGAATGCGCCCACAAGAAATACCTGGAGGGAGAAGGAAGTCTATTAGTTTTTATACAAAATACTGCTATGTCTCAAAAATTCCCAGCAGGCTCAGTGGTTAAGAGGACTGGCTGCTCTTCCAGAGGTCCTAGCAACCACAGTTCCAAGAGTTCCAATGCCCTCTTCTGGCCTCAGCAAGCACCAGGCACATACACGGCACACATACATTCAGTTAAGTGCATTTACCCATATAAAATAAAATCTTAAAATGAACAAGTCCTGGTAAATAAAAGTTAAACACAAAAAGGTTGAGACAGGCTAGCTTTCCCAGAAAAGCTACACACCAAGAGGAAAGGCGCCTCCAGAAACAAGCCAGATCTCTGGGTGATTCCATCAAAATGCACTGTTTTCAGATCAATTCTTTGTTTTGTTTTGTTCTGTTTTTGAGACAGGGCTTCTCTGTGTAGCCCTGGCTGTCCTGGAACTCACTCTGTAGACCAGGCTGGCCTCGAACTCAGAAATCCACTTGCCTCTGCCTCCCAAGTGCTGGGATTAAAGGCGTGCGCCACCACTGCCCGGCTCAGATCAATTCTTTAAAAGCAAGATCATATAGGTCATAATAATCTGTGGCTCGTTTAAAATGTGACAGGAGTTTAAACACATACTGTACCTGAAAGTTTTTTAAAAGGTCTTTCATATACTATATTTGTATTTTTGTGTGTGTACTATTTGTACATTGAAGATAAGCATATCATACCAACTTTTCTCTTTAGTTACCTGAAGGTTGTATCACTTCTTTTTTTTTTTTTTTTTTAAATATTTATTTATTTATTTTAGTACACCACCACTGTCTTCAGGCACACCAGAAGAGGGCATCGGATCCCATTACAAATGGTTATGGGCCACCATGTGGTTGCTGGGAATTGAACTCAGGACCAGCAGTCGGTGCTCTTGACCACTGATCCATCTCTCCAGCCCCATATCACTTCTTTCAAAAATTGCATGCTTGCCAGGCAGTGGTGGCACACAACTTTAATCCCAGCACTTGGGAGGCAGAGACAGGCGGATTTCTGAGTTGGAGGCCAGCCTGGTCTACAGAGTGAGTTCCAGGACAGCCAGGGCTACACAGAGAAGCCTGTCTTGAAAAACAAAAAAACAAATAAACAAAACAAAACAAAACAAAAATTGCATGCTTTTCCACTTATATGGTTGTTGGGTTCTCTCTCAGTAAAGAATCTGAGATAGTGATCAGAATGGTGGTTGTTAGGGGTGAAGGAATGGATGGTTTGGGTTGGGCAGTATTTTTATAGACATGGATGGCAGTAATGGCTTAACAACACTGTAAAATGTAGGGCCGACAAGATGGCTTAGCAGGTAAAGGTATCTGATGTGCAAGCCTGAAGAATGGAGGCTTCAGATTGACTCCTGAAACCTCCATGAAGATGAAAAGGAGAAAACTGACTCTAGGGAGGCAGGGGCAGACGGATCTCTATGAGTTCAAGGCCAGCATGGTCTTCAAAGCAAGGACCCTGTCTCAAAAAAAAAATAAAATACAGTAAAGAAAAGAGCTGACTCTACAAAGATGTCCTCTAGCCTACATAGATGTTTCATGACATATAAACCCATAAGCACATATCAGATACAGACAAATTATAATAATTTAAAAAATATTTAGTATGTATTTAATATTACCAAAGCATACATTTTTAAGTGGTGCACACTTATAATCTTAGTCTCTGACACATAGTTCAAGGTCATCTTGGGCTACTTTTAATACCTTGTCTTGTCTCAAAGAAAACATACAAAATACACACACAACACACACAAACACACATACACACACACACAAACTGGCAAGGACAAAGTGGCACATGCCTGTAGTTTGAAATTCTAGCACTCAGGAAAATAAGGCAGGAGAATTCCTAGCTGGAGACTAGCCTGGGCTATACAATGAGAAAAAATAAAACAAGGCTAAATAGAATCATAGCGCAGACTTGTAACCCTAGGACTTAGGTGGTGCAAGAGGATCAGTCCAAGGTCATACTCAGATGCATACTGTGTTTGAAGTCAGCCTGGCTATATTAAGACCGTTTCAAAAAACTAAAAACAAGGCTAGAGAGTGATGGCTCAGTGGTTAAGAGCACTTGCTCCTCTTCCAGAAGATCCAAAGTACAGTTCACAACTGTCTGTAACTCCAGGACATCTCACACCTCTTTCTGGCCTCTGAGGGCACCTCGATACATGTGGTATATACACTCACACAGACACAGCCTCTGGAGTTAAGAGCACTAACTGCTTCTTTAGAGGACTTGCAGTTCAAAGCTAAGAATCCTTTAACTTCAGTTCCAGGGGATCTGAAACTTCTGGTGATCAAGGATACTGCATACATATGATGTACACACACATGCAAGCAAAATATTCAAAAAGCAAATAAATAAAAAATATTTTTGAAAAAACCAACAAGAACTAAAATGATAGTATCCACTGGCACTCTCCACATTTGGGAGATGGAGGCAGAAAGATCAAGTCAAGGCCGGGCAGTGGTGGCGCACGCCTTTAATCCCAGCACTTGGGAGGCAGAGGCAGGTGGATTTCTGAGTTTGAGGCCAGCCTGGTCTACAGAGTGAGTTCCAGGAAAGCCAGGGCTACACAGAGAAACCCTGTCTCAAAAAAAAAAAAAAAAAAAAAAAAAAAAGATCAACTCAAGTTATCCTCTGCTACATATTGAGTTTGAAGCCAGCCTGGACTAATGATTCTGGTTTAAAAACAAAAAACACCATTGTAAATAAGCATACTTTAGTCAAAAACATCTTATAGAAAAAGGAACTATTGCCAGGCAGTGGTGGCGCACACCTTTAGTCCCAGCACTTGGAAGGCAGAGGCAGGCGGATTTGTGAGTTCGAGGCCAGCCTGGTCTACAGAGTGAGTTCCAGGACAGCCAGGGCTACACAGAGAAACCCTGTCTCGAAAAAAAAAAAAAAAGAAAGTGGAACTATTTTTAAAGTATTATTTGTTTGTTTGTTTTTTTTTTCAAGACAAGGTTTCTCTGTATAGTCCTTGCTGTCCTGGAACTGGCTCTGTAAACCAGGCTGGCTTCCAACTCAAAGATACACCTACTTCGGCCTCCCGAGTGCTGGGATTAAAGTGTGCACCAGCTTAAAGGATATCCGTAGTCCTCTCTTGATGGACATTATGTTGCTCTTGAGCTGTCTTTTACCTTTTTTCTTTTCTATTTTTAAAAATAAGTCTCCTTATGTAGTACTAACTCACCTGAAACTCAACATGTAAACCAGGCTGACCTTGACTTGGCTCTTGGAGACCCCTTTGCCTATGCCTAATTCCTGATTTTTTCCTTTTTCTTAATTATTATGACCGTGTACCTGCATATGATGTGCACGTGTGGGTGCACAGGCCACAGTGTGGGTGTGGGGGTCAGAGAACAACTTTGTACAGTCTTCTGCCTGCCTTTAGCCAGGTTTCAGGGGACAAACTAAGACTGAACAAAGAGGTGAATGGCCTTTGATTAAAAATTGTACGTCGAATTCCCTCATAGAAGAGGGGAGGGGGAGGGGATAGGGGGTTTCCAAAGAGGAGACCTAGAAAAGAGGAAATATTGGAAATGTAAATAAAGTATCAAAAATAAAAAATTTTTAAAAAATAAATAAAATCAGGTATTTTAGAAGATGTAAAAAAAAAAAAAAAAAAAAAAGAATTGTATGTCTTTCAGTACTACAGGGCTAAAAACCTTACATAAACCAAGAGACTATAATGAATCTTCAAGGCGGCTTTCTAGCAGCTTACCAAAGTGCTGTTAGAAGGTACTAAGTAACAACAACCAGAAACTGGACAGGAGAGGTTAACAGTTATATCTAAGAAAACATTTTTCTTCTCTCTCATTTTATTCTTGAGAATTCACTCTTTAAATGTTATTTTTATAAGATCATGGACTTACATGTCTAAGTATACAGTGATTCTAAATACAAAAACCAATGCAACCATACAGACATCATATAAAACACTACCTGAGCCGGGAGGGTGGTGCAGGCTTTAATCCCAGCACTTGGGTAGCAGAGGCAGGTGGATCTCTATGATTTCGAGGCCAGCCTGGTCTACAAGTAAGTTCAGGATAGCCAGAGCTGGTTACACTGAGAAACCCTGTCTCCAAAACCTAAAAACACTACCTGAAAAAATAATTTATGTGTCATTTAAACTAACGAGGTTGAGAATTTCTTTACTGGAACTTTTGGCACAGTATTATAATGCTGTTTTAACACACTGTAATCTATGACAATGCACAAGATGCCAAGTCACTAAACTGATGGTCTTCGAACTCAAGTATGCTGAGTGATTTTGTTGCCACTTCAGGCACTCTTCCCTGGTTCTGCAGAAGCTGAAGGCAGGACCCAAGAACGACCTCCTAATAAGGTCCCAGGCTGCTGCTGCTGCTGCAGCCAATGCTGCTGCCTTGGAAATGCACTTCAAAAACAATTGCACTAAATGAAATGGCCACTCACAAACCACAAAACCACCTCAGAAAATATAATCAGCATACTATCAGGGAGTTTAACTCTCTTTCGAACCATGAAACCATAAGAAATTTGGTAAATTTCTGAACAGATTCCCAATTTTTTGAATGTTATACTATAAAATACATAACAAAGAAAATTTATACTATGCTAAAGAGGAGAATCAAAAAAATTAAGGCTTGGCGGCATAGGCCTACAGTAGCACCCGGGAGGCTAATGCAGGGGCCAGTGAGATGACTCTTAAGGTTCAATCTCTGGAAAACATGGTGAAACACTAGTCCACAACTGTCCTCTGGCCTCCATAAGCACAGTATGACGATATGTGTGCACAAACACACCCCTGCACACACGCAAATAAATAAAATGTAATTTTTTAAAAGAAAATGGTGGGCAGAAAAGCAAGATCCAAGCCAGCCCAGACTGTAATATGAAAATATGTGATTCTGACTGGTAACAAATTCAGACACTTGTAAGACTGTTATGATTTGTGGCCTACCTTGATAATTAAAGAAAATGCCATTCTCCAGTTAAAGATTAGTGGAAATAAGGTTTAGGAAACCTGAATCCTCCCTGTTGACCCCTGAAAGACATGTGAACTTCAGGTGAAAAACCCCTGGAAGCTAGGGAAATATTTCTGTACATGTTGCAACACTGTTTGGCAGTAATGATAG
This sequence comes from Uromys caudimaculatus, assembly GCA_028551405.1. NCBI lineage: Eukaryota > Metazoa > Chordata > Mammalia > Rodentia > Muridae > Uromys > Uromys caudimaculatus. The sequence goes on from CM052706.1 coordinate 53,074,091, forward strand.
ATGTCTGTTAAAAGTTAAACCATCAAGCTGAGCAGTGGTGGCGCACGCCTTTAATCCCAGCACTTGGGAGGCAGAGGCAGGCGGATTTCTGAGTTCAAGGCCAGCCTGGTCTACAGAGTGAGTTCCAGGACAGCCAGAGCTACACAGAGAAACCCTGTCTCC
>CM052706.1:53074352-53132816 GCA_028551405.1 Uromys caudimaculatus
TACTTTTTTAATTTTATAAATTGTGTATGGGTGTTTTATCTGCATGTGTATCTGTTACCACAGGTGAGCCTGGTGCCTGTGAAGGCCAGAAGAAGGTGTTAAGATCCCTAGAAGTTTGAGTTACCATACAGGTGCTGTGAATTGCACCTAGGTCCTCTGGAAGAGCAGCCAGTTCTCTTGGAGCAGTATCTGCAGCCACAACTTATTCAGCTTTTAAATGCTATACTTAACATATATACTTAATACATATTTAAATGACTTTTTTCTTTTGGGGGACAAGCTTTCACTTTATAGCCCAGACTAGCTTAAATACCATGGCAATCCTCCAAAGTGTTGAAGTTATTAGCGTGAGCCAACACCACACCTAACTTTTTGGTTTTTTGAGACAGTTTTTCAGGTAAGCCAGACTAGTGTGAATTCTCTATGCAGCTGATGTTGGCCCTGAGTACCAGATCCTCCCTGGATTCTTCATTTTGAACTAAGGAGTCTACAAAACTTTACAAATAATCTAGCTTTTAAAAAAAAAAAAAAACTATTTTAATTAGCATGAAAGAATAAATATTAGAGTATAGTCTCAAAAAAAGATGAAAAATTATCTGTTTTAGTGACAGTATTTTAAGTGCGCATAATAACTGGTGAGATAGAAAATAAAGTTATATTCTCTTACATGTTTGGCCTCTAACTTCTAACACAAATTGGAAAAAAAAAAAAAAAAGCCCACAACTTAACAAGTACTTACTACATTTATTAATTTATGTTTAGATTTTTATTTTGTGCATTACTGTTTTGTGAGTTCTAAATACTGTTTAATAAGAACAAGTAACATCATTACCATAATATTCCTTAAGTTTAAAAATATTTGATGCATTTTTCCATTCTGCTATCCAAGAAAAAAAGAAATCTTAAATTCTTTGAAGGCCAGAGATATAGCTCAAGGGAAAAGCACCAGCCTGGCACACTCAAGGCCCTGGATTCAATCCTCAGTACAGAAAAAAAAAGTTTGAGAAAGTAGGCCTACCTGTGAAGGACTGTGATTCCAGCACTTTACTGGCAAGATGAAGGAATAATTCCTTCAGGTTCACGGCAGCCTGGTCTACCCAGCAAAATTGCTGAAATAAAAATGCTTCAGCTATTCACTCTGCCCTATTTAATCTATTATATTTGACTACCAAAAAGGAAGGGAGGGAGGGAGGGAAGAAGGGTAAATAGGACGAAAAGTTAAGGTAGGTGTACTATATAATTATGAAAATTGTGGATGCCAACTTGTTTGACCTCTTCATTCAGATCTTTTTATGGAATGACATCCTTTGTCATTCTTGTTTGTTGGTTGGTTTGGTTTGGTTTTGAAGACAAGGTGTCTGTGTAGCACTGGCTGTCCTAGAACCCACTCTGTAGACCTCACTGGCCTGGAACTTAGAGAGCCACTTGCCTGTACCTCGGGTGCCTGGGTGCTGGGATTAAAGGTATGTCACTACAGCCTGGCTAAAGTGACATCGTTTGTACGAAGATCGAATTGAAGGAAGTCAGAAATTGAAGAAGTTACATCAATTCTACAATTCTCCCACCTAAAGTCAGGGTCAGCACTGTCACTGAGAAGTTAAATGGTAAAGTACTTCTGAATGTACATACTTAAAATGCAAAGTGACCCCATACATGTCAAGCATATTTAAAATTTGTTTGTCTGTCTGCTCTTCACTACTTGCAGGACTCTATTCTTTCTACCTTATAGGCCCAGGGTTGAAGTAAGGTTGTAAGACTCGGCAGCAAATGCTTTTATTTGCTGAGCTAGCTTTCCAACCCACTTGTCAAGTCCATTTAAAAAATATATACATCAGTTGGGCATAGTGGCATATGCCTTTAATCCTAGCAATTGGAGGCAGAAGCAGGTGGATCTGAATCCAAGGCCAAGACTGGTCTACAGAGTTCCAGAGACCCAGCTTGCCTCTGCCTAAAGATTGCTGGAACTAAAGTCATGTGCCACAACCTCCGGGCTGACTCCAGGAATTCTTTGACTAAATCTTATCAAGAAGCCCTCCTATCTAAAACACATCTCCATTTTTAATGCTGTTGTGTACTTCACCAAATTTAAACATGATGAATTTAATACCCCTAGTACCGAACAGTAATACCTTAAGCTCTCAATGAATGTATGTCAAATAATACATTAAAATTATGTTTCTTTTGAGCGGTTTACAAATCAAGCCTCTGGAACTGGGACATCTACTTGTAGAGGAGTGGCAATGTTTAAAGACTAAATCTTACACTTACGTGTCAATATTAAATGCTTCCGCCTACGTTACTCCATTTCATGTGTATTATAAACTGCCAGTTATACATTTAGTAAACAATGATGATTTTAGAATTAGTAAAAAAAAATAGGAAAACAGCTCTTATTGATCCAAAGGTCGTCATGAAAAGACATCTATAAGTTCAGAGTCTAACAAGACCTAGCCTCACAATCTGATATGCATAGACTTGAGGGAGAGAAAAACGGGTTTCATTCCCGGAATCTCTTGGCAGGTGTGCACTCTGTCACAGGTCCTGATGAATAGAGAAGCAAAGTAAACAAGAGCCACTCTTAGAGACTGATACCAGCTGTCAAACTGGAGAAGCGGGGAACGACTGTTGCTATGTTTAAGTATTTGAGGAATTCCAGCGGTCGTTTTCCCCCACCTCCCCGCTGCTTTCTTGGGACTCCAAGTTTGCTAAATATCTGGAAGACCAGCGAGCTGTGTTTGCGTCCTGTCGTCGCCGACCTCACAATGACAGTGACACCCTTGAGCTGCCCGTCCAGGCAACTAGCCCGACAACCGGGCCCGCAGAGACTCCCCAAAAGTGACAGGCCCCAAGCAGGGCTGCACGGGGGTCACTTTTTAAAGAGTGAATGTCGTACTCGGTTCTTCTCCCCGAGTTGAGGCGAGATGGCCCCGTTCCAGCCCCAAACTCCGAAGGCCTGAGAGAGTTTATCACAGGCGGGTGATAGCCCACAGGGTTTTCTTCAGATCCGACAGCCAGGTACTCCAGAGGCTCGCAGCGCCTCGCAGCCTTCATGCCCTCCTCCCCGGGGTCCCCACCGGTCCACTCCCCGAGAGCCCAGAGTCGGCACGGGCTCCGGACTACTTTGTTACCTCTCTGCGCGGAGGTGAGCGAGGTGGCGAGAAGCCGAACGGCCGCAGCGCCGCAGGTACATGCGCCGCAACTGGACATCTCCGCGGGGCCTAGGCCGGGGCTTCGCGCCCTGAGGATCGAGGGGGGTCAGCGGCCCGATTGTGCCGCTCGAGTGTTAAGCTGACTGGCTCCGCTCCCTTCCGCCGATTCTATGCTGGTGCAGCGTTTTCCCCACCAGGCAGCCAGGCCCGGGCGATCCCAGAGTCCCACCGCCTTCTACTCACCGGAGTAGACACCTCCCCTCCTCCCCTCCCTCCTACTCTCCCCCATTCCCCGCCCACCCCGACCGGGGAGCGTGCGCGCGCTTGCGTCCTAGACCCGGGAGGGGGCGTGGGTTTACGCTGCGCATGCGTGGATATTAACGTGAGTCCAGAGAATGGGGTGGTAACCTGGGCACCAATGAGCGCGCTACGGCAAGCGGCGGACCCAAAGTTTTGCGGTCGCTCAATTTCTCTGGAAGTAGCTTTATTCTGATGTTAAAAAGTTTTAGACTCAAAAAGACACGTGTCGTGTCTGGAGTTGTCCCTACGCTTCTTAGGAGCAGGGGAAATAAGAGCGAAAAAAGGTGAGGATCTTTTTTAAGTAATCCGAGGACTAGGAATGTAGTTCAATGGTAAAGACCATAATCCCACATGATAAATATAAACAGGCAGTAACCACCAGGCGCTTGCTTGCACTTCAGCAAGTTCCTTCCTTCATGGACGCTACATTCTCGCTTCCTTTATGTTCTCTGTTTTGTTTCACTTGGGCATGGAAATAGTCACCTAATCCCACTCCCACCCCAGCAACAAGTTGGATAGAGACAGCTTTCCTTGCTCTTTCAAGCTTTGTGATGATAAAGTTTTAATTGTTGCTAGTTGCCCGTGTGGATTTTTGTTTTGGTTTTTCTGAGAAAGGGTTTCTCTGTGTAACCTTGGCTGACCTACAACTCCCTCTGTAGACCAGGCTGACTCCGAATATAAGTGTTCTGCCTCTGCCCTATATGGGTTTTATTTGGGTTTGATTTGGGGCTTATGCCAGAGTAATTATGCTTTTCTTTTTTTTCTTTCTTTCTTTTTTCTTTTTCTTTCTTTCTTTCTTTTTTTTTTTTTTTTTTTTTTTTTGGTTTTTCGAGACAGGGTTTCCCTGTTTAGCCCTGGCTGTCCTGGAACTCACTCTGTAGACCAGGCTGTCCTCGCACTCAGAAAGCCGCCTGCCTCTGCCTCCCGAGTGCATGCACCACCACTGGCTTATGCTTTTCTTGTATATGAATATTATCAACTCTAAACGCCAAATTTCCAAGTAGCCCAGAATTTGCTATGTAGTTGAAAATGGCTTTGAACATCTGATGTTTATGCTCCCACCTCTAGATGATTGAGATTACAGAGTTGCTCCACACCCTGCTGGAACCTTTAGATAGAAACTGAGGAAAGAGAATCAAGCTAGGATCAACACCAGTTCACTTATATTTACCAGCGTCAATCTTCAGCCAGAAAAGTGACTTCCAGTTCCCCGGGTCTAGCTCACAGACGGGGAATTCCAGAGGTTCATACTACAGGGTTCTTTCTTGGGGAGCGGACTCCTGGTAACACCTCATGGTAAAGTTGGAGAGATAGAAGAGAGTTCCTGTCTTTCTTCACTAAGACCACTCCTTCCTCAGCTGCACAAATACAATTGTGAAGAGAGACTCCAGTTCTCTCCGTACGCTTTCGAACTGTGTTCTTAGACTCTCAGAAGCTCTCCCTCCATGGTTACCGTGAGGGAACCAAGTGGACTTTCTCTGCCTTCTCCCACACACCACCATAAGCCCAACAAGAGAAGTTATGTTTTATCTGTTTTATTTATTGGGATTTTATTTGGAAATAGTCTTTCTGCTTTAAAACAGTGTTTGGAATTCATGACTCTAGGGCAAACGTCTCCTTTCAAAAATGAGCCAACATTGACCCCATGTAGTGGTACACGCCTTTAATCCCAGCACTAGAGAGGCAGAGTCAGGCAGATTTGATGAATTCAAAGTCAGTTTGACCAACAGAATAAGTTCCAGGACAGCCAGGGCTACAAATAGAAACTGTCTCAAAACCAAATCAAGCTAACAAACATGATGCCCGAGCAGAGGTGGTGGCCCTTGGATTCCAGCACTGCAGAGGTGGTGGCCCTTGGATTCCAGCACTCCGGACGCACAGACAGGCTAATTTAGACTGAGATCTGATAACTACCAACATGTAGATCAGTATTCTGCTGATTCTTAGGGTGTGTCAATGGACAGTGAGCACTAAAAAACTGTGCTCCAGGGGGCTGAAGAGATGACTCAGTGATTAAGAGCATTCCTCTTGCAGAGGACCCAAAGTCCGGTCATACCTACCTGCAACTTCAGATCCAGGAAGATCTGATGCCTTCCTTCTGGCTTTTGAGGGATAGAGGGAGAAGGGAGAAGGGGTACACACTCTTACACATATTTTTTTTAAATCTTTGCTTCATGTGTATGAATATTTTTGCCTGCATGAATGTGTGTGTACCACATGTATGCCTGTTGGATCCCCTGAACCTAGGGTTATGCATGACTGTGAACCACCATATGGGTGATGGGAAACCTGGTACCTCTGCAAGAGCAATGTACTCTTAAATGCTGAGTCATCTCTCCAGTTCTAAAAATATTTTTTTTAAAAAGACAAATAGCAGCCGGGCAGTGGTGGCACACGCCTTTAATCCCAGCACTCGGGAGGCAGAGGCAGGCGGATTTCTGAGTTCAAGGACAGCCAGGACAGCCAGGGCTACACAGAGAAACCCTGTCTCAAAAAAAACAACAACAAAAAAAAAAAACTAAAAAAAAAAGACAAACAGCAAAGCCAGGTGGTGGTAGTACGTGGCTTTAATCCCAGCATTTGGGATTAAAGAGGCAGGTGGATCTCTCTAAATTCAAGCCCAGCAGAATTTGGTCTACAGAGCGAGCTTCAGGCCAAGGCTACACGGAGAAACCCTGTCTCAAAAAGTCAAAAAAAGAAAATCATGTATATGGGTGTTTGCCTGCTTGTATGTGTGCACCATGTGCACATAGTGTCTAAAGAGGTCAGAAGATACTGTCAAATCATTTGGAACTGGAGTTCCGATAGTTGTAAGCACCCCTGTGTGTGGGTACTGGGAAAGAGCCCAGGTCCTCTGGAAGATCAACCATCTCTTCAACACTGCTACCTCCTCCTTTTGATATATAAGCATTGACCACCACTCGTCATCAGTGTAATTACTAAAAAAGTTATTCTCCTGGCTTCTGCTGAACCAATGACCCCAAACAACAGCGAAGATTAAGCCCACATATAAGGACTGAGTTTAGTCTAGAAAAAGCATACAGGTCAATAGCTTATATTACAAAATTTTCTTTACCCACTTGTGCTAGCAGGTCCTGAACTGTCAACATTTCTACCATATGATTACATTTCCATGAGCTCAATGAGATATTCCATGAATCATAGCCCTTTAGTACACAGGTATTAACTTTCTGAAAAGGAAGGACTCACTGGAAGAACCACTTAAGTCTTTAACAAACCAGGATTCACCTGGTCTCCTTGTGTGGGTAGTGTTAAATTTTTGCTTTCATGGGCTGTCTCCCAGTGTTTGTAGATCCTGTCAAGGTGATAATTAACATTAACCATCATACTACACAAGCAAGAGGACTTCAGTTCAAGCCTCAGAGGTCACAGAAACAAGCCAATAAAGCAGTTGGGTGTGGTAGCATGTGCTGAGATACCAGCATTCTCAGCCTCGCCCACTCACAGGCTCCAGGCCAACGGAAGACACTGTCTCAAAACCACGGAGGATGGCTCCTAATGAACAGTACCTGAAACTATCCTCTAGCCTTCAGATGCACATGCATACATGAACATTTACCCGCACACATATGTTCACCCACATGGACACCTACACATGACATTTTAAGCAATGAGTGGAAAAATATCCCTAATGTTTAGCAGAGGCTTCAAAACATAAATCTCTCAAAACTTTCAAAACCAACATACCAAACTTCATTTTCATTAGAACTTTGGTTTTCTTTTTCACTTAATAACAAGAACCATAGGCTTTTAAGATGGCTCAGTGGGTAATCACATTTGCTACCAAGCTTTCTGATCTGCATTTGATACCCAAGATCCACATGGTGGGAAGAGCCAGCTCTCACAAGCTGTCCTCTGATCTCCACAGTATGTCACTCATACCCCCCCCATAATAAATAAATAAATGTAGCAATTAAAAAATTAAAACACGATGGGGCTGGAGAGATGGCTCTGCAGGACCCCGTTTTCATTCCCAGCACCCATACCAAGCAGCTCTCAACGACCTGTAACTCTGGCCCCAGGGTGATGCGATGCCTCTGCCTTCCAGAAGCACCTGCACCCCTGTGCACATAGCCACACACACATAATTAAAAATAAAATAATCATTTTTAAGGCCAAGAACCAGGATGCACAGGATAGCCCACACCTATAATCTCAGTACTTGGGTGGAAACAGGAGGATCAGGAGTTCAAGGTTAGCCTGACCTACATAAGACTGAGTCTGAAAAACAAAAATCGTTGGGTATGGTGGGCACACCTTTAATTTTAGCACTCAGGAGGCAGAGGCAGGTGGATCTCTGTGAGTCTGAGGCTAGCCTGGACTACACAGTGAGTTTCAACCAGCCAGAGCTACACAGTGAGACCCTATCTGGAAACAAAGGAAAAGCTCAGTGTGATAAACACTTGTAGTCCAGCACTTGCAGGCAGAGACAGAAAAATCCCAAGTTGCCCTCCAGCTAGGGCTACATTTGGTGAAGGAGATTAGGAGACAAATTTTATAAACTTTTTTAAACAGTTAATCTTAGTGTCCAATTAGCATAGTGTAGACTTTGCCCTAGAAAATACAAAACAACACCACCCTGGTTAAATTGTCTCATCAATGTGAACAAGGGTTATGTGGGTCTGGCATCAGGCCGGGGAAAGTTTCCTCATATGGCAAGGCAAATTTGGAAGTTTCAGTTTGTCCTCTAAAACTGCTCTGTGTCAGCCAGGCAGTGGTGGTGCACACCTTTAATCCCAGCACTCGGGAGGCAGAGGCGGGCGGATTTCTGAGTCCGAGGCCAGCCTGGTCTACAGAGTGAGTTCCAGGACAGCCAGGGCTACACAGAGAAACCCTGTCTCGAAAAACCAAAAAACCAAACAAAACAAATAAACAAACAAACAAAAAAAACTGCTCTGTGTCAGAAGGCCTGGACTATTGGGATCAGTACCCAAGAAGCCTGGTTTGAGACACTGACTTTATACAAAGCTCCTCATTGGTTATACCTCAGAGAGCTATAGATGGAACACCTTGTAAATGGTGCTCAAACTGGGGAACTTATAACTGATGTGATGGTGAATACCTTTAACCCCAACACCAGGGGCCTTGTGACTCTGTGAGTTCTAGTCCAATCTGGTCTACATAGTGAGTTCAGGACAGCCAGAGCTTTATAGCGAGGCGGCCCTGTCATAAAAAATAAGAGGGACTGAGGGATCACTGACAAGATAGCTCAGCAGTTAAGAACACTTTTCAGTATTGTTTCTGAACCTGTTTTAGTTCCCAACACCCACATGATTCACAGCTATCCATAACTACAGTTACAGAGCATCTGAATATATATATATATAAAACCATTATATATATATATATAAAACCATTATATATATATATAACCAATGGGTGTTTAAAATAACATCAATGTTGGAAACCGTAAGCATCATTCTTCACAGACTGTTTAGCTGTTTAACAAAGATGCATGCTCCATTTATACGCGTACACTTTGTGACCTTCACAGATTGGGACAGGCCCTTGCTCCCAGGTTATGGTTGAGCAGCTATGACATAGAGCAGAACTTGGGGTCTGAAGAGAGAGTAATGGAGTCCCAGAGGCATAATATGACTTCTGTTCCACTTGGCACATCACAGCCTCTGGTCAGATTCTCCCCAGGGCATCCTCTCAAGTTTTTGATTATTAACCACAGGGCCATTTAAGATTTTTTTCCTGTGATAAAAATGGATTTTCTATCAGGAAATGGGTGGAAATAGCGTCGGTCACATCTTATCAACTCTTTGAAACAATGTCCTTCCACATTACACCTACTTTGGCTCCTTTCTGACAGGTTAATGATGCTTAAAAAAGAAAGTCAAGTGCAATTTTCCAGCTCAAATAGTGTTAATGGAGCTGCTGAGTCCTTATCTTGAGTTATTTATCCTCTTTGAACCACATAGCTGAAGGAACATAGCTTTGTGTGTCTTCTTGCATAAAACTCAATTTTTCCATCTCCCAGAATTGTGAATACTATGAGTTGCTGTTAAAAAAATATTTGTTTAAGCTGGGCCGTGATGGCACACGCCTTTAATCCCAGCACTTGGGAGGCAGAGGCAGGCGGATTTCTGAGTTCGAGGCCAGCCTGGTCTATAGAGTGAGTTCCAGGACAGCCAGGGCTACACAGAGAAACCCTGTCTCTCGAAAAAAAACAATAAATAAATAAATAAATAAATAAATAAATAAATAAATAAATAAATAGTAAAAAAAAAATCTGTATAGTTGAGTCAGCAAATCACAACGACGTGTTTTTTCAGATTAGAAAGTAGGTAAAGGTTTGCCTCAAAGCCTGACCACCTGAGTTCAAACCCTGGCACCCACATACCATGTGAAAGGTGAGGACAGTGTTGTTCTTGAAAAGCTGTGCTCTGACCTCCACAGGCACAGTGTTGGGTTCCCCTTCCCACACATACACACAAATAAATAAATGGTTTTTAAAAGATAGAAATTTGACCAGGATCATATGATGATTCAGAAAGAGACATAGAATACAGCCCAAATCTTCTGGTTTATAAACTGTACTGCTCAGAGGAAGCAAGATGGCTCAGTGAGTAAAGGTAGTTGCTGCCAAAACAGCTTGAGTTCAATCCCTGAGACCTACACTGTAGAAGGCAAGAGCTGACTCCTGAAAGATGGGCTCCAACCTCCATACATCCCACTGCACACAAATGTCGTTTTTAAATTCCCCCCTTCTCTTTCACCAGAAATTCTAGTCCTGCTTGCCTCTTAGAGAAACATGTGGTCTTAGGGTTACTATTGCTGTGATGAAACACCATGACCAAAAGCAAGTTGAGGAGGAAAGGGTTTGTTCAGCTTACACTTCCACATTGTAGTCTATCACTGAAGGAAGCCAGGGTAGGAACTCAGCCAGAACAGGAACCCGAAGGCAGGAGCTGATACAGAGGCCATGGAGGGGCGCTGCTTACTACTGCCCATGGCTTGCTCAGCCTGCTTTCTTAGAGAACCCGGGAGCACTAGCCCAGAGATGGTCCCGCCCCTAATGGACTACTCCCCCTCCAATCAATTACTAATTAAGAAAATGCCCTACAGGGTAGCTTGTGTCAAGTTGGCATAAGACTAGCCAGCATGCATTCTCTTCTAGAATCACTGTTGTCTTTTAAAGCAAGACCTTTTATTATGTGTGTGGGGGAATGTGTGTTGTGGATGACATATGCACACACACATTTGCAGAAACCAGAGGAGAATATTGGATGTCTTTATTATTCTCCATATTCCCTTGAGACAGCCTCTATCATTGAACCTGGGAGCTGGGCTCATGGCCTAGTTAGTGATCCTTCTGTCTCTGGCCTCTCCCATCTCCCAGCACGGGTATTATAGGCACATCAGCCACAGCTGTTTTTTAATATTAAAACTGGTTATAGTGAGCCATCTCCACAGCCCAAAATTCCTAAGTAAACCTCCAGGTTCAGTTAGAGTTCCTGTAGAAAAAAATAAGGTGGCAGAGTAAGTGTGGAAGACATCTGAAGCCAGCCGTTGGCCTTCACAAACACACCAGCGTGCATGCACGTGTAGGCTTCAACTTGTGAACATACGCACACAAAGACCAGGACTGGCATCTGGAGGTGATGTGAGCCACCATCATACCGAACTTTACAATTTTAAAAACCTTTACAGCCAGGTGTAGTGGTTCCTGCCTGTAATCAAAGCACTTGGGAGACTGAGGTGGAAGCACCACCATCACTTGGAAGCCACCCTGGGTTCAGGCTAGCCTGGGCAATGAGAAATAATTTTATTTATTTATTTAGGACAGGGCCCCAAGTTGCACAAACTGGTCTCAAACTCTCTGTACTGCGGGGATTAGCCTTGAACTTCTGATCTTCCTGCCTCCACCTCCCAGGTACTGATATTATAGGCAATAGCAACTATGTCTGGTTTACTTGATGCTGGGCTTCATGCATGTCAGGCAATCTCCCTACTAACTGAGCCATATCCCCAGCTCAGGAACCTGTTTTCTAAGAATTTTTATTTAGTTTTACTTTATGTACATTAATGTTTTGCCTGTGTGTATGTCTGTATGACAGTGTCAGATTCCCTAAAACAGGAGTTACAGAGTTGTGAGCTGCTATGTGGGTGCTGGGAATTGAACCCGGGTCCTCTGGAAGAGCAGTCAGTACTCTTAACAGCTGAGCCAACTTTCTGACCTCAGGAATCTATTTCCTATTGCTAGGACTATGGAATGCTAAGGCTCATTTGCAGTAAGGTGTGTCTCCACTATGATGATACAAGACTGTGTTCACTAAGGTCTCTCTTCAGGCTTTTTCCCACCAGGGTCATTATTCATTCTTTGTGCTGGAGATGAAGGAGAACACGGGAAGTGCTTCCCACCCTCCAGAGGCAGTGCTCTGGGCTGAAAATAACCTCCGAAAGTGAGGCAGGGGGCTCTAGCGTCCTGCTGTATTTAGAGAGTTGGTCAGCAGGTGGCACTAACTTACCACACTTCCCTTGGACTCTGTGAGAGAGGAAGTAGTTCTTGACGCTAACCCAGGGGAACTCCAGTGTCCAGCCTGAGGATAGTTCCAGGAAACATTTGTTTGATTTTTTGGGAGGGGGTTGTTTGTTTGTTTGTTTGTTGTTTGTTTGTTTTGGGGTTTTGGTTTTTCAAGACAGAATTTCTTTGTGTACCTCTGACTGTCCTGGAGCTAGCTTATAGACTAGGCTGGCCTCGAACTCACAAAGATCTGCCTGCCTCTGAGTGCTGGGATTAAAGGCCTGTGCCATCACTGCCTAGCTTTGTTTGAAAAAAAAATTTTTTTTAAGATTTATTTATTTATTATATGTACGTACACTGTAGCTGTCTTCAGATACTTTTTCTTCTCACTCCAGCCGGCTTGCTCCGGCCCTGCTCCCTCTAGCTGTCTTCAGACACCCAAGAAGAGGGCATTAGATCTCATTATGGATGGTTGTGAGCCACCATGTGGTTGCTGGGATTGAACTCACGACCTTCGGAAGGCAGTCAGCACTTTTAACAGCCGAGTCATGTCTCCAGCCCTTTGTTTGAAAATTTTAAAGGGCCAAATACTAGGTGAAAATGTTTTCAAGCATGAGGACCAAAATGAAGCATTCCAAATAACTAAAAACAAAGTTGGAGATCACAGTTTCCTGCTTTCAAAAGCACAGCTACTGGGTAGGACAGCAGGATTGTAATAGCAGATAAAGAAAGAAAGAAAAGAAAAAAGGCTGGTAAATTAATTAATAGATGAGGTCATTTAAAATCAATTGATTTTCATCAGAGCTTCCAAGACCCTTCGATAAGGAGTTTTTTACCAAATGGTGCCAGGTCAACAGGTGTGGGACCAAACCTAGCACGGTGGAATGAAGCCCCACTTGTCCGGCCCGGGGTGCTGCGGCTCTTGGTGGGACAGGAGACACAGCTGGGGTTCCCAGCCGAGACCGGGTTTCAGTGGCTTGGGACGCTGGGCTAGCTGCTTAGGCTTGGGTGAATGGGTACCGTCTGGGAGCACTGGAGAACCCTCAGTGAGAGATTGGACCCTTGCTTCCCACAGCGGGTCCAGATGAAGAGACAGTCCATAATTCTTTTTTGGTTTTTTGAGACAGGGTTTCTCTGTGTAGTCCTGGCTGTCCTGGAACTCACTCTGTAGACCAGGCTGGCCTCAAACTCAGAAATCCACCTGCCTCTGCCTCCCAAGTGCTAGGATTAAAGGTGTGCACCACCACTGACCAGCTGCAGTCCATACTTCTAAGATGTTTATTTTCATTGTGTGGAGTGGCCATGGATGGAATTGCGCGCGCGCGCACACACACACACACACACACACACACACACACACACACACACACCCCTCTGGGAGAGGCGAGGCAGATATAGTAGCTGGGAAGGGGCGTGGCTAAGTCTCCAGGTGTCTCATTAACCTGGGGAGGGCTTAGGGCTGCGTGGCCATGCCTCTACCTTTGGCAGGGTTTGGGTGCATGACCACACCTCTACCTGAGGAGGGGCTGGGGGCGTGACCCTTTTTTACGTGACCAAATGTCACAGACCTATGGAGAGATGTAGTCACGTGTTAGAAGCTTTATTCTAGGAGCTTAGGCAAACAGTTACCATCCCTTGTAGACTGAGAACAGCCCACTGGGCCTGCAATGTTCAAACCTTAGCTCGACCAGAAACACAGACTTCCAATCACGGCCCGACAAACAGGATAACCACATGCAAAAGAATGAAGTGAGATCCATCCCTTTACCGTTTATGAGAACTGAGTCAAAATGGCTCAAAGACAAGAGCTGGGGTGTAGCTCTTGTGGTGTGGTGCCTAACATGCATGGGGCTCTGGGTTTGATCCCCAGCACTGCATAAAATGGGGTGTTATCTTTTAAGTCCTCTAAAGCCCCAGAGATTCTGTTCTTGTCCCCTATAGGTAGCTTCTCGCCTGTGCTTTTTCCTACCGCTGGGCTACATATATCCTGGTAAAATTCACTCCTGGTACTGAGTGGTCAGTCAGCACAGCGCTGGCTGAGAATGAAAACTGAAGGCTTTCCTGAGGTGAACATTTATTTGGTCCAGAAAATAAGCAGACTCCTCGATGGAGAGGACCAAGCCATGAGTCAGTGGCTGTTCTGTGTTTGCTTGTTTGTTTGTTTGGTTGTGCTGGGAAAGGAACCTGGGACCTTGTGCATGCCAGGGACATTTCTAGTTGTTTATAAACTGTACTCACAGGAGCTAGGCAGATGCGATCTGAGAGGGCGAATCCAACATAGCACAGTGGTGGCCAAAGGAGCTCAGACTGACCAGAGAAACATGGCAAGATTTTTGTTCTGATAATAAATGGTGTCTTATCTGCCTCCAGCCTTCCTGACCCGTTTCCTGACAGTTTTGGAGTAGCTGCTTCCCATCTCCTGGTTGTTTGGTTGGTTAGTTGGTTGGTTTTGATTTTTCAAGCAGGAGCTTATGTGCTAATGCTAGCCTCGAATTTACTTTGAAGCTTAGGCTGTCCTTGAGTTCCTGATTCTCCAGCCTCCATCTCCCAAATGCTGAGATCCAGTATAGACCAGTGTGCTATCCTGCTCTCTCTACTTCCCTGCCAACTGTCGATGCACCAGCGTTGCTCTGGTGCCACCTACTGGCTCTTGGTTTACTATTTTAGACCCTTTAAACCAAAACTAAATCCTGTCCCTATGGAACAGTTGTTTCACTCCAGGGACAGGTGTTACCCACAGCAGAGGCCTGCAGTCTAGAAAAGTGGGGTGTTGTAGAAGGCTTGAAAACAGAGAAAGAAAAAGCCTGTCATTTGGAGCAAGGTCAGCCAGACCAGCTGGAGGACACAACAGAATTGGGAGAAGCCAAAGGACCACTTGGCCAGAATCCTAGGCCAGCTATTGTATAATCTCCTTCATGCTGGAAAAAAGAGACAAAAACTGGGACATATTTTAAGCCTTGCTCAGGAGCCCAGAACAGGCTCATAACTCCAGGAATCTCTGCTTTTCTCTGAAAATGGAAAATATGAGCTAAGAGAACAAATCTAGCAGCTGGAGGTGCTCAGTTCTGTAACTTTGGGACACTGGACCTCATACCAACTTGGTCCCATTTTCTAGAGCCCCGTGCATAAATAATTTAAAGGTTGAAGGACAGCATGGAGGCCTCAGATTCAAAGTTCAGGGTGTGCATTTATGGATATCTGCCCTGGCTTTGCTGGGCTTCTAGCAAGAACAAAAACAAATATAAAGGAACACACATACAGGACTGGGGAATGTAGCTAAGTCTGGGGAGGGCTTGTCCTGCGTGCATAAACTCCTGGGTTGGATCCCCAGCACTACGGAAAGCTAGGTGCAGTGGGGTATGTCACAAATTCCAGCACTTGGGAGATGAAGGCAGAAATGCCAGGAGTTCAAGGTGATCCTAACCTTTATAATGAGTTTGAGACCAGACTTCACTACTAGAAACCCTATCTCAAAAGAGAAAAATACACAATGAACAACCCAAAGTCATCATGGTTATAGGAGATAATCTTCCCAAAATTGTCGAGATAACAATACCTTTAGTGGCTGGAGAGAGGGCTCAGCAATTAAGAGCACTTATTGCCTTTGCTGAGGAGCCTGGTTCTGCTCCCAGAACTCACATCAGATGGCTTAAAACCACCTCTGACTCCAGTTCCAGAGGTTCTGATGCCCTCTGGCCTCCTTGGGCACCTGTATACATGTGATGAAAATAAATTCACACACACACACACACACACACACACACACACACAAAGTTAAAAACAAAGAATCTTTGGTGGGATTACACCTTTGATTCCGGCACTCTGGAGGCAGAGGCAGGGGGATCACTGTGAGTTTGAGGCCAGCCTGATCTATAAAACAAGTTCCAGGATAGCCAGGGCTACACAGAGAAACCCTGTCTCAAAACAAAACAAAACAAAACAAAACAAAAATGTGTATGTACACGAGAGTTCCAAATTCCCCAAAGTGCCGGGCAGTGGTGGCGCATGCCTTTAATCTTAGTACTTGGGAGGCAGAGGCAGGTGGATTTCTGAGTTCGAGGCCAGCCTGGTCTACAGAGTGAGTTCCAGGACAGCCAGGGCTACATAGAGAAACCCTGTCTCAAACCAAACCAAACCAAACCAAACCAAAACAAACAAACAAACAAAAAAACACAACAAATCCCCAAAGAAATAAATGTTAATTGCATCTCACATAAAAATATTGTTTATTTCCTTATTCACCACCATTTATATATATGAACTGTGACAGAGGCTTTGCTTACATTTTGTGGAACATGGCCAAGAAATATGTTTTATTATTGTTCACTTGAGCCTCGGTATTAAATTATCATTAGTGTAAAGGCTGGCAAAACCGAACAATAAGAAGTGTGTTTTCAGCCAAAGCTGCAGATGTTTACCAATTCCTTTTGTTTCTTTTTAAGAGGAGATCTTTGTTTTGTCATCTTGGGGGCCATGTGCCAATCAGTATCACAAGACAGAGACAGTAAGTAAGGCACAAAGAAGCAAACTGCACCAAACCAGAGGTGTTTAAATTAACAAGTGACAGTTTGTGCATCAGTCTCACGACAGCTGTCACATGAGGTGGACAGAGAGGACTATGAAGAACCACAAGACTTAGTTGCTCAGAGGTTGTTGAGCAACACCAGAAAATCTCAGAGGGGCCATGCTTCCACGCCGGCGTAGGCCACCCCTGCTTGCCCGTTGCTGTCTCATGGCGGGTACTCTTCCTTGGACAGTGCCTGTAGCTGGGGACCGAGCCGGTGTGCTTTGGAGGTACTGGAAGGCACTCTGGCGGCCTACCTGTCTTTCTGCACAGTTAAAGGTCAGGGCGACTCCCACATTGCTCTTCATGATTCTGGAGGAGCCATCAGAAGTGCCGTCAAAGCACCGGCCAAGCGCAATCTCCTTAGCTGTACGAGGGTCCTGGTCAGTGACAGTATAGATACCGTAATTGTGGCCCAAAGGGTCCAGGGGTGCCAGCATGGTATACTCGCTAGTGTCATTGTTGACTGCCAGGGGAAGGTGATTGACCAGGTACTCGTGCAGCATAGAGTTAACACTAACTCGATGGCAGCTGCCCTGGGGAATGACCTTCACTAATGTGCGGTCTACACGGTCTTGGTCATACAGCATTCCACTGCACTTGAACTCCAGGCAGGCAGATGAGACATTAGGTTGGTCTCTGTCCCGAGTACTCTTCACATCCCGGATCCCATAGAGCTTCCCCACGGTCTGCCGGTGGGTGCCTCCCATGTTACGGGATCGTACATTCACCTCAAGTGGCCCCACAATCTTTACCTTGATGTAGCAGGCCCTGAACTCCATTGGCTTGGGCCACCATGCCAGGTAGTCTTCAGTCCAGCTCATAGGGTCATCTTCATTGAAAGGAACTGTGTTATAGTCATAGCGATCTCCCTCGATCTGATAGAACCGGAAGTGAGCGGCACTGGTCGGTGCCTCCTCACATGCCCGAAGGTTCTCAAAGGCATAGATGGGCCCATTGCTCTCCTCAGCTGAGTTGGGCCTTGGCTTGGCCATACTGATTTGGAAAGCCGTCTTTTTAACCCGTGGATCCTCATGGTCTGTCCGACGGTATTTAAGTTTGTTGAGGTAAGGCTGAGGGACACCAATTGCATTTGGGTTGAATTTAGGAGAAGACTCAACTGCCTCTAGTTCTTCTCCAGAAAGGCTTGCCAAGACATAGACAGAGTAGGCATCAGAGGACTGGTCATCACAGAAGGCAGGCAGGCAGGCCCCATTGGGCCCTGTGATGACACTGTCAAATCGGCCCCAGGCCCTGGGGTTAGATGAGAAGCCAGTTCTGGGCTCTAGATTGATCACCGAGACTACAACCCCCTGGATTTGCTCACTGGGCAGGAACCTCTCACTCCGGTAAGTCCTCACCTTGATGAAGCACCTTCGGCTTTCAGGGACGTCCAGGTTAAAGAGCCTTCTCTCACGGATCTCCATATTGCCCACTAGGAAGGTTCTCTCTTCCCTCTTGTTCCTCCCTTGGCTTTCAATTTTGAAGTCTCCTTCCTCTTCCCACAGTCCTGTGTCTGGGTTGAGTGACCAGAGTTTCATGGCCGGCACATGCTCCGGCATTTTGACCTGGGTCGAGTCAAGGTGGACCTTTACCTTGCCAACATTAAGCGACTCAGAAGTGGCCTCATCTCTAAAGTCCACTGAAAACATACCGTATGTTCTAAGGGGAAAGGTGTCGCCTTCGTCATTGATGAAGTTCAGGTCACTTTGGGCAGCTGTGGCTGTAGAGACATTCCGGGGATCCAGGAAGGTCACGCTGGCCTTTACCTTTCCTGTGAAGGGCTCCCCATTCTGCCTATAGAAACTTTTGGATGGAATCTCCAGTTCAGCCACAGGATCTTCACCAATCACCTCTCCTAGGGGGATAATGTTGGTTTCCATGGCTTCCAACATGATGGGCTCTTTCTGCCGAAGCATCTTGATCTCATGGAACACTGCACTCCCCTTCTTGTTGAAGGGCAGCACTTTGGTAGTGTTGACAAATTTCTGCAGCCTATCCACAAATGTGAGCACCAGCCTCTCCGTGTCCTGGGGGATGTGGAGGGTGAACGTGCCTTTGTAGCCAGTCATGCTCACACGGTTATTCCCCATGTACACATGGCCAAAGCGCATGGGCTCTCCGTTGTCAGCAGCAGTGACTCGGCCCCGAATGATGCTCCGTGTCTCTGCACATCGTTGGCAGCTGCACTCCACGGCCACCTTGGTGGGCAGTGTGTACCCACTGCATTGGATTTCCCTTTCCTCTGTTCTGGAAATACCACAGCAGTTGTCCACAGCATCTCGGCACCGGATCCCATTGTCTTGCTGCCCTGCACAGGTCCTGATGGGGCAGCGGCCTACATCATAGTAGAAGGAGTTGGTGGAGTTCTGGAAGCAATCGTGGGGCAGCCGGATAAGGTAGCTCTCTGGGGTTGGGTTGCAAGGAGTCTCATCGTGTGCTAAAGAAGAAATGGTGTTGATGTTAAAGTGTAAGTTTATGCCTTACACAGAGTACTTCAACTCAGTGGGCTCTCTCTCTCTCTCTCTCTCTCTCTCTCTCTCTCTCCCTTCCTCCTCTCCCCTCTCTCTACTTTTTGTTTTGTTGAGACAGGGTCTCAAATGACCTGGGCTGCCTTTAAACTTGTGCCTAGGATGATCTTGAATTCATGATCCTATTTATTTATTTATTTATTTGTTTGTTTATTTATTTATTTTGGGTTTTAGAGACAGGGTTTCTCTGTGTAGCCCTGGCTGTCCTGGAACTCACTCTGTAGACCAGGCTGGCCTCGAACTCAGAAAGCCGCCTGCCTTTGCCTCCCAAATGCTGGGACTAAAGGCTCACACCACCACTGCCCGGCTAAGGGCTTCATTCTTGCTAGACAAGTACTCCCTGGGCCCTGCATGTTTCTGTCTTGTTTGAATTTTATTTACATTTCTACACACACACACACACACACACACACACACACACACACACACACACACACACACACACATACACCTCAAATGATGGTGCTGTGACAGCAAGTCTTAGCTCTTCACTGTATCCCAGAGAGCCTGGCACTGTGCACATCACAGAAAATCCCAAGTTTCTCCTGCCCAGTGATCCAGCCAGCCCTGTTGCAGATCTGGGATCCTTGAGAGTGAGACAGGCTTACCAATGACAGTGAGCTGGGTGACCTTGGACTTCACAGCCCCGGCATCGCTCTGTGCCTTACAGAAGTACTCCCCTGCTTGGTCCTGCTGCAGGTTCCTTAGCACCAGCTTGCTTTCGTGCTTATAGAGGGAGGGATCCAGCAATGTGTTGTTGTGGTACCTGTAAATATGCAGAGGCAGAGCCCCAGTGAACCAAGGGGCAGGAGAGGGGGGTAAACCTGAAGATGTGCCAGGAAGCAAGGCTTGGGGATGGTTCACTTTCACCTGGCTTGCCCAAGAGCACCTGATTAGCTGGGAGTTGGGAAATTGCTTCTAAATCCCAGTTCTACCTCTTAATTGATGGGGAATCTTTAGACAAATCTGATCACTTCTCTGAATTACAACTTTCTGCTCTGTAAAACAAGAGCGGTGATCTCCAGCTGACCTCCCAGAACTGTTGACATTCTAAACAAGCCTAGTGGCTGTAACTGCTTATCAAAGGGTAAAGAACTCACTCCTAGCACTGGGGATTCTGATCTTTCATAAGGAAGCAGGACTGAGAAATCTTGCAGCATGGTCTAAGAACATGCATATTAGGAACCTAAAGTCAAGAGACATTTTGGGAGACTGAGCTGAGCTTTGAGGTATGAGAGGGCTGACTGGTTGCCTGGGCAACCTCAATCCTGCAGGTCCCCACTTGTAAGTACCACTATTCAGGCTTTGCACCAGTAGCCTATATATGCCTTTATTCTATAGTCATTGCTACTGTTTAGTCTAGACACAAGGCAGGCAAGCTCTGGTTGCTAAGAGAACTAAGCAGGGTAGCTGGCAGAATACACACCAGAAGTACTTGTCTGGACTGGGTTTCCCTGTGGCCTTGCAGCACAGAGACACACTCTGCCCAGCCCGACGTGCTTTCATCTCAGGGTTCATTACAATGTATGGAGTCTCTGGGAGAGAAGATGAGAAAATTGTTTGGTTTTCTTACTTTGTGACAGGCTCTAGAGAGCCCCGATTCCTTGATGGTATTTCAACTGTACGGCTTTATCCCATCCCCTGCCCATTTCCAGTGGTCCCCTTACACCAAAGGAACTGATCCCCAGTGGACTCCCCTCCTCCACCTTCCCATCTGGGGCCTGCTTCCATAAACTTCTCTGGTAGCATCTGGATGGGACAACGGAGAATGCAGGAGACCTCAGGCCAGCCACACTCTAAGTGCTACAAAGGACAGAACTCATTGCTTCACTGGTGCAGTTCATGGTCTTATGCCCCCAGCAGAATCTTTTTATAACTATTCTACACCTTTTCTGAGCTTTCTAGGCTCCTCTGTGACCTACAAACCTTTGTGGTAATTGACTATTTTAGACAATAGGTCAGGGAAGTCCTCATGCCTTAGGGTGCTGGACCTACCAAACATCTAGAACACTCTGCACTAGGTACACACAGTAAGTGCAAAAAGCCCTGAGGCAGGGGCGTATCTCTATTTGAAAAACAGATAAAGCCATTGTGGCTATAATAGATTGATTCTGCATAGCAGGGATGAAGAAGGGAAATTAGAGAAAGTCAGAGGATAGAAGGTCTGTGGTTCATGGTAAGGATTTTGGGTTTTACACTTTAGCTGGGAAAGAAGCCCTCAACATTGTAACCCCTCCTCCCACAGAGCCCATAATCACCTGCCCTCACAAACTCTGCATTGATGGTGGCTGACTTCAGGCTAGTCTTGGGCATTGTGATCATAATTGGGGCAAACTTGGTCTTGGTGATTTTCAGGATGCTTTTGCCATCAGGACACAAGCCAGGAACTCGGAACCTTCCGCTGCTGTCTGTTTGGGTCAGCATCTTTGGTCCCTTGGCCAGCAGGTAGACACTGGCTCCTGGAGCTGGGCCGCCTCCAGGGAGGGAGATGGCCCCATGAAGCATGAAGTCCTGGCACATGCAGGCATCACAGTCAGCATTTACCTGGCCCATGGGGCAGGTCAGGTCACAAGCTGTGGGACAAGGAGCCACATCAGCAGGACTTTATGGAGTCTGACCCGTCCTATTCCCTATCCCAGCCTGGATGCTTGCTCGTCCTTACCTGCCTATACAACTAATTCCTAGTTGCCCTTCAGATTCAGCCTTGGAAACATCCCCTAAGCAGCTTCCTGATTTCTTTCTTTCTTTTTTTTTTTGGGGGGGGGGTGTTGAGGGTTGTGGGAGTAGTGGATGTTTCAAGACAGGGTTTTTCTGTGTAGCCCTGGCTGTCCTGCGACTCACTTTGTAGACCAGGCTTCTAACATGCCTGCCTCTGCCTCCCAAGTATTAGGATTCAGGCTTGCACTAGCCCAGCTGATTTCTTAAGCTGTGATCATTGACAATACACTGTGTTCTTAGCTGTCCTATGTCTCCCATCAGAGCTGCTTCAATCCCACCTACCTCAGAGGCTCAGTACCCAGAGGGAAGGAGATACCTGTGCAGGACTGGCTCATGCAGAGCTGGCCCTCTTCGGTGGCCTCACTGCATAGTGACACTGTCTGTGCCAAGCAGGTGCGGGTACGGGTCTGGACCCCAGTGTGACCACAGGCGGCTGAGCACTTGCTCCAGGGAGACCAGGAACTCCAGATATGCTCTGTATCTCGTCGCAAGGACCCTACAAGATGAGATCAGCGGGAGTCACTTTCTCCAGGGGACTGGGTCAGGAAGTCTGACCTCAAGGCTGTATCTTCTCTGGTAAGGGAGCACAAGGTGCCTATTGATACCAGGAATATTTATATTTATTGCAATGAAGTAAAAATAATTTTGAGACAGTCTCATTAACCAAGGCTAGCCTCCAATGTCTGATCCCCCTGCCTCTATCTTCTGAGTGCTGTCACTATAAGGAAACAGGCTACCTCATGTCCAGTTTAGGTGTTGTTGGAGATGAAAGCTGTTGCTTTGTGGATGCTAAGCCAGCACTTGACAAACTGACCACACCTTGGCCCTGCAATGATTTTTCTCTAACAAGGGAAGTCAAAAGTCTTGAAGAAGCAATGGCTCTAAAGCTTGCACAGAGGCAGCCTATGGGTGAAAGGGATTTTGGGGGGACCCGGCACTGCTTGCAGGACATACATTGTTGGCAGTCCATTGTCTTCCACTAGTGTGAAAACAACTACATTCTCCCTGCAGACAGGCTCCCTGGGAATTCTGGGTCTATAATTTATTATGACCTGAATAGCCAGACTCTTTCTACCTCCTCACCTCACTCCTACAGTCTGTGTATAAAAAGGAGGGTCAGCCCTTGCTGTAGAGACCAGCTGGGCTGCTCAACAGCACAAAAGCATCATAGGCACCTGGTCCTGCAGCATTAATCAGTATGGACAGGTAGAGCCATGGGAGCTGGGCACCCATTCAGAGTGCAGGCCTATAGCTGGTCTCTTAATATCTGCACTATTTAGTGCATGGATGGAGCAGGATTTAAAGAACATGAATTCCAAAACATGGGTATAGTTGAAATCCCTGTGTAGCACTCAGCGGTATAGCTAGCGGACAACTGTGTCTTCCCTGAGCCTCACATATCCTGTTGAGATGGCAATGCCTCAAAGATCAACTGTCAGGGCCAAATAATGACAGAGACAGCAGCATCTTGCACACAGAAATTGTAGCCACTGTTAACATTTAGCCAACCTGGGCTCAACTGCTTCCTTCATTGTCTTACATAGTCTTCATCAAAACTCCTATGAATGGAAGGACACACCTGTATTCCCAAAACTTTGAGACCAGAGGCAGATGGATTATAGGGACTAGCTTGGGCTGCATAGGAAGTTTGAGGCAAGCCTAAACTAAAGTGAGACGTTATATCAAAATTTAAAAAACAAACAAATAAACAAAGAGGCAGGCAGACCTCTGTGAGTTCAAAGGCCAGCCTGGTTTTTTTTTTTTTTTTTTTTTTTTTTTGGTTTTTCGAGACAGGGTTTCTCTGTGTAGCCCTGGCTGTCCTGGAACTCACTCTGTAGACCAGGCAGGCCAGCCTGTTTTACAAAAAGATGGCCAGGGCTGTTACACAGAGAAAAACTTTGTCTTGAAAAAAAACAAAAAACAAATAAAACTTAAAAAATTGTTTTTTGTTTAACTTTTTTTTTCCCTGAGAGGGTTTCTCTGTGTAGCTCTAGCTGTCCTGGAACTCACTCTGTAGACCAGGCTGGCCTCGAACTCAGAAATGCACCTGCCTCTGCCTCCTAAGTGCTGGGACTAAAGGCGTGTGCCACCACTGCCCAGCTTTTTGTTTAACTTTAAACTCTGAAGATACACTGTTACCCCTGCCTCACATGTAAAAGGCCAGTAGCCGTCAGGCAGGGGTGGCACTGGTCTTTAATCCCAGCACTCAGGAGGCAGGCAGGCAGGTTTCTGAGTTCAAGGATAGCCTGAGTGAGTTCCAGGACAACCAGGGCTACACAGAGAAACTATGTCTCAATCCAGAAGCATTAATCTCCAGGCAAAACAGGAAGATCGCGGCTTCAGGATCAGTCTGGACGGAGGCACAGGACTATAATCCCAACATTCTAGAGAGATGCAGGAGAGTCAGCAGTTCAATGATAGCCTGGGCTACATAATGATTTCCAGGCCACCTAGGGCTATATAGTGAGACCCCATCCCCCTTTAAAAAAAAAAAGGAGTAGGGCAGAGGGTGGGAGATGTAGCTCACAGAATGCTTGCCTGATACACATGAAGCTCTCTGTTGGAGCCCCAGCCTGTAGGTGTGGTGGTATGTTCCTAGAATCCCATCACGTGGGGAGGGGAGCAGGTGGCAGAAGAAAATCTGAAGTTCAAGGTCATCCAAGATTATACAGGATGTCCAAGGCCAGCCTGGGCTATATGAGTACAGTTGCACTGGGCTTGGTTTCACATATTTGTAATAACCAGCTACTTGGGACAGAGGCAGGAAAATCACAAGTTTAAGACCTTTCTGGGCAACTTAGAGAAACCCTATCTCATTATTTAAAATAATAATAAAGTGGTAGAAGGCTGGAGATGTCGCTCCATAGTGGAGGGCTTGCCTATCATAAGGTCCTGGGTTCAATCCCAGTACCACAAAAATAACAGTTGCCCACAGTAAGCTAGAGATTCAAAGCCCAGAGCACTGTCTTCCCTACTGAGTCACCAGAACTCAACACAATCAGTTGACCTGAGCAGCTCTGGGGATCTTAGCTCACTAAAGATAAGAGGCTGAGAGTGTATGCAGGTATGTGTTCAGATCCTGGCCTCTCCTGTGCCAAGGCTTCTGGGAGGCCAGGGCTGCCTGCGGCCATTCAGACTCACCTGGTGGGCACAGGAAGCGCACTGTATAGTTGGAACAGTTCTGGCCTGGTCTTTGCTCCCTGTTGAGGCACCAGAAGCCCTCACGGGGACTGCCATGGACCACCTGGCCAGTGCTGCCCGCAGGCATCCAGTCAGTGGTCCGGGCCTCTAGCTGCAGGGGACGGGCACACACGCGATCCCCATAGTAGAAGAGAATGGCATCCAGTCGTTCATAGTCACCCTGCCCACCTGGGTGGTCAATGTTAAACCAAGTTGTCCACTCTCCAGGACCTGAGGGACAGAGCCAGGTTGAAGAGAAACCATCCCTGAAGGGCAGGTGAACTCCGGCTATCCTTTCCTCATGCATCCCTGGGAGTCCTGCTTCTGCTCAACCCCACTTCCCACCCCCCACCCCAGCTCTTATTTCTCCAGCAAGTCTCCAATCCTTTCTCTGACTCAGACTGTGGAGCCCTCCATTCCAGCTCTCTTCAGCCTGGTAGACCATGCCAGCGAGTTTCTGTCTAATCTCTCTTGTCTCCCGTTCTAGCCCTCCCTTTCTAGCAGTGTGCATGGGGTGATCTTTTCCCAAGTGGTTGGGCACAGCATTCCCTGGCATAAAAAAGCTCTTAACAAGGCAGTTAGGGTGTTGGTGAGACTCCTGTGCTATTTCCACACCCTCATCTACCCCTTCCTTCCCACCAGCTCTAGTGTGTAAACACCCCTTTTCTGGAATACATCAGGCAGCTTCCTGACTCTGAGCTTTCTTCTACTCCATCTGGAGAGAACAGCCAAGTGTCTTGTTAAAATGAAGTTTCCAGGAAATCCTAACATCCTGAACCCAGGCTTCAGAGATTTACCCAGCAAGCTCAGCAAAGACCCTGTCCCAACCCTCCCTGCTCCAGTGGAGACTCACTCTCCTGGGAGTCAGCAGGCTTGGCAAAGGTCTTAGGGGTCCTCTTCACAGGCTGGACTCTTCTCACTGGTTGGGTAAGCGTCCTCTGTCTCCCTGTAGGACAGAAGAAGAAAAGCCAGGGCTCACAGGGCTTGAAGATGCGGAGAAAGGTCAGGAGAAGTGGATGTAGCATGAATCCTAAGCACGGGCCCAAATTCCCACTCTGCCACTCACTGCTGTGAAACCCCCACAGGCTTTATTTCCCATAAACACACACTGAGGCTGGCATGGAGGGCATGCTTGACAAACAGTAATTCCCTTTTCAGTCGTTCTAGAAATGGATGAGCAGCTAGACTTGGCTGTACATGCATATAATCTTAGTACCTGGGAGCTATCAGGCTGGAAGGTCAGAGGTTCAAGGATAGCCTTTGCTACATAGTAAGTTCCAGGCCAGCCTAAGCTACATGAAACCCAGAGAGAGAGAGAGAGAGAGAAAGAGAGAGAGAGAGAGAGAGAATGAAAAGAAAAAGAAAAAGAAAAAGAAAAGGAGGCCAGGCATAATGGTGCATGCCTTTAACACAGCACTTAGGAAATGGAGGGAGGAGGATCTCTCAAGGATAGGCTGGCCAGCCAAACTACATAATGAGACCCCATCTCCAAAAAAAAAAAAAAAAAGAAAGAAAGAAAGAAAAGAAAAAAGAAAAAAGAAAAAAGGGGGTATCAGCAGGAGTAGAAGAGGGACCAGAGAGGGCAAAGGTAATTAATTTGAGTAAGATATACCACACACATGTGTGAAAATGACACAATGAAACCCATTAATTACATAAATAAACATTTTAAATGGGGTCATCAGATACTTCAGTCAGCTAGTAGGTTGAAACTTCTGTTAGAGAATTTATATGGGGCTTTATTTTCCTTTCCTATAAAGCGGAGACACAAATTTCCCCTTCAGAGGGTGCTGCTGGTCTGAGGGTCCCATGAAATGAGACACCAACGTCTCTGGAGAGAGCTGTGCACTCTGCCATTTCCTAACTAACTTGGGCAGACTGTTTAACCCACCTGGCCCTGTCTACTCTCATAAAAAGAAGAAGGTAAGAGTTCATTCATAAAAATACTTAGAATGGTGTTTCTCAACCTATGGGTTACAACTCTTTTGGGGTTTTGCATATCAGATATCCTGCGTTTCTGATAGTTACATCACAATTCAAAACAGTAGCAAAATTACAGGTAAGAGGTAGTAACAAAAATCATTGTATAGTTGGGGGGGGTCACCATAGCATGAGGAACTGTATTAAAGGGTCGTGGCATTAGGAAGGTTGAGAAGCACTGCCTCAGAACACTGTCTAGCATACTGAGTAAATGTTAGAAAGCTCTTCTAGCTCAGCGCCTGGCAAAGAGTGGAAGTCCCTTCCTCTTGACTGGTTGGCTCTGAGATCCACCATCCCACAAAGGACTTGGTGAACTAACAGGGCCATGGTCTTCATTGTTTTGACCTGAGGATGAGCAGAGGGTCCTTGGAACAGGGGCCTTCTGCAACCCTTCTCTACATAAAGCTGGGATGAAGAGAAGGGAGAGCAGAGGCCTGCAAAAGCCTTGAAAGGCAATTAACTCCCAGGCAAGGAGCCAAGTCAGAATTCTCTGTGCTGCTTAATTGGGGTGCTGGGAGCCCGTTTAATCAACCTAATCTGATTTCCCTCAGATGGCTGAATGTTAATCATCTTCACAAACAGCAGCTGCCAAGGTGGAAAGGGCGAGGCAGGAGGCAGGCACACACAGGGCTGGCTCTGTGCAGGGGCTGCCTTTGTTCCTGCTTCTGTGGCCAAGAGCCTGCAGGGTATGCAGCTTTAAAAGAGGGTTGTGAGCACTCTGCATTAACAGTATAATTAGAAATGAGGGGAGGCAGGCAAGATTGGAGAGAGAAATCTCCAAAGGGTAGTCAGCAGCTCCAGCAGGCACCTTCTCTCTGATCTTCGGGTCACCAGAGTATGGGAGCAGAGGGCAAGGAAACCAGAAGGGTTTCTGGTGTGCCCATCAAACCTGGCTTCAGGGGATAAAGGAAACTGAGTTTGCTTGCCAGAAGAATTTTCATGCAACTGAAAACAGACCAACCTCAAACCTGCTTCTGGGAATGCCATGGTTCCCCTGTGACTCCCTTTTTGCTTTGGTTACCAGGAAGCTCAGAGTTAAATTTAGTGGGCAGGGGCAGAACCTTTCCTATCTTTTTTCTTCTTCCCCATGAGTGACTATTCATCTTGCTTGTTTGATTCTGTTCTGTGAATTTTAATACTAAGAAAGATCTCAGATTTGAAATGGGTACAGGGTACAAACTATCAAACAGTTTTCAGGCCAGGCAGATGCAGAGATAACTGGGTCCCAGAAGAGAACTGACTTCAATGTGGCAAGTAGAAGCTATGGAATCAAGCAGAGGCTTGGTGCATACCCAGCACAGTGGTGACCTCAAGGACCAAGAAAGAGAGTACCCAGGTCTTGATTGCTGCCATCTCTCCCTCAGGGTGACGCTGCTTCACAAAGTCGGACCTGTGGTTCCCCAGGGATGTTTCATAGAGCCAATGATCTGCAAAGAAGCAAAGGGTATCATATCTCATGCTCCTGAATCACTTTTTTTTTTTTTTAGAGGTGGTCTTCTGTAGCCCAGGCTGGCCTCAAATTCACGTGTACACAAGGATAACCGTGAACTTCAGATTCTCCAGCCTCCACGTTCTGAGTGCTGAGACTACAGGTTTGTACACTGGCTTTATGTGATGCTAGGCATGAAATGCAGGTCTTCTTTAAGCCAGGCAAGCAGGCTTCCAACTGAGCTATATCCCAAGCCCCAGTCACACCTCTTACGGTTCCAGTAGACCCAGTCTTAACCTGTCCAGGAAGAAGGGAAGAGTCTTATGGAGGGACATCTGCCTGAATTGCCAAACTGAGCTGCTTGGGTGATGTAGAAATTAAGGATCTGAATCCAAACAAGCAGGACCCAGGTTCTAAACCTGCCAGGTCCCATGGCAGACAGGCGACAAGGGAGGAAAGAGAAGGAAATTCCTTGACAGTAAGAGGCTTGTTTCCAGCAGCTGCTGGGTAACTTTGATTACTTTCAAGCCCCGGCCTTTTGGGTTTGCTCCCCTTTGATGGGGCTCACAGTTCTGCATAGGTGGCTACATATTAAGGCGGTGCAGCCCTGGCCCCAGCAACAATGAGCCGTCTTAGGGTGGGCAGGCAGGCTGAAAGCCACCAATGCTTCAGCCGAACCACTTCCAAGAAGACCTTCCCGGTTGTGCATGGAACAGCTGGAACCTATTCTGGCCTGTTTATTTGTAACCTGGCTAGGAGCACCATAGGAGCCAGCTAAAAGAAGTCAATGGGTGTGTAGTGAGAACCCAGTGCTCCCAATAACTGGAAACATGGTGTTAGGGCTACAGGAGTAGGGAGAAGAAAACATGCCCAGAAATAATGTTAAAGAACCATGGGTGGACATGGGTGGCCCAGGCTCCATCTCTGCTGGGTATTTTTCTCACTTAGAGTTAGGGCCAACCCGGAATCTAATCTAAAAAATTGTTCCCTTTAGCTGAGTAGGATCCCAAGTGCAATCCCAGCCCTTAGGAGACCAAGGTAAGTAGATTGCTGTGAACGGGAGGCCAGCCTAAGCTATTATAGTGCATTTACAGAATAGCCTTGGCTACCCAGCAAGAGCAAGACTCTCTTTAAAAAAAAAAAAAAGTTACCTTTAACCACTAAGTCCGGTGCAGAAGGAAAGGGAAGAAGGTGTCTCCTTTCTGGAAGAAAAAGATCCCTTGAATTTTTGGATGTCTCCAGAGACAAACAAATCCATAGCTCAGACTGTCTCACCCTGAGACCGCTGTACCAGTTGGTTCAGGCTGCTCCAAGCTCCAAGGCTCGGAGCAGACCTAAACAGCCAGAGTCAGCTCTAAGTCTGTGGAAGAGGCCAGGGTGGCCTGAGGCACCTTGTGGAAAAGCCATTTCCCATCTGGCAGCCAGCAGAGAGGCTGTCTACAGCCCACCGTTTCCTCCGAAGAGGCCTGACTCTCTGGCTCCCCAGCGGATGTTCCCTGGAGTTCCCTGACAGTGCACAGTGGCTGGCCACAGGAGGAAAAGGTATAGAGACCAAGATGGGGCCACTTGGGGGGGATTGTGACTTCAGGTAGGCAGGGCTGAGGGAAGAATTTGGATAATGAGGAGCAAAAGAGAAGAATGAAGCAAAAAGAGGCATCCTCCTCCTCCTCCTCCTCCTCCTCCTCCTCCTCCTCCTCCTCCTCTTCTCTTCTTCTTTTCTTCTTCTTCTTTGTTGTTAGCCAGCAAAGAAAGAACAATGAGGTATCTAGGGATGGGGGTAGGAGCAGAGCCAGGTAGTGAGACACAGGGATGGGGTGAGAGATTAGGGTTGGAGCTCACCGTGTCCTGAACAAGACTCTTAGCTGGGGGTGCAAGACTTCTTCACCTCTCCAGCAGTCCAGCTGTCTTATATAGCACAGCTGGAGGCTCAGCCCATGGCAGCCAGCCACGAAGCAGCAGCAGCAGCAGCGAAACCAGATCTGGGCATGAAGCTCCCTCCCTTCCCCACATCTTCAGCAATTCTCAGGGGCAAGAATTTGACATCAAGATCCTTAGGGGTGTGGGGGTGTGGTGGGGGAGGATGCTACCGAGCAGTGATGATCCAAGTGGCCACTGCCTGGGCACCACAGTCTATGTAAGAGAGACAGACGGGTCAGGAGGAAGGCTGGACATAGGACCCAGTCCTGGGAAAGGGCCAAGGGGAATTCTCCATCTGAGCAGCATTTCATAGCTTGGGATGGTGTGAGCTGGCCTAAGCTTTGTCTGCTGACCCTCCACATTCCCCAGCTGGCCAGCCCACGCACAACAAGGTCTTAGGACTTACTGTGAAACTCTTTGGCACATAAGTCACCTCAGCTTCTGTGGATGGGTGCGCTTGGTCTCAACTGGGCAATGACTTAGCTTCTCTGGCCTTTGAAGGAGCACTTAGGGACTCTCAGAAGGGATGAGGGACAAAGACTATGCGGTACAGGATGTCACCTGGTAAGAACAATTCATTCTTCATCCCCTCTCCACTTCCATTTGTATGCCTCCCCACACCCACTAGGACCAGAGAGATTCAGCATGTGAACTGCTTTGAGACCCTGCAAGATGTGTGTGTGTGTGTGTGTGTGTGTGTGTGTGTGTGTGTGTGTGTGTGTGTGTGTGTGTGTGTGACTGTATGTGTGTGTGTCTACCAGCAAGCCTTACCCATCATCAGGCTTCTCCCATATCCCTCTTCCAGCTCCAGCCTGAAGCTGCCTTAGGCCATGGCTAACTTCAACACCATCAGAACCAGCTAGAAGGAAATGGGGATGTAGTCCCATTAGCAGAGCATTTGCCTGACATGAACAATCCAACTGCATAGACCAGGTGTGGTGGGACATACCTGTAATCACAGAACTCGGAGATGGAGACAGGAGAATGAGTAGTACAAGATCATTCTCAACTATATGGGGAGTCTTAAGCCAGCCTGGGCTACATGAGTCCTTGTCTCAAAAAAACAAAAATTAAAAATCACAAATCATCACTCAGGAGCCTGGCGGTGGTGGTGGCACATGCCTTTAAATTCCAGCACCCAGGAGGCAGAGGCAGGAAGATATCCAGATATCTGTGAGTTCGAGGCCAGCCCAGTCTACAAATTGATTACAGGACAGCAAGGGCTGTTACCCAGAAACCTTGTCTCGGGGTGGGGGGTGGGGCATTTACTATTCTTCCAGAGGACTTATCTTCAGTTCTCATCCAAATCAGGCAGTTCAAAATCATCTGTAACTCCAGTTCCAGGGCATCTAACACACCTTCTGGTTTCCATGAACACCAGACATGCACATGGTGCACATATACTCATGCAGGCACCTACACACACGCATTTAAGAAAAAAACAAACAGGTTTCTACCCCCAGAGTTTCTGACTCAGAACATGAGACTTGGTTTTGCTATGGAGCTGGTGGTCCTCAGACCACATTTTGAAAGTTTGGTTGAAAAGATAGAACCCCAGCTGGAAGTTGAAGATAAGAAGGGGGTCTCCTGAGTCCTGCCTCATGTCACAGCCTCATCCAGGTGGCCTGGGTGGGCTGCCTGTCCCATGCCAACACATGGAAGTGGATGCCTGTCCACAGCAAGGAATAAGGTCACTCTCAAAGCCTGACTAAGCTTTTCTTCCCAGGAGGTGGCTCGCTCAGCTGGACAGTGGGAAGCCATAAGGACGTTGTATTAGTTAAATTTCACATTATTGGGGCCAAGATAAGAACAACTTAAGAGAGACCAGGTTTATTTTGGTTTGCAGCATAAGAATGTGCAGTCAGTCACGGCAGGAAAAGCATGGTAGCAGGAACTTGGGGTGGTCGGTCACAGAATGCCCACAGACAGGCAGCAGAGAGACGGATGCTACCTCTTAACCACTTTTTCTCCATTTAGTCCAGGATCCATGCCATGGAATGGAACTTCCTACATTTAGTGTGGGTCTTGCCTTTATTAACTCTCACTTCAGAAACTTCCTCAGACACATGCCCAGAGGCTTGTCTCCTAAGTGAGTTCAGATCCTGTAAGGTTGACAATCAGTAGTAACCACCACAGGCATATCTCTGCACTCAGAGGGAAAAGCCTCTCATGGACCAGGTCCCACAATGCAGTAGGACAGATCCTCTTGTCAGCAATGTGTGGAAGTGCACGCTTATGCCCTCTCGTATCTCTCCCTTCCTCAGTGTGTAAACAGACGTTCAGAAACTGGGTTTCTTCTGGGAATCATCTGGGACAAGGGCTGAGAGGAGAGACAGAGCTCTTGAGTTGACATAGAACATAGATCTGCTTGGCTTGTTCTTATGGAGCCTGGTTTGTCCAGCACCCAGACCTTAGCCGACAGGCTCTGTAGCTGTAGCTGGCTCCAGTCTGGACCAATTCATCAAAGCCAATTCATGAAGTGACTTCAGCCAATGCTTGGGTTTTATATTTTAGTTTTGGTTTTTCGAGACAGGGTTTCTCTGTGAACGCTGGCTGTCCTGGAACTCACTCTGTAGACCTCGAACTCAGAGATCCACTTATCTCTGCCTTCTGGGTGCTAAGATTAAAGGCATGGGCCACCATCACCCAACTAGGCTTGTTTTTGTTGTTACTGCTGTTATAACCCCAGACTGGCCTCAGACTTGCTATGTAGCCCAGAATGCCCTTGCACTCCTGATCTTTCTGCCTCACCTCCAGTGTTGCAATTACAAGAGTGTGCCATGCCGGGTTTATGCAGTGATAGGATTCGAACCCAGTGCCTGGCATGTATTTGACAAGCACTCAACCAACTGAGCTACATCCCCAGTCCTCAGCTCAGGCTCTGATAGGTGCATGAAATGAGTAAAGTCCATGTGAACAGTCTGAGGGAAAGACAGACAGATGGAAACTCAGCTACAATCATTAAAATAAAGGTCAGGAGAAAAAGAAGAACCTAGGATTCAGAAGTCTCGTCCCGGTCCTATAACTCATTCTGATGTGTGACCACGGATTAGCAGCATATCCAGTAATCCTGGGCCTCTGTGTCACCAACCTTGCAATAAGAGCTTTGAGCTGAGTGCGCGCCTGGCCCTTCCAGCTCTAGGGTGGCAAGGTCTGTTCACACATGGAGAGCAAACACAGCAGGCATGAGAGAGAGAAGGGGAGACATAACATATCAAGGAGCCATGCTGTGGGGCAGGAGGCTTGCCAGAAAAGCAGAATGACCGCTGAGATTGGATTTTAATAAGATAGACAGGAGAAGAAGGCATGGGATGCTCCCAATGGTCTTTCCAAGTGAGACAGCTGTGAGCTACACAAAACTAGACTTTGGGAATATGAGCGTTCCCAACCCTCTCCTCCAAGATCCCCTCCATGGAAGAGGCTGCTGCTCCCTCAGCCAGGACCTCAGGACAGAAGGTCTTGGGAGGTGGCCATAGGCCTGTACTATCCAAGGCCTGGCCTGGATGGGTTGGCCATCTGGGACCTCTGTAAGCCAAGCTTGTCTGCAATCAGCTCCAATTCCCTGCTTGGAACACACTGGAAATTCATTTATCACCCCCACTCCTGCCCAGGCAGCAGCAGAGTTTGGGACCCAGCTTAGTTGGTCTTCTGAGGCCAAAACCTATGGTCAAGGATCCCCACTCTGCCATTGGGAAAGAAGCTTGGCAGGGAAGGTGGGGTGGGCTGGTTCTGATGATTCCAAAGGACGGTGTTGATCTGTCTCTAACATTCCTTGATCCCCCCCTTCCTGGAACCCCACCCCGCCCTGGTTGCTGTCCTGTGGCATGAGGAGGCTTTACAGATTCTGTCCCTCCTGTCACTGCCTCCCAAATGCTGGGAGAATAATGCTCACCACCTCACCCGCCCTGTTTTATACAATGCTAAGGCTCAAACCCGGAGCTTCAGGCATACAAAGCAACCTCTATCAACTGGAACAGCCCCAGCCCTTTATTTTTTGAGATGAGGTCTCACACTTCAACTTAGTCTGGCTTTGAACTTATATCAGTCTTGACTCCAGCTCCCAGGTTCTGGGATTACAGGCATATATCATCCTGCCTGTGAAATCAGATCCAGGCCTGCAGACACTGTCTTCAGAACTGTTTTCTCTCCCTGCCTTTTTTTTTTTTTTTTTTTTTTTTTTAGATTTTTAAAAAATTTCATGTATGTGTGCCCTATCTGCATATACACCTACATGCCAGAAGAGGGCATCAGATCACATTATAGATGGTTGTGAGCCACCATGTGGTTGCTGGGGATTCAGCTCAGGAGCTCTGGAAGAGCAGCCAGTGCTCTTAACCACTGACCCCTCTCCAGCCCCCTCTCTCCCTTAACTGCTTCCTTTGTGATGGTTTTTTGTTCAAGGAGGCATCAGTCTGCATTTTCCAAAAGTGGCTTCCATTATGGCATCTTTTTTCTTTGTTTTTGGTTTTTGTTTTTCTGACAGGGTTTCTCTGTGTAGCCCTGGATATCCTGGAATTCTGTAGATCAGGCTGACCTCCAACTTAGACCTCAGCCTTCCTCTGCCTCCAGACTAAAGACATGTAAGTGACTGCATTACTCCACCTCAAGATGTAGAGTTGAATTTCTCACACCTTGAGTCTCAGGTGGCCTCATGACTTCCCTGTCACACAGCTTCCTCTCTGGGGTTATTTACTCTACTGTGGTGGTCCTCAACCTTCCAAATGCTGCGACCATAAAGTTATTTTTGATGCTACTTCATAACTGTAATTTTGCTACCATTATGAATTGCAATGTGTTTTCTCATGGTCTTAGGTGACCCTAATGGGGTCGAACGAAAGCCATAGGTTGAGATCTACTGTTCTAGGGAGATCCAACTACTGTGTAAGAAGTCAAATCTAATTACCACCAGACCACTGTACTAGAGCAGCCCAGTGTGGCAGCTCTTGTTAACAGACCCCATTGAGCCCAGCTTCCAGACATTACCACCAAGGCTGCAGAATGTGAGTGATGTTGTCTTGGGTCTTCTATACCAGCTCACCCACCAGCAGAGTTTCATTAAGTGGGCTTAGTTAATGCCTCAAAGAACATAATTGGAACTGGTCCCAGAAAACATGTTGAGTAGCTCTGCAGACACCTGCACTCTTGTGCACATAGCCACTCAGATATATACATGTATGTATATGTGTATGTATACATATATGCAAATCAAAATGAATTTTAAAAAGTTTAAGGGGCTAGAGAGATGGCTCAGCAGTTAAGACCCAGATTTGATTCACAGCTACCAAAAGTAGCTCACAATCATCTTTAACTCCAGTTCCGGGGATCTGATACCCTCTTTTGTCCTCTAAGGGCAGCAAGCATGGATGTGGCACACAAACTTACATGCAGGCAAAACACTCATGTTGGGTTAAGGGTAGTGTGAGTCCTGCAGGGCTCGGGCCTCTAGGAGAGGAGGTGGGTGGAGGGAAGTTTGACTGCAGAAGTTTGACCGCACTCACCCCACGACACCTGGGGGGGGGGGGGTGTCGGGCTGTGAGACACCGAGACACCACTGGGGGGATGGGGGAGCATGGCCTGCAGTCCAGGGGACTGCACAGAGCTGGCTCCGTCTGGTTCTCAGGCTCTTGGGCATCCCAGGCTCTGCTGGATGCCTAAGAAGAGCTGAGAATGAAGTGGGGGACCAGGGCTGGATCTAGCCTGGGGACGAGAGAAAAAGGCGGGGACGACCCCAGCTGTGTCCCACCTGGGGACTGGGTCCTTGGCTTGTCCCGGGCTAGCTGGGTTGGTTTGGTTGAGGCCGTGCCTGGGAGCACTGAGAGGCCTTCTGCAGGAGACTGGACGCAGTTCTTTAGACGAAGGCCTGTTCCATTGTTCCCCACAACGGATCCCAATGAAGAGAGAGAGTCCATGGTTTTAGGGCATTTATTATCATGGTGGAGAGTGGCGATGAGTGAAACCATACCCCACAAGCTCAGGGTAGACCTGAGATTGAAATACCTTTTGCAGGGAGGAGTGGCTGGGAAGGGGAAGGGGAGTTTATTGGCTAAGCCTAGGTGCCTCATTAAAATGGGAGTGTCTTAAGGCTATGTGACCACACCTCTACCTGTGGAGGGGCTTGGGGCTACGTGACTGATAGTCACAGACCTATGGAGAGCTGTGTCAGGAGCCTGGGGCCCAGGAGCATGGCAAAATTCCTACCGTCCCTTGTAGGGTTATCCCCTGCTGGGGACCCCCTACTGGGTCCTGGGGTTTTAAACCTTAGCTCAACCAGAAACCAGGCTGCCTTTCATGGTCCCACATATATACATAAAATAAATTTTTTATAGTTTTAAGACTGTAAGAATATAGTTGGGCCTGGAGAGATGGCTCATTGGCTAAGAGTGCTTGCTGATCTTACAGAAGACTGGAGTTCAGTTCTGATAAATCAATCAGATGGTTCACAACTGCCTATACCTCCAGCTCTAGGGCATCTGGCCTCTGTGGGCACCCACACACATATGGCATACCATTCACACAGACATGTAGACATACACGTATTAAATAAATAGTAAAAAAACAACAACAACAAAAAAAAAAAACCTGAATTGTCTATAAAACCAAGGAGTATTCAAAATGGAGGAAGGAAAGAGGAAAGAGAATAATCGTCCAGTCAAGTCTTGCATGAAATCTTGAGCTACCGAGTCTGTGGAGCATAATAAACGGTTACCATATACAGCAGTGAACTGGAGTCATTTGTTCCATACTGATGGTACCTGGAACAGAGGCTGGCTCCATGTCATCTCTCCCAGTAGTTTTAAGACCCCTTCTAGCATATCTCAGATCTCTTGAGCAATTGTCTCATTAAAATGCCCTGGAAAAGAGGGCTGGAGAGATGGCTCCATGTTCAGAGCACTGACAGCTTTTGCAGAGGACCTAGGCTGGGTTCCCAGCATGCTCTCTCAGGCTCCTGTGTTCCTCCTGCAGTTTAAATGGGGAGGCTCAGTCCATTGGCCTGCATCTGTCAGTAAGTCTTTCCCCAAACACACAGAGACCCTTCCAAGAATACAGATTCAGACTCTAGATTTCTGAGATTTCCTTCAATTTCTATTAATAGTAAGGCTTTCCCCAATACCTACCCTTTCTTCTGTCCCACAATTCCTGAGAACTCCTCCAGAAGAACTGTAGTCACGTTGTACTGACATGATTTTCTGGCTTGCTCCTCTGGTGAGAGGCACTACAGAAGAAAGCATCTTGGCATTTCTAGCACTCAGAAAGTTCAGAATATGTGTGGAGTGAGCTAGCCTGGCCTCTCATCCCCCACACACACTGAGATAGCCCATGGACCATCACACACACTGCTGTGCTTTCTGCCTTCCCCAGAGTATGAGATAAACCAAACCTAACAGACCCAGAGATTTCCCTCAAGTCAACATAGCAGTGCCTTCCTTTGGCCCAGGAGGGGCTTGTGTTATTCCTGAAGCTACAGATGGCCCTAGGGGTATACAGGGTGTGGGTGGCTGGTAGTTGACCCCCTGCAGACCCCTGGGTCCTCAATAACAAGGATGTTCCCTCTTCTCTGTACTTTCTGGCTCTGGCACGAACCTCATTGGCGCCATTGGATTTTTAATATTTTCCATTCCTGGCTGTTAGACAACATTTCACCTCAAAAATGCTTCCTCCCCCTCACCAAAGGGTGTGCCTTTCCAGTGAGAGGAACCCAGGATTGAACCAGGAGAGGTGACCTACCATACTCTGTCAGAGCAGTCACAATGTGGCCCTAGAGAGCGAGATGTCAGAAATGGACTGAGTTCCCAGGCTGCCTTCCCGAAGGCTTCATGGTCCCACAAGGAGCCTAGGCTCAGTGACTCTGCTCCATCCGAGGCCCTGGCCACACCCATCCCATCCAGTCTCTGACCTTGGCCGCATGTTTCTACCTTTGTGAGCTGTATCTGTCTGGTGGGGGATCCATGATTCTTCTTTTGCCAGGTACTTGTGAAGCCCTCAGACCACAAGGTTCGGTCACCAAGGAGCTGTGGAAAGCACCCAGAAGGCTGGGAAGATTGCTCAGTCTGGAAAGTGCTTGCCAGATGAGCAGGATAACCTGACTTTGATTCCCAGCACCCACACAAAAAGAGTGTCGTGGTCCGTGCTTATTTTCCCAGCCGTGGGGAAGAGGCAGACAGATCCTAGGAACTCACTAGCCAGCCTCACTGGCAAATGATAGATAGGTCCCAAAGACCCTGTCTCAAAATATAAAGCAGATGGCTCCTGAGGAACGACGGCCAAGGTTGAGCTCTGTTTACCACATGTATGCTCACACATGTACCTGAGCATACATGTGCACATGAACATACATGTACACACACAGAGTACCTAGACACAGGCTAGAAAAGCCCTTTCCAAGATGACTCTGCTTCTGTATTGATAAAAGCTACGATACTACCCACCAATTTATGTCCCACTGTAAGGAGAGAAGAGAGGGAGAGGGGGACGGGAAGGAAGAGGGGGAGAAGGAGGAGGGGAAGGGGAGGGGGAGAGAGGGAGAGGGAGAAGGGGAAGGAAGGGGAGGGAGAGGGAGAAGGGGGGGAAGAGGGGAGAGGGAAGGGAGGGGGAGGGGGAGAGGAGAAGGAGAAGGGGAGGGGGAGGAAGAGGGAGAGGGCCATTAGCTCTGTCCCAGGCCAGGACCCAACAAACCAGCCTGGAGCTCCCCTTCACCTGGGCAGGCCGGTCCTCTCCAGACAACACCTCGCTATCTGTTCAGCCAACCATGAGTGTGGGATGTGGGATCAAGGCCTCTCTGCTACCTTTCTCTTTGCCCTGGGAACTAATAGGCCATACCCACTAGAGGATTTTGTATGGAGAAAGTATGTTGCCTGTGCAAGTAAGGGTGATAGGGAGAGCTGGCATCTGCTTTCCTCCTGGGGAGGGGAGATCTGGAAGGGGCTTCCACAGCCCAGAGGGAGGGATGTAGCAGGAGGCCCAGCCTCTGCCCGGCCCCAGCAGAGACCAGAGCCCTCAGTCTTTCAGCACACTTTCTTCACTGACTGAATAAGCCTAGGGCTAGGGACTTGGTTGATCCCAAGTGGCTTGTGCCACAGCAAGAATGACTGCCTTCTTCAGGGGAACCTGGGTGCAGGAAAGGCTACTTTGAAGGTTGTTTGCAGCCCTCCATCTCAAGTTTTTGGGCAGTGATGGATGTTAGGTTCCAAGTTGGCCCCCAACCCACAGAATGACAGCCTAGGCTCAGCTCAGGCTGGACTCTGAAGGGATAAAAAGGAGTGCTCGTGGATAAGCAAAAGCTTATCCTCAGAAACTTGTGAGTTGCCTCTGTCTGTGGGGAAGTGCCACTCCCTCCCTATTCCCCCCATATAGGCAAATGGGGGCATTTAGTTCCTTATTAACACATGCCTTTAACACACATGGAAGTCTCCAGGCTAGCTCCTAGGCTCTTGGGGCCACAAAGATCCCCTCCCACTACTCTAACCTCCAGGCCGTTCCAGATTACAGATACAGGGGAGGGATCCCCTGAAAGACTTCTCTCTAAAACTGGCAAGGCTTTCCCCCACCTCCTCTCCGCCCCGCCCCGTGGGGATATGTGGCACTTAAGGTTTGTTTTTCCTACTGAGGGCACATTGGAAGGACAGCCCACTAACAAGTGGGAAAGCTCTAGGCCTTAGAACTAGAAGTTACAGAGACTGGAGAGATAGCTCAGTTGGCAAAGGACTGTGTCTCACAAGCCCAAGCACCTGAGCTTGACCCCGAGAACCCACATAAAAAGCCAGGCGTGTCAGGGCATGCTTGTGATCCCAGAGATGGTCTGATGGGAAGTGGAAACGGGCAGATGCCCGAAGCTGCTGGCCAGCCAACCTAGCCTACGTAGTGATGGTCCAGGACAGTAGGAGGTCCTGCCTCAGATACAAGTGGAAGGAACTTAACCCAGGTGTGGTGGCTCACACCTTTAATTCCAGGATTTGGGAGGCAGAAGCAAGTGGGTCTCCAGAAATTCAAGGCTAGTCTTATATTCAAAGTGAAACCCTGTGTCAAAAGACTAAAGAAGCAGCTGGGCAGTGGTGGCGCATGCCTTTAATCCCAGCACTTGGGAGGCAGAGGCAGGCGGATTTCTGAGTTTGAGGCCAGCCTGGTCTACAGAGTGAGTTCCAGGACAGCCAGGGCTACACAGAGAAACCCTGTCTCAAACCCCCCCCCCCCCAAAAAAAAAAGACTAAAGAAGGAGGAGGCAGAGGCTGCAGCCTTGGCAGCACTTAATGACAATGGAAGTTGTCCTCTGACCTCCACAGGTACGTGCACACTCATGCTCACACACACACACATGTGTGCGCATATGCGCGCGCAATTCATTCATGTGTGCATACGTTCACGCTCTCCTTTACTGAGGAGAGCCTTGCACATGACTAGAGCTAGGCAAGTGCTCTCCCACCAAGCTACAAACCTGACTCAGCCTTTGATGTTAGAAACAGGTTCTCACACTCTCGATCAGGTTGGCCTCGAACTCACAAATCTCCTAGCCTGGCTCCCATGGGCTGGGATTACAGGTGTGCAGCACTTTTTTTTTTTTCCTATCTAATTTTTCTCCTTTGCAACTTTGTAAAATACATGTCTTTTAAAAGTTTACCTGTAGTGTTTGTGTTTATGCGGATATATACGTGTGGAAAGCAGAGGACAACCTCAGGTGTTTCTCCTACTCTTCTATCTTGTTTTAAGATAGGGTCTCAGGACTGCAGAGACGGCTCATTGGTTAAAAGCACTTGCTGCTATTCCAGTAGACCTGGGTTCAGTACCTAAGACACACACATGATAGAAGGAGGACTCTCCCACAAATCCTTCACTGACTTCCTTATGTGTGCACCCACACAATAAGTAAATGTGAAAAACACACACACACACACATTTAAACGGAGCACACACCTTTAATCCAAGTACTTGGAAGGCAGAGACAAATGTATCTCTGTGGGTTCAAAGCCAGCCTGGTCTACATATCAAATTCCAGGCCAGTCAGGGTTATCGAGTAAGTCCCTATTTCAAAAAGCAAACAAACAAAACACTGAAGATCTGGTGGCCTTTTGGGGGGGGGGTCTGTTTATCTGTTTCTTTCTTTCTTTCTTTTTTTATTTTTAACTCTATAGCCTAGACTACCCTGGAACAAGTGGGAATTCTCCTGCCTCAGCTCCCTAAGAGCTGTGATTATGTGTATAGCTACCACATCAGCAGATCTCATAATGGTTTTTTCTTTTCTTTTGTTTTGGGGGTTTTCAAGGCAGGATTTCTCTGTGTAGCCCTGGCTGTCCAGGAACTCACTCTGTAGACCAGGCTGGCCCTGAACTCAGAGATTTACCTATCTCTTTAACCCCAAGTGCTGGGACTAAAGGTATGTGCTACCACTGCCCAGACAGATTTCATGTTTCTTAACCATAGTAAAAAAGTAAAATTATAGAAATAAATAACTATGTCCTTAAGGCAAAAGACAGTGTCATAGTTCAGATTGCTGAGATTATATTTTCAGCTTGAATATTTCTTGCTTTCTTGCCAGTTCATAAGTCTATTTTGTACAGTTTTTTTTCTTTTATCCAGAATTATTTCCAGAAGGAAGTAGGATCTATTTCTTGACCTAAAAACTGAAATAATTGGACCAGAAAATTGTTCTTAATGTGTCCGGACCACAGATTCTTTTTGAGAATCTAATAAAAGAGAGTCTGGGAATGTCTCCCCAGAAAGAGCACATTGGAAATTGTTCCACAGAGCAAATTGCTCTTGTTCTCCTGAAACTGCCCATGGGCCCAGGATTAAAAGCACACTGTGAGGGGACACTTTTCTTTTCTTTCTTTCTTTCTTTCTTTCTTTCTTTCTTTCTTTCTTTCTTTCTTTCTTTCTTTCTTTCTTTCTTTTGGAGACAGAGACTTATCTATTTTGAACTTGCCGCATAGCTGAGGATGACCTTGAACTCCTGATCTTCCTGCTTCCACCTCCCACAGGCTGGGATCACAAGGCTCATGTAATGTTTGGGATCAAATCCAGGGCTTGAACTCAGGATTTCATACAGATGGCTAGCACTCTACTAACTGAGCCTCAGCGATACCTTACGATGCCACCATGTTTCCTGCTTTGAGCAGAGCTCTTCCAGCCTCACCCCACCAAGGGTGGTTACCAAGCACACTTTGAGATATTGAACTGGACTTCCCAAATCTCTGGATCTCTTAGGGAAGGGAAAACAGAGCTCAATCAAACACAGCCACAGTTAACTAGACCTTCTTACTTCTGTTCATTCTGAGCATTTATTGGAGCTAGGCAATGGAGTACAGATCTGCCATCACAGTACTTGGGTGGCTAAGACAAGAGGATCATGAGTTCAAGACCAGCCTAGGTTAACCAGACCTTTTTTCAAACAAAACCACAAAGTATTTACTAAGCTTTATTCCCACTGACTATGGCTGCTGAACTTATCCCTATTAGTGACTCATGCAATAATCATTTACCTCTCACAGTTCCAGGAGAAACTGGGCTCCCCAAGGCAACCCCTACTCAGTCTCATATGGCTGTAATCACGTGGTGTCGTGGTTTACATGTGGTCTGATCATGTTCATGTGCTAGAAGCTTAGCATACAGTGTGAAGATGTTTCTAATAGACTTGTTAGAAAATGGGGCCTAATCAGAGGGAATTGGATGGCTAGGGGCAATGTTCTTGGAAGGGTCTAATGTAGTTCTTGCAGAACTTGAAAGTCTTAGACTTTTAGGCTCAAAAACTGTGAGCTTAATAAACATCTTGTTTTTATAAAGTATTCAGATTCTGGTATTTTGGTTTAGCAATGGGAAATGGCCTAAGACCTAGAAGCATACTAAAGGCCTCTGTGGTTCATGTCTAGCAGTTGGTGCTGATATTGGGCCAAGTTCTCAGTGGAGTTTTCTCACTAACTTTCATGTGTCTCTCTCTGTGACCCTGGCATGCTCATAGCATGGCAACTATCCTTTGATTCTGTCTTCTGGGAAAAAGGGCAGTTGGTGGCTTTGGTTAGTTGGTTGGTGTGACAGTCTTGCTATGTAGTCCAGGCTGGCCTTGAATTCATGGCAATTCTTTTGGCTCAGCCTCTTTAGTGCTAGGATAAAAAGCATATGCTGGAACTCACTCTGTAGACCAGGCTGGCCTCAAATTCACAAAGATCTGCCTGCCTCTGCCTCCCAAGTGCTGGGATTAAAGGCAGGTGTCACCACTGGCTGGCAACTGTCTTTTGAAAGGGAACATCCACAAAGAAAGTCAAGATGCCTCTCTGGGCTGCCTCAGATGTTACACCTCACTGCTTCTGCCACATTTGGTTATTAGATACAAATCATTAGTCTATCTCAGACAGACAGATAGCTAGACAGAAAGACACACAGATATGCAGCCCAGGCTGACCTTAAACACTTGAGATCAAGTATTCTTTGCTTTAGCCTCCCGCAAAGCTGGATAACAAGCCTGTACCAAGAGTTTCTCGCTATCCTGGGCAACAAAGCCAAACCATGACTCTTTAAATTTTGTTTTATTTTCTTTATTATTATGTGCATGTGTGCATGGTGTGGGGGACACACATGCCATGGTGCATGTGTGGAAGTCACATGACAATTTTATGAGTGGGTTCTCT
The DNA here is from genome assembly GCA_028551405.1 of Uromys caudimaculatus. Classification (NCBI taxonomy): domain Eukaryota; kingdom Metazoa; phylum Chordata; class Mammalia; order Rodentia; family Muridae; genus Uromys; species Uromys caudimaculatus. The sequence goes on from CM052706.1 coordinate 53,118,228, forward strand.
CATTCCATTATTGCATGGGTTCTTTTGAGAATCAAACTCAGGTCTCCAAGTTTGTACAACAAGTACTGAGCCATCTTTCAGGCCCTTAAATTTTTGAAAAAGTAATATAAATATGCACTTTGATAGTATTATGGAATATGAGGCAGGAAGCCACAAGAGTTCATATCACACATCTGTATGGCCTGAGACAGAGGAGGAAATCCTACTGAAGAGAGATCTGAGTTGAAATCTGAGGCATCAGTGGACACTAACTCAGAGAAGGGGGTCACCAGGCCAAGACCCCAGAGCAGGAGGGACACTGGCCTAAGAGGCAGTGAGTATCACTAAGAGACAAGAGCACAGAGGTGGGCGGGGCCAAGACACTGGGCTTTGTAGACCAGGGGAAGCTTCGAGGGTCACAAACTGATGAATTATGGGAACAGATTTACAACTTCAAGATCACTTTGGCTGCTGTGTGGATGGCCTGTGGCCACGTGTTGAGTCAGGACTGGGAAGAATGAGAGACTCCCATCTGCAGTTACCTCCCGGCCCCATGAGGCTCTCCCACACACACTCAGGCCAGCTGCGGCCTCAGCCCTACATGTCTGGTCTGGGACACCAGGCCAGGCTCTGTTTTCTGTTTCAGACAGGGCCTCACATAATATAGGCTGGCCCCAAACTCTTGACGTAGCTGAGGATGTCCCTGAACTTCTGATTCTCTTGCCTCCACTTCCTGTGTGCTAGAATTACAGGTGCGCAGCACCATTCCAGTTTTATGGGGTGCTGGGAATTGAACATAAGGCCTCATGCATGCTAGGCAAGTACTGTACGAACTGAGCTGCATCCTCAGCCCTACCTCCTGGTTTTGAAGCAGATTTTTAAAAAGAAATAGTTAGCATACAATTAATATTTCACATAGTACATACAATGTGTGTGTGTGTATATATATATATATATATATATATATATATATATATATCTCCATTTTGTCATTGATAGAACAAAGAAACAGCACATCAAGAAGTAAGCAAATCCTGGGCATGGTGGCATACACGTTTAATTCCAGCACTCAGAAGGCAGAGGCAGGCATGTGTGTGTGTGTGTGTGTGTGTGTGTGTGTGTGTGTGTGTGTGTGTGTGTGTATAAACAAAAGGTCAACTTCAGCTGTCACTCTTTAAAAGCTGTGATCTCATATAGCCTAGGCTTGCCTCACGGTTGCTGTGTAGCTAAGGATAGCCTTCAACTCCTGACCTCCTTTCTGTCTCTACTCCATGTACCACCACACAACTGTTTCTAAAAAACTATATTCTAGGGCAAGCAAGATGGTTCAGCTGGTAAAGGCCTGCACAAACCTCATAATCTGAGTTCAATCCCAAGAAGCCACAAAAGCATGAGAAGAGAACTGTGTTCTACATCGAAGTCCTTTGTTGATTATGTTTTATAATTCACTCTGTCTCTCTTTCTCTATCCCTCCCTCTATCCATCCCTCCCTCCCTCTCTTTCCCTCTTTCCCTTTCTCTTTCTCCCCCCCCCCACCCCCGAAAGTGGTGTTCATACTGGGACTCACTATGTGACCCTGGCTAGCCTGGAATTCTCAGCAGCCCTCCTCACCCTCTCAAGTGACTGGTCTGGGGGACCTGTGATTTTCATTTCTAGAATATCTTTGTATCTGGTGTCAGAGTGATGCCAGCTTTGTGGAATAAGTGTGGAAGTATTTCTTCTTTCCTTGTCAATTTTTAGGAAGATTTATTGTAAAATTGGCATTATTTCTTCCCCAGATGTTTGACAGCCGTTTCATTCTCTGTGTTCTTGGACGTGACACACTTTTGCTGGAGTCTCCAAGATCTTCCCCTACACCTAAGTCCTCCCCATGGCTCGTGAGGAGGCTCCCACCCTGCTTTCTTTCTTTCTTTCTTTCTTTCTTTCTTTCTTTCTTTCTTTTTTTAATTTTTTTTGGTTTTTCGAGACAGGGTTCTCTGTGTAGCTCTGGCTGTCCTGGAACTCACTCTGTAGACCAGGCTGGCCTCGAACTCAGAAATCCACCTGCCTCTGCCTCCCAAGTGCTGGGATTAAAGGTGTGCACCACCACTGCCCGGCAACATGGTCCTTTCTTATTCTTCACCTCCCATTGTAACCAGGATAAAGCCTATAGACAATGGTCTTCCATGGAACTTCATCTGCTCCCTTCATGATGATAGTAATAAAAAAGTGTAGATCACACTCATCGTTTGCTTCTTTGTCAACTGCCTAAAATCAGGAGTCTTGCCTTCCATCTTTGTGCCTATATCTGCTGCATCCAGCAAAGATTTGGCTCATTTGAGTGAGGATCTGTTGACTTAGGAGATGAACAGCAGACTAGCTCTGTGGTCAGACAAGCTGTATATCAAGAGTCACTGTTGAGTCTGTCAGCCAGCCTGAGGTCTTGGTTCAGCCTGAACCAGGTCAGGCAGCCCTTGAGTTGGGTGGGTTGCTCTGTGGGGTGGGTCTGTTGACTGATGAGCCCACAGTGAATCCTGGGGTGACAACAAAGCAAAAGACCCAGGCTTCCTTCCAAGAAGTTTCTGGCCCACTCTCTGCTGAGTTCCACTGTTCATGACTCTCCCGCCAGGAAATGAAGTCTTGCTGTGCGGGGGAGTAGAGAGACTGTGAACCTGTCCCCACCCCTGGCAGCTGGGGCTCAGAGACTGCTGGAGGGCTTTTGGACCCCATAAAAGCCTCATCTGGGGTGGCAGTGTTCAGGAAGAGCCTGTGGAACCACAGAGAAGGCTTTGTGGCTTCCCTTCCCCCCACCGCCCGTCCCCAGAGGCCTGGGCTCTCTGTTCATGGAAACTCCCCTGCTGGAGTTGGCTGCCTAGCCCCAAGAGACAGGCAGTGTTGCACGTTGCCACTGCCCAAGCTCCGGGGGTGGGGTCGGGATGGGGGACAGGACTTGAGCCTGTGCCTCTAAGTGAACCCACCCCCAGTGACCTTCCTTAGTCCAAGGGAGGCCTTGATCCTGGAGGAGGGCAAGGTCTTGTGTGGAAAGAAAGGGCTGGGACAGTTAATCCCAGGCATCCCCAGAAACACCTCTGCTATGGGGTCATGGATGCTGCTCGAGTCCCATCTTGGAAGACGCGTAGGCGGGCATCCTAGCGGCCTCTATGGGAAGCAGCTGTTCCCAATAACCAACAGTGGCATGAGCTGCCAGCAATCCTGTAGCTTCCATCCTGCTCACTGACAAACCCCATGACCAGGAGGTCCCACTCGTGATGACGTCATTCCCCATCTCACCCGCTGAGGGAAATGAGCTCAGAGCGGCCATTGGCCATTGGAGGCGGCCTGTTTACTTGCAGATACCCTGGCTGTCACCAGCTCTTTGACCAGACATTCCCTGCCCTGGCCAGCATGAAGCAGAAATTTCCTTAAACACATTACTTTGGCTACAATCTACCAATGTTTCCCTTTTTTTTTTTTTTTGGTTTTTTGAAACAGGGTTTCTCTGTGTAGCCCTGGCTGTTCTGGAACTCACTCTATAGACCAGGCTGGTCTCGAACTCAGAAATCCGCCTGCCTCTGCCTCCCAAGTGCTGGGATTAAAGGCGTGTGCCACCACTGCCTGGCTGTTTTCCTTCCTTTCAATAATTTTTTTTTTTTTCAGTAGGAAAATTCCCATTTCTGATCCCAAACAGAAAGCCCAGAGATGTCAGGGAACTGTCACAAAGACCCCACCACCAGGTTTGGTGGTATATGCTCGTAATCCTAGCATTCGGGAAGCTGAAGCAAGAGGATTGTGGCAAATCTGAGGCCTGTCTGCACTACACGGTGAGATTAATTCTAACCTGGCCTACATACGGAGACCTGAGAGCAAAAGAAACACAAGATTCTATAGGATCTTTCGGAGCTTAAATCACTCCCACCTGTGAAAGAAACCCTGAGCTCTGGGCCTGTGAAACCACCAAATTGTCTCTCAGCCCCAATGGAAGGAGGGTGAAGTGTCAGGATAACCTGGAGCTCCCTTTCAGCACATTTCCCAGCCTGTATTCTGAGCTGTTCCTTATACCCCTCCTTCATTCCCTCCAGGTCAGGGATATTTCAGGAAAGCAGAGGAGCTGCCAGTTTTAACAGATTCCAGGGGATTCCCAAGATGAGCACCCCACTAACCTGAGCTGCCTCCTGCCCCACCCCACAACTCCTGGTGTGTTGTCCCTCCTGGAACTCAGCTATTCTAAGAGGCCTCGAGGGGACAGGAGTCATGGAGGTCTGTCTTTCCAGTGTACCCAAATCTCAAGGCCACCCATGCCAGGAGCCGAGATCCCCATCTAAAAATGTCAACCATGAGGACAGCTGCCGGAGCTGGGCTGGACAAGCAGGTGCAGACATGTCAAGGCGCTGAGGCCTGACTTGACCCAACCCTGCCCTATGCCTGGCCCTGCTGAGCTCAGCATGCTGCAGCTCTGAATTAGGCTGGAGGCAGTTCAGGTGGAAGAAGGCATTGAACCTGTGATTCACAGTACCTCTGTGTGTCCATGAGACTGCTAGGTATCAAAGCTCCACCTTGGAACAGGGTGAAAAGGTAGAGGGAACTGCTCACCTAGCACTAAAGAAATAGCTAGGTTTTCTTGCACCATCACAACAAGCCAGAACTACCCAGCATGTGGTTTAAATGAATTCAGTTAGTATGTCCACTGGACCCAGGAGTGGTGGGGTACGGCAGCTGAAAGTCCAGACAAGAACACAAGCAAGTATTTATTGAGCACTTACTTACCGGATGCCATGAGGCTCAATCCTTCACATATTGTTTCCCCTAATGCTTTTAACACTCCAGAAGGAGGCCCAAAGATTCCAGATTTGAGCATCTCCTTAACTGAGCTCTAAAGACTCCTTAAGTCAGGGGCCATCCAAATGGTTTGCTTGCCACCAAACCTGATGATCTGAGTTCAATCCCTGTCATTCACAAGGTAGGAGAGACCTGGCACTCACAAGGTCCTCTGACCTTTACATGTTCTCTCTCTCTCTCTCTCTCTCTCTCTCTCTCTCTCTCACACACACACACACACACACACACACACACACACATACACACACATACACACACATATACACTAAATGTTTAAAAAGTATTCACCAAATTATTTTTATAAACTAACCTTCATTCAATAGTTTTATGCTTAACTATCCCACAGATCAGACCCAACTGGATGTGGGAGAAGAATCTTGAACTCTTGATGGGTGATCTAGCACCCAGCACCTCTAATTGTCCTAAGTCAACCCCAGCAGGGAAAAGCTCAGGGCTATGCCCTTTAAGCAATCAGACATACATATAGCTAACATGGAGACAGTCACACAGACATATACAGGCAAAGGTATATACTCGACACATGGACTGATGTATATTGCTCTTAGATCTTTTCCTGTCATAGGTCCATCCCATACAAAATAGGCAGGAAGGGTCCCAGAAGGCCACAGCATGGCTCTACTTGGGTCACCAATACTGCTCTAGATTTTCAGTGCTAAGTACAGGACAGCACCAAGCAAGCACTTCAGAAATGTTTCCTGAATAAATGAGAGTATAATTTATGAGTGTAAGATGAATGCTTCTGCATAAATACAAATATGTCACCTACATGTCTGCAGAGACTCTGGATCTACTATAGGAAAAAAAAAAAAAGCATATTTCCACAGACACACCTAAACTTAGCATCTATAAAGATAAGCTCACATTTACTACAAGATGACCTCATAGGGGCAACTCCACTCATCTCTGAGAAGACACAGAAGCCATGGCTTACCCTCCATGACACTCACATACAAAGGCTTACTCAGTGTGGACACTTAACACCCAGGCCTAAATACACATAAGCACACTTTCTACCAAAGAAACTGTCTCCCACCAGAAACACAGCTGCCCACACAGGCAAGCCCAGGACGATCACACAAACCCACACAGACATGGACAGCTAGACAAAGAAAAGCACAGCCTGAGGCCCAAGCCAGACCAGGATTGAGACACCTGTCCACAGAGTCCCCCGAGCTACCCCAGCCCTCCCACACTGTCTGCCTCCCACCCCTGTCTACAGCTGGAGAGGGAAAGAGGGATGGGAGGTCTAAAGGAATTCCTCCTGCAGATGGCTGAGGAAGCTGCCTCCTCCCCCGCAGTAATCCAAGGCCAGGATCCTAGGGCACAGAAGCAGATACTGTGTGTTGGGGAAGGGGGTTGCCTTTCCTGACAACTCTGCCCTTAGTCCCTGGCTTCTCTCATGACCTGGCGAAGCTTGGACCGACCGCTGGACTCTCAGACAGTAGCAGAGACCCTGCTGCCCCAGCTCTGCTCTTGACAAGATGATTTAGCAGAGCCTGGTAACCAGTACTTTTCCAGGGGCTGTCTTCTTCTCAGGAAACAGCCCAGCCATGAGCTTGATCTCCAAAACAGGTCTAGGATGAGAACGCCCTGCTCCCCTTCAAGTGCATGGACAGCCGGTCATGTCATCAAGCAGAGTCCACATCACCCCAAGGCTTAGGGGTCAAAGATCAGGGTTCAGTCTCATTCTGCCTCACATCTATGTCTCTTTCCACTTCTGTGAAACAAACCACTGTTTGTTGCAGGTCACATTTCAAGTACCCCAGGTAATCCATAGGCACTATTAAAGGGCTCCAACCCCAGGGTCCAACAGTGACCCTGAAGGGGTCTCCCTCCCAACTGACAGAGTTGAAATCCAGGTTGAGATATACAATAGCTCAGTTGATAGTGTTTGGCTAGCATACATGACGCCCTAGGCTGCATCCTCAGCACTGCACAAACTAACATATGCTGGTGTAAGTTGTGATCCCAGCTCTCAGAAGGTGGAGGCAGGAAGATCAGAAGTTTAAGGTCATCCTCAGCTAAAGTGCAAAATTGAGAGCAGCCTAGGTTATGTGAGACCCTGTCTTAAACAAAACAAAAACAAAAACAAAAAGCCCAAACCAGGATTTGAGGCTGAAAGCCTGATACTGGAGCAAATTAGAGACTCAGAAAGAGTGTGTATCTTCTCTAATGTAGAGATATACATAGGCTCTCCCTCACCCTCCTGCCACTTCCAGGCCCCCCAGACCTCAGCTGGAGGTGAACACAGCATTGTAACTCCGCCAGCCAGCAGCAGAAGACAGAAATACTGCTCAGCACAGCTGGCTAGACAGTGGAGACTGTTTATTCTCTGATGTCCAGAACAACTGAGACAATCAGAGAAGGATTTGGCTGCTGGCAGCTCCTGGATTTGTGGTCTCGAAGAACTCATCATCACAGCAGGCTGAGCAGCAGCCAGGATGGAAGGGAGGGGCCCCCTGCCTGCCCCTCATTCAGTGTCCTGTGGGTCTCATGCTCACCTCTTGGACCTGCAGTAACTGGGCTAGATAGGTGACCAAGGTTGAGTGCAGGGCTCTGGCTAATGAGTGAGTATCAGGGGAGACTCCTCATGGAATCTACTTCTGGCACCGCCATGTGGCCCCTGCTTAACTAGGCAGAGCCTTAGGCTCTAGAGAGGGGGGTTTTCCACCCATTGGGCCTGGCAGCACCACAGCCTTTCTTCACTGTCAGCCAGGGTCTTTGTCCCTCAGACAACTTCTCCAGCTGGAGCCTGAACCTGTCTGCTTCCATTATTATTCCTGCCCCAGCCATCGAGTCCACACTTTCTGGGGCCTGTCTCTCATCTTATATACATTTGAGTGCATTGTGAGATCATTCATGACTTATAACAACAATTAAACCTCAGTGATCCAGACCCATCCACTTAAACACCACATCCCCCCCCATAATTCATAGATTTATACCTAAAAAAAATCCTGGACAGCTGAGGGCATCAGCTTAGAACCGCTTCCCCCAATGTGCACACCTTTATTTCTCACCAGACCCAACTTAGCTTTGTTAAGTCACAAAGAATGCATTGATCACAAAGTGAAGAACCTGGTTTTGTTTTGGTTTGGTTTGGTTTGGTTTTGGTTTTTCGAGACAGGTTTTCTCTGTGTAGCCCTGGCTGTCCTGGAACTCACTCCATAGACCAGGCTGGTCTTGAACTCAGAAATCCACCTGTCTCTGCCTCCCAAGTGCTGGGATTAAAGGCGTGCGCCACCACTGCCCGGCGAAGTACCTGGTTTTAAGCACCTGTTTCAGTGTCAGTGTCACAGGTTCTGTGTTTTGTTTCCCACTGTGCTGGTATCAGTCTGAGGCTTTGCATGGGAGCAAGGTGACAACAGGGTCCAGCAGGATAGCTCACGAGTATAATTCTAGCGCTTGGGAGGCAGAGGCAGTAAGGCTGAGTCCCATGCCACGCCAGGCTATGCTGGCAGACCCTGCCTCAAAAACAAAATGCAAACAGTCACGGAGGCAGCAGAAGTCAGCAGAAGGTCAGCCCCTCACCTCTGGGGCAGGGGAAATACAAGTCTCTTTCCCAGGAGCATCCACAACTGACTTCATCTTGCTGAGACTTTATTATCCGGTTGGGTCTCATGCCCACATCTGAAGCCAGCTACTGCTCCGCTTAGAGTGTGTGGATGATGGAGAGACAGTCAGCCTGCTTTGCCAGGATCCAGGGAGAGGAGGAAATGGGGCTGACAGCTCAGAGTCAGAGTGCAGTCAGTACCAGAAGGGTGAGTGGACCCTGGGCAACAAGAGCAGGTGGTCTGATGCAGAGGAAAAGAGGTAGGGAATCAAAACTCTAAAAGGACGAGACTTGGGCTGGAGAGATGGCTCAGTGGTTAAGAACACGTACTGCTCTTCCAGAGGTCCTGAGTTCAATTCCCAGCAACCACATGGTGGCTCACAACCATCTGTAATCAGATCTGATGCCCTCTTCTGGTGTGTCTGAAGACAGTTACAGTGTGCTCATACACATAAAATAAATACATCTTTTTTTAAAAAAAAAAGGATGAGACTTTCCAAGTCCCACCACCACCACTCTTGAGTATACGTGGTGGCAGGGGATTCAGCTCAGCGGTCAAGAGTATGTACTGCAAGCAGGACAGTCGTGGCACACACCTTTAATCCCAGCACTCGGAAGGCAGAGGCAGGCAGATCTCTGAGTTCAAGTCCAGCCTGGTCTACGGAGTGAGTTCCAGGGCAGCCAGGGCTACACAGAGAAACCCTGTCTTGAAAAACCAACAAACAAAAATACCCACTAGGCTGAGGCAAAGGATTGCCACAAGTTTGAGGTCAGCCTTGGCTACAGTTATCCATCATTCATCTTTATCCACCTCTCCCTGGGTCCCCTACCCCATGGGTACCAAGAACCATACTCAGGTCCTCTGGAAGAGCTGCACATAGTACTCTGTTGTTGTTATTGTTTGAGACAGGGTTTCCCTGGGTAGACAGGCTGGCCTTGAACTCACAGAGATCTGACTGCCTCTGCCTCCCAAGTGCTAAGATTAAAGGAGTGTGCCACCAAGCCTGGCTGCCACTCAAGTGTCTAGATTACAGGTGTGAGCACAACGCCTGGCTGAAAAGGCTTTGCTATCAAAATCCACTTTTCCACCTTTCAAGCCATTTGCATTTTAAAATGAAACACAAGCTCTGTGAGCCCACCTTAGAAGTCCTCACCCACCAACTTTTTTCCCCTTTCTCTGAGGTCTAATTCCAAAGCCTTTAGCTGTCATTCAACCAGCACGCTCTGCTTTGAGGCTGGGGTGGTGGTGTGTGGATTCCGAGAATCTTTTCATTTCTTCACTCAACAAACTTCTCTTGAGCACACCGACTGAGACAAACGTGTATATATATTAGTCCTGAGAGCCTTGCCCTCAGGAAGTTTCCATTAGAAGCTTTTAATGTAGAAAACATCAACTTCTCCCAAAACACAGCTCTTTGGGTCTAAAATGCTCAATAGACACTGCTTTCCGTTCATCACATGGACACTGCTGCGCGGAACACTGGAAATTTTCAAAAACCCTTTCCAGGTGGACCAGGGCGCCAACAGAGTGGGTGGGAACGGTGGTTTCTATCTCGCTTTGGAATGTCGGGGTTTGTTTTGGATGTTCTGAACATCAGGTTGGAGATACACGCAAAGCGAAGGGGTTCCTAACCAAATCAGGGTTAGAGGCAGCCCAGGACACCGTCTCCATGGTGCGCAGCCCCAGACAGTTGGGAAACAAACAAAAACCCATGGTAGGAGTGGACAAAGGCAAAAAACAAACAAAGACCAAGAGATGGAAAACCCAGGGGATCAAGCATCTGGAGAGGGAGGGGGGTACTAAAGGGGCTTGGGGAGGGTGTGGTCCTGTTTGCTGGGTGAAGAACTGAGTCCAGCCCCAGGGCCTAAGAATCACCATGGCAACAGGGAGGGCGAGTTAGGAAGATCCCATGCCAACACAAACCTCCTGGGTTTAGCAGTGGATGGGCGCAGATGTGATGCGGGAATGTCATAAAGAAAAACACCTGAATGGGCTCGTTAAATCAGGTCCTCGCCCCCGGCCTGGCTTGGGAAGCAATCGCTATTTAATGGAATGAATTAATCAGAACCAACCCCGAATCGCATATGCTCCTCTCTCGTCTACCTCACAGGATTCTGAGCCCTTCGAAGTCAGCTTCTTACCTGTGAGAGGCCCACTTGACACCTCTCAGAAAGCTGCACTCCAGACAGAGTTGTGGAGGAAGGGGTGTCTCACAAGGCCAAGGCAGCAGGGGCTCCACTGTGAGGTGGTGACACCTGAGCCCCCATCTGATCACCTCTGCCATCAACTACCTCAGCTGTTTTCCTCCACAGTGGGTACAAAAGACCTAGAGGAAGTTGCTTTCTCCTCCTGAGCCCTACCCCGGGGCTCCCAGCTTGCTTTCTCTGGAGCCACTGTTCTAATGGCATCTGCCTTAAGCTTAGGGGAGGGCTGAGTGGGGCTGAGTCTCCGAGGGCTTGTCTCCCTTCCTTCCTGATCACTTCCAGGTACCAAGAGGTCACACGCCACCTCCTATGACCCTCCTCCAGGGCTGGCACATTCACTATAGAAAATAAGCAGTGCTTGAGACCGGTAGTTGGGAAATGTTTAAATTCCTTTTAAAACCAGAAGTGGGGAGCTTCAGATATAGTTCCGTGGTAGATGCTTGCCTTGCACGAACAAGGCCTTGGGTTCAAAACACATGGAAAAAATTAAAACCGGGGCTGGAGAGATGATGCAGGGATGATGAACACTGGCTGCTCTTGCAGAAGAGCCTGAAGTTCAATTCCCAGCATCATCAGGGTGGTTTAACCATCTCAGGGGATGCAGACAAAACCCATAAACATAAAAATAAATAAAAAATTTAAAAACCAAAAATAAGAAAGAAAGAAAGAAAGAAAGAAAGAAGGAAGGAAGGAAGGAAGGAAGGAAGGAAGGAAGGAAGGAAAGAAAGAAGGAAGGAAAGAAAGCAAGCCAGACCTGGTGTCCTGTGCCTGGTTTTCTCAGCACACAGGAAGTAGAGGCAGGAAGATCAGAAGTTCAAGGTAATCCTTAACTATGTAGCAAGTTTGAGGCCAACCGGATTACAAGACACCTTGCCTCAAAACAAACCAAAGCACCCCAATTCTCCTTTAGCTTTGCCCTGTCCACTTACTAGCTAGTTCTTCACCTCCTTCCTTTCTGCTTCTCTGAGGTCTCGAGCTCTTTGCATGTCCCACTGTCTGGGACACTTTTCTCCCTGTCTTGGCCTACACTGACTGCTCTTAGGTTTCAGTTGAGTGCAGCCTCTGTGACTTGTGAGAGAGGGCAATGAAGTTGAGTTGTAGTCTTAGCTATGAAAATGTTCCTCTAGGCTCATGCAATCAGTTCTCGGTCTTCAGCCAGTGGTGCTGGAGAACTGTAGGAGACGAGGCTCAGTTGGAGGAACATCTGGGAACGTGGTGCAGGCCTCTGTCTTGTCTCGGACCCCTATCCCACTCACACTCGTGTGTGTGTGTGTGTGTGTGTGTGTTGCTCATGTCTGTAGGGATGATGACTACAAGTCCCTCTTACTAGTTCTCCTAGTGACACTGCAGCTTATATCCATGGTGAAGGAGGACAAGGTAACGTTTTGAACCCTGAGGACAGCTTACTTGAGCTGAGGCTGCAGACAGTCACAGACAATTTGGTATTTAGGAAAATATCTTTATTATTTTTTAAATGTCCCACTACTTGACATAAAAATCATGATAGTGGCTTTTTCACAAGCTTTACAAATTACAGGATAAAAGTGATTTTCTCCTTCTCTACGGAAATTCCATTCCCAGTAGACAGGACTTTCCTGCGGTGGGAGCCTGGCAGGAAGGAGGGGATAAACAATACAGCAAGGATGGCCGGGCTCTCTGCTTACAACTCAAGCTCCGGCTCCTCAGAAGGAGACTCAGCCCATGGACATCTGTGGCCCACTGAGGCAGGCCTCTCTGCCTTGAAGGCCATCGGGCTCCTGAAAGCCTAGAGTGTTGTATAACAAGGCAGCTTCGTGGAATGAGGACCCTAGTGAGCCTATGGCTTGGACCCTTCTCCATTACAAAACCAGAAAGAGGCTGTGGATCCAGCCACTTGGTGCTCCAGGTTCACATATCTCCCCCTCTATTTGGTGCAGAGAGGCTAATTTGTCAAGCAAACAACAATGAAAACAGAAACGCAAACATTTGGTTTCATTTGAGCTATAATCGGCAGTTGGCCATTTTTAGAAAAAGATGACAGAGTTGCTAGTTGTTAAATCTGCATTTTGTTATCCTGCCCGTGGCCCCTCCTCTTGTGTGGTTAAGGAGGGAGCGGGGTACAGTTGTGGCAGAGACTGTTGTTGCTCTGAGAAAACCGTTAAAATGTTTTGCACCACGGACTAAAGCCGATGGAATCCCCAAACGATCCCACTGATATTTTTATGAGAAACACAACTGTCCCTCTTGGGTGTCTTGAGTCAAAACAAGGCAGCCGCCTAATGATTTATCATTCCTGTTGCACATGTTCTGTCTTCCAGAAGGCATTAGCGTCAGGGCCGGCCTCCATCTGGGCGATTGTAAACACGCCACGGACAGCTTGGACACTTCCCTTTTAAATGCAGCAGGCCTTTTTCCTTTGGCCCTGGCTGAAGAGCCACCTCCCTAGACTGTTTAGGAAGAAGCAGATGGTAGGACAACCCTGAAACCGACAAGTGAGGGGCCAGGGGTCCCCCACTGACTGGATTGTGTCTGGGCACTTCAACAAAGGCAATCGGTACACTTATGGCATATAAAATCATCCTGTGCACCCCTGCAACTGGTCCCCAGACTTGACCTGACTGGATGTGACATGCAGGAGGCAGAGGACAAGCTTCCATAAGGCACACGGTGAGTGGCCCCATTCCAGGCACCTGGGATCATCTCTTCACACGATTCCAGAAGTGTTGGAAAGCAGAGGAGTTGGTGACACTCACAATGAGCAGCAGCAGCAGATATAAGGACATCATGATCAAGAACCAATGGCTGGACAACCAGGAGAGCTGGCTCGAGGCCCTGCCCAGAGGGAAAGAGTGTTGGCAACTTGGGAAAAACATTTTTGTTTTAAGTGTATGCAAGAAGTTCTGGCTCAGAGAAGACAACAGGATGGATTTCATCTTCTGTGTGTGCTGCTAAGTGAAGCTTCGTGTGGCTCGAGAGAGCTGGGGCCGTTTGCCCTGGCACTGCCAACACACCTTTCAACAGAACATTTTCTAAACACACAAAGACAGCTAGCAAGGAGCTCACCAGCTCGGCCCTTTTTAGCTCCCCTAATTACCTTTTATAAATCGGTTTTTTAGTTTTTTCTGAAGCAAAGGTTTGGTATCTAAAAGGATGCCCCAGCTCTGCCCAGGCAGTGACTTAGCAAAGATATTTTTTTGTATGAACAGATACAAATTTGAGCTGGGGAATTTTAAATCTGGTTTGTTTGTTATTTTACTAATTTGTGTGTGTGTTTGTGTGTGTGTACACACGTATATGAAGCCAAAAGACAGCTTGTGGGAGTCAGTTCTCTTTCCGTCATGTGGGTTGCAGGGACTGAACTCTGGTTGTCAGGTGTGATGGCAAGCGCTCTTACCAGCCTGGGGAATCTTTTTGTTACACTGGGAGGTGTTCTAATCCAAACACGCACTGGAAACACTCGCTAAGGAGAATCAGTTAGGAATGGAGTTTTTTTCAACTAAATAGCATAACTTCATCTTCAGGGGATCTGACGCCTTTTTCTGGCTTCCGTGGAAAACACACACACACACACACACACACACACACACACACACACACACATACACACACACACTGTGGGTTTGGAGGAAGCTATACCACAGACTCCAATAATGCATTAAAATGGCTAAGTGCCAGTCCACCCTAAGGACCCTGGGCACCCTCCCTCCAGTCCACCCTAAGGACCCTGAGCACCCTCCCTCCAGTCCACCCTAAGGACCCTGGGCACCCTCCCTCCAGTCCACCCTAAGGACCCTGGGCACCCTCCCTCCAGTCCACCCTAAGGACCCTGAGCACCCTCCCTCCAGTTCACACTGAGCACCCTCCCTCCAGTCCACCCTAAGGACCCTGAACACCCTCCCTCCAGTCCACACTAAGGACCCTGAGCACCCTCCCTCCAGTCCACCCTAAGGACCCTGGGCACCCTCCCTCCAGTCCACACTAAGGACCCTGAGCACCCTCCCTCCAGTCCACCCTAAGGACCCTGGGCACCCTCCCTC
>CM052706.1:53132916-53163598 GCA_028551405.1 Uromys caudimaculatus
CCCTGAGCACCCTCCCTCCAGTCCACACTAAGGACCCTGAGCACCCTCCCTCCAGTCCACCTAAGGACCCTGAGCATCTTCTCTGCCTTCCCAACCTCTTCCTCCGGTGTCTGCACTATGGGAAACATGCTTTACATACATCGGAGGCCTGAGGCTGGGGAAAGGGATGCTGATGACTGAGCAACCGACATTCTGAACACAGTGGGCAGCCATCTCCTAACCCTCATGGAAGAGCCATCTTCTTACCTCTTGGGCTGCTTCTGGGAATACACCAGTAGGTACTTCACCCGAAGAAGCTGGTTATTGGTGACTACAAAGTACTTAGGGGGGATATCTCCCCCTTCGCTGTGCCTGATTCTTGCTCTGCTGCGGTCTATTTCCTTGGAATCTGAAAAAAGAAGGTAAAGCATACTTTGTCAGGTGGGGTGGGGTGGAGGCGGGAAACACAATAACAAAACAAGCAAATTAGGAATAGAAATGTGTCCTGAGGCACAGAAGGTCAGCAAGCTGAGACATGCAACCTGTGTTCATATGTGAACCCCACACAAAGAACAGGAGTCCCTGGCAGGCAGAAAGCTAGATGGAAAAAATAATATGAAAATATAAGAGAAGAAAATAAAACCACCTAATGGAGAAAGCAGAAGGTAGAAGCAAAGTGAAGGCTGAAATAGCAGATCAGGATCACACACCCTGGGACCAGGACATGGACTCACCAGGGAGCAAAGCTGCCTATGTATGTATGTATGTATGCATGTATGCATGTATGTATGTATGTATGTATGTATGTATGTATGTATCTATCTATCTATCTATCTATCTATCTATCTATCTATCTATCCATCTACTTACTTATCTATCTCCTTCCTTCCTTCCTTCCTTCCTTCCTTCCTTCCTTCCTTCCTTCCTTTCTTCCTTCCTTCCTTCCTTCCTTCCGACAAGTCTCATGTACCTGAATTAAATAGCTAACTAAGGGTGACCTTGAACTTTGGATCCTCCTGTCTCCGCTTTCTGAGTGCTGGGCTTACAGGCCCATACCATCTTAGCAGGTGGATAGTGTGCTGAGGATGGACCTCGGGGGCTCATACCTGCCAGGTGACTACTCCCCTGACTGAGCTGCGTTCCCTGGGTCTAGGAGGCACTCTGAATAAACCACACTTTGAGCTCCTAGAACACTCACTTCCACAAGGCCTAGTGGCATATACCTTTGGTCCTAGCACTCTTAAACTCAGCTCTCGAGAGGAGGCAGAGACAGGCCGATTTCCTGTGAGTTCAAGGCCAGCCTGGTCTACACTGTAAGTTCCAGGACAGCCAGGGCTACTTCATAGTGAGATTTTGTCTCGAAAAACATAAACACAGAAACAGAAACAAATAAACAAAATTACTTCCACTGCTTTTGCCAGGTCATTTGTTTAAACTTGGTATATAACTGAGGATAACCTTTAACCCCTGACCCTCCTGTCCCAAGTGCTGGAATTGCAGGTGCTTTTTTTTAAAAAAGATTTATATATTTATTTAATATATATGAGTACACTGTAGCTGTACAGATGGTTGTGAGCCACCATGTGGTTGCTGGGAATTGAACTCAGGACCTTCAAAGAGCAGTCAGTGCTCTTAACTGCTGAGCCATCTCTCCAGCCCCTGCATGTGTATTTTTTTTTTTCTTTTCTTTTTTTTTTTTTTTTTTTTTTTTTGAGACAGAATCTCCCTGTGTGTCTAGCTCCATCTAGCCTGGAACTATGTAGATCAGGCTACCCTTGTACTCACTGATATTAGCTTGCCTTTGCCTCACAAATGCTGAAATTAAAGATGTGCACCCCCATACCTGGCTTTATCCTTTTATTCTTTAGGATTTTGAGACTGGGTTTCATGTAGCCAAGGCTAACCTCAAACTCACTAGGTAGCTAAGGCTAGCCTTGATCTTCTGATCCTCCCGATCCTAATTCCTACTACATCATCACACCCAGCAAACTGTTTTTGTTTTGTTTTGCTTTTTTGTTGTGGATTTTATGTGCTAGTGCTGAATCAAGGCGTGACCCAAGGCATTGTACCCGCTAGGTGAATCTGAAAGAGAGGGAGGAAGAGAGTCAGCATGCGAGCTTTGCTTTTTACCAAACATGAGCCAGGGCTCTGTGGCAGCAGAGGCTGAGCAGTCTTGTTTTGATGTTTAATGTCACTTTATGCAAACTTGCTAAGAATTACGAATGTGAGCAAGTGATCGAGGAGCGTTCGTGCTGTCTGGTTTGGGAGGATGGTGTCAGACCTGGGCCTGTTCCTTGGGATCCAGTTGTTTCACATTAGAGGCCAGAACAGCCCACGTCTTGAATTCTCCTCAGTAAAGACAACAGTCCAGTTTGGAGACTGGAATGACAGTCCTATGACTCTTCTGCCTTGGGGGAGGGTGGTCTAAGGGACACTTCAGGGCAACGGAGTTGAAGTGGCTCCTGTTATCTGCTCCTGGAGAGTGCATGGCCTCAGAAGCCTCTTCGGTCACCTGGGGATTCCAGCACACTCCAGTGTTCTCTGCTGATGCCAAGTGCCCTCGATAACACCAATTCTGACCCTCAGGGAGCCATGCCCTCCCCTTATACACTAGCTTCTTCATTTTTTGTTTTCTATGTGTGAGTGCTCTATGTGAATGTATGTACACGCACCACATGAATGTCTGGTACCCCTGAAGCCAAGAGAAGGTGTTAAATTCCCTGAATTTGGAGTTGCAGTCAGTTGTGAATCCCACAGCCTGGGTGCTGGGAACTGAGCTCAGGTCCTCTGGACGAGCAGCAAAGACTTCTAACCACTAGCCATCCCTCCACCCTCCATCTGTCAGATCCTGCTTCCTTCCCAAAGCTTTCCTTGGTTACTTGGCCCCACTCAGCTGCCCCCCGTCAGCCCCTCCCCCAGAACTCCCTGAATCCTACCATAGTATCTGACCATTTTCTTGTTTGTTTTCTTTTGTTTTTCGAGACAGCATCTCTCTATATAGCCCCAGCTGTCCTGGAACTCGATCTATAGACCAGGCTAGCCTTGAACTCAGATCTGCCAGCCTCTGCCTCCCAAGTGCTGGGATTAAAGATGTATCTGATCTTTTTCTATCATATGTTCAATCCCAAAGAAGACATTTCCCTCCTTGAAGGCCAGCCTCTGCCCTGCATTGCTCTGGACCAACCCATCTGTAAGCATGTGGTAGCCCTCCACCCCACTCCTGGGCCAGGAGCAAGTGCCTGCAGCCAGGCCTGGGTCAAGCACTCACTCACCCTTCTTCTTGGTTTGGCACTTGACATCTGGATGATCGATGACTTCACACACAGCTACACAGCTAAGGGTCGGGCCAAGGAGGCTATGCTGCCACCCAAGGCCGTGAGGACTGTAAATGAGGGCCAAGCTCAAGTCACTTGTGAGGTAGGTCCCTTCTCCAAACAGAGAAGTCTGGAATAGCAGACACGACAGAAAAGAAACACGCAAAAGTGAATGAGAGCTGGTGTCACAAGATGGCACATGTCCTTCTTCCACAGAGCTGTAAACAGAAAATTTCACGCTCCCCCAGCCCCTTTAAGACAATAATATCAAATAACCTGATGTCATCACAGGGCTTGTTACTAAACACATTCCCATCTGACAACAGTTTAACCGACTGTGGATTTGGCCACCTAACCTGGCAAACGAGCTGTACCTTGTGGTCAAGGTTGAGCGGAAAAACCAACAATGATATCAGAGTTCAAACAGACCTCAGTTTCAATTTTCCAATGGGTTACATAAATTCTGTGTCTCAGTTTCTACTTCTACAAAATGGTTCCTCTTCCATAAACTTTAGTCTATGATTCAAAAACACAAGGTAGGCCTGGGGGGTGTAGCTCAGTGGTAGAGCCCTTGTGTAAGCATTCACAGGCCTTGGGTTCAATCCTCAGACACACACACACACACACACACACACACACACACACACACGAACAAACAAAAAGCAGGACATAATGTATAAAAACTAATGTGCCTGCTCAGGCTATCTGGCACACAAGAGATGGTGGCAGTCACAGGTGGGCATGCTGTCATAGGTGTTGTTGTTATAATGGACAGAGTAATTCCCCCTGTATCGATGCATTAAACATAGCTATACCAAGGGGTTTGCAAAAGCAAAGTCATACCCTACTACTTGAAAAAGAAATGAGTCTCTTTGAACAGAAACTAGGACAAAATGGGGGTCTGGTAAGAATGGTGGAATGAGTTTTACTCTGTGTTGGTGTGGGCCAAGAAGACATCTAGGGCCGGAGCGAGCGGGGCCGGAGCGAGAACGGGAAAAAAAAAAAAGACATCTAGGAATCTCCCTCCCTCCCTCCCTCCCCCCGTGTGTGTGTGTGTGTGTGTGTGTGTGTGTGTGTGTGTGTGTGTACGTGCACACGCAACATGAACTGCATACTTAGGTAAGAAGTTAACTTGTGGGAGTTGGTTCTCAGTTCTGCCTTGTGAGTGCCAGGGATCGAACTCAGGTCATCAGGCTTAGCAGCAAGCACCTTAACCCACTGAGTCATCCTGGGGCCCCCTCCCCATTAATCCTCAACTTAAGTCCTACATACATTTTTTTGGTTCCTGAGACTCAAAACTCTGTGCCTGGCTTTTGTCAGCCGAGAGCACGAGAGTCCTAGGACATTTCCACCTGTAAGATAGCTTCACAGGAGCTACCTCAAGGGAGTCCTTCACTGAAAGGAACAGGAGAGGCCAGGGATTGAGTCCATGTACCCAAGGCCCCCTAGATTCACCTAAGCAGCACACTGCCTGGGTACTTGAATGAAGGTCTAGTGTAGAAGACTATAAATGTCAGGCAACTTCTCCAGACAAGCTGCAGGGTAAGACAGAGACCCCTGGATTCCAGTAGCCTGGCCAATAGTAAGCCCAGGGCCGACATAAACAAGCCTGTCATCCTCAGCTCAACCCACCCCCACTAATCAGATGCAGCAGGGCTGGAAGCAGCTTCTCCAGCCTCGGGCTCCATCAGCCACAGCTGAGCCCAGGCTCCTGGAGCCAGCCCATCAAGACAAGACAGATGGTGCTCTGCCTGGAGGTGGGAGTAGGCGTGGGGCGTGGCATAGCACCCACTACCTCAGATGCCCTCTCTGCTGGCCTATGATAGCAGCTGCTGCTTCTCCTGGTGCCTGGAACATAAAGAAATCGTTCTAACCCTCTCGTGTGCTCAGAGGGTAGTGGTCACGGGTGCCACAGAAGAGGGAACAGACAAACGGCCTGCATGGCTACCATGCCTGTGTAGCTACAAGCTCTAGACTGTCATCTTCCTCCTACTCCTTCCTAGGGGACAGAATAAGTGTCAGAAGAAAGAGGATGTCTGACACAGTTTTGACTCATAAAAACAAGAGGAAAGCAGTTCTGTGGAAGAACCTCCTCTCGGCGAATTTTTGGCACACTCCGCAACTTCTCAGGGTCGACAGAGGCTCAACAATGCTTATGGTCACACAGGGGATCCTGTTAAAGTGTGGGTTGTCACTGGGTTATCTAAGTGAGGCTCCATATTTCCAACAAGGTGCTTCTGGGTAATCCTTATGCTGCTGTTCCAGGGTCCACACTGTGTGACCAGAATCAGACACATGTTAAGACCACTGGAGAGTTGAAGTACTGATGGATCCCACCCCCACAATATCTCAATTACTTGGTCTGGAATGCAGTTGGCACTGGGATTTTCATCTGTTTTTGTGTAGCCCAGGCTAACGTCAAACAGCCTATGTAGCCCAGGATGACTTTGTACTTGAGAGCCTTTTGCCTCTACTTCCCTAGTGTTAGGATTATAGCTAGTCATCACCACATCCAGCTTATGTAGGTTCTGGGAATCGAACTCAGAGCCTAGTGCATGTCAATGTTCTACCAACTGGGCTACATCCCAAGCCCTCAGGTACTGGTTCTTTTGTTTTCTTTAAGCTTTTTATTTATTTGTATGTGTGTCTGCTTGTCTGTATAGCCACCATATTTGTGCAGCGCCCACAGAGGCCAGAAGAGGATACTGGATCTTCTGGAATTAGAGCTACTGGCAATTATGAACCGCCCAATGTTGGTGCTGGGAACTGAACCCAGATCCTATGCAGGAGCAGCAAGCACTGTGAGCTCCTGATACTTCTCCAGGCCCAGCCCTGTTATATTTTAGTTTCTCAAGGAATCTAAATGCAGACCTAAGGCTGAGAGTCACTGATGCTTCCCCAGCCAGAGCCTGTCTCTCCATGGACTCTCTACAAGCAGTCCCCCAGCTGGGACCCAGCACATCCCTCCCATGCCCCTCAGCAGGGTGCCCCAGGCCCACCTTGTTCAGGTGGCAGTGCAGGCCATTGTGGATGATGGAGTGGAAGTTCTCTAGGCGGCTGCCATGGAAGGCGTAGATCAGGTCTCGTTCCCCTTTGGTCTCATAGAATCTGGCGTTGGCTGGGTCAAAGTACTCGATTTCAAATAGGAAATCCGGGGTGGGGACAGGTGTGTGAGGGGCACCGGTCAGCTGCTGGATCTTTTCAAACTTGAAAACATGAAAGGGAAACACAGAGTCACAGCTTTATTTGGGACACTGGTAAGTGTGCTTCGAAGGTGTTCTCCCAATGGCCAGCATGCTGGCACAGGCCTACACACTGCCCCCTACTTGGGAGGTAGAGGCAGGAAGATCATAAGTTCAAGGTCATCCTCAGCTACATATCAAGTTCAAGGCCAGCCTGGGACTACAGGTGTGCACCACCATGCCCAGCTAAAATGTCCTTTTATAAAGTAAAAATACATGGCAAAGGTGCTGACTTGAGCAAAATAAAAAGCTGGCATTCCTGTTCTCTAACACCCCCACATTTTAAAAGCTGTATTTATTTCTATTTATGTGTTTGTGTGTGTACCTGTTTATCTGAATATGCACCACCTGCAGGCAGGTGCCCATTAGGGTTAGAAGAAGGCAGGGGCTCTGGAAACTGGAGTTAAGGGCAGTGGTAAGCTGCATGTGGATGCTGGGAACTGAGCCCAGGTCTTCTGCAAGAACAGCAAATGCTCTTAGCCACGGAACCATCTCTCCAAGCCTACCCAGACACTGCCCCACAAATTGGTTCATCACCAAAGTGAAGGAGCCGCGGTCGCATCTGCTTTAGCTGTAAGACCCAACATCTAACAGGGCCTTCATCCCAGTTGAGTATGAAGAAATCACTGCTTCTCAATTCAACAAAGGAAGTAACTCTGGAACAAAGACTCCTCTCCATGCCCACCCCGCCATTTCTTACCATATAGCACAATTGGATGTCCCTGTGATACCAGAATCCCTGGAATCAGAATCTGTGACACTTAGATGCTTATAAAATTGAATTCTTAGAGCTGGACCTGGTGGCACATCCCTGTGATCCCAGGAATCTGAGGCAGGAGGACTGCCATGACTTTATAGTCACCATAGGCTACATATTGATCTTTGTCTCAAAAACAAAAGCAGGGGATTGGAGAGATGGCTCAGAGGTTAAGAGCACTTGCTGTTCTTGAAAAGGACCCAGGGTTCAGTTCCCAGCATCCATATGTTGGCTCACAACCATCTGTAACTATAGTTCCAGGGAATCTGACGCCCTCTGCTGGTCTCCTCAGGTACGAGGCATGGACGTGGTATACATACATACATGCAGGAAAAACACTCATACAACTAAAACAAAAATAAATACATCCTTAAAAATAAAAACAGGAGCCAGGCAGTGGTGGCACACGCCTTTAATCCCAGCACTTGGGAGGCAAAGACAGGCGGATTTCTGAGTTCAAGGCCAGCCTGGTCTACAGAGTGAGTTCCAGGACAGCCAGGGCTATACAGAGAAACCTTGTCTCGAAAAAAACCAAAAAATAAAAAATAAAATACATAAAATAAAAACAGGCTGTGGTGCTCTAGGGAGCAGTGGTGCTCTAGGGAGCAGTGGTGCTCTAGGGAGCAGTGGTGCTCTAGGGAGCATGGCCAGTTCTTGTATGAGGCAGATCAAGATCAAGACTGGTGTGAGGAAGCGGCTGGTCAAAGAAGGAGTGTGTGAGAACGGAGCAAGGCAGCAAGAAGCAAAGGTTGGAAACATGAAGGTTGAAGATGGTGACAACTATGCCATTAAGAAGGGGGGGGAGGCGGGGCTGGAGAGATGGCTCAGAGGTTAAGAGCACTGACTGCTCTTCCAGAGGTCCTGAGTTCAATTCTCAACAACTATATTGTGGCTCACAACCATCTGTAATGGGAGCGGATGCCCTCTTCTGGTGTGTCTGAAGATAACTACGGTATATATGTGTGTGTATGTGTATATATGTATATATATAATCTTTTAAAAAAGAGAAGAAAGAAAGATACAGTGCATTTAAAAAGAAGAAGAACAACCACAACAAGAAGAAGAAGGCGGCAGAGATGATCCTGTGAGAGTCCCAGATCACCAGAGCTGGTTAGAGGCTGCACACACCCATCTTCAGATATTAGAAAGTGGAAAAGACTTGGAAGAAGCTGAGGGGTATAAAGAGACATGTGTAGTGCTGGATTCTGTGAAGTTAGAAGCCTGAAGTTTTTCTGTCCAGGGTGTCTTTGCATTATATCCTGGGGTCCATTCAACAATTCATTGTTTTTGACCACTGCTGTCTTTAGTAATATGAAAATGTGGTTCTTTTTATGCAGTTGCATATAATTTTCTTTTATAACTTAATATGCCAAATAAATGAGTTCATCTCAAAATTTTTTTTTTAACTTTTTAAATTGGGGGCCAACAATATAGCTCAGTGGGGGGCGGGAGGGGGAAGCTTGCCACCAAGCCTGACAACTTCAGCTCAGTCCCCAGAACTGCCATGGTAGAAGAACATGTCCCCTGACCTCTACACACATACTGCTCCCCAATGTAAAAACATTGTATTTTAAAATTCAATGCTTATTTAACATTGCTTAGCTCAGTAGCAGCATAAATAACCATCTCACTGTTGCCATTCAGAGGACAGAACACCAGCTGCCCAGTGGTGAGCAGGTAGGTCTCAGAGCCACTGGACTGGCACTGTCTCAAAGCAGCCAGCCTTGGGAACCTGTGACACTATACACTGAAGTCTCACCTCTGCCTTCTCTGCACTATGGATTGTCAGAATCTTGGATGATAAAATCCAGCTCACCAGGTCCCAGGCCTGTTTGTCTGTGTCTCTGGAGGACTGCAGAAGTTCCTTCAAGTTGGGTAACCGGCCTGTGTCCACAAGCTGAAAGGAGAAAGACCCTCCATTAGCAAGAATCCCGGATAAAATGGTGATTGAACACCCTCTAGTGGTGAGATAGGAAACTTCACTCCTATCCAGAGGAATTTCCAAGAGGTAGTTAGTCTCCTTCCTAAATAATACCAAACCCTGAAAATTTCTAAAAGGTTATGCTCTGTTTTATTCACTTGGTACAAAACATGACCTAAGCTGATGCAGGTTTCAGTCTCTGATCTGTTACAACTGATGCACTCAGCTGCAAGAATGTTACTGCGTGGGTTGGCTGGAGGCTGCAGGACTTACTGAATGCATGGTCCCTATACCTTTCCCCTCATGAACACAAGGGGTTGGTGCTATTCTTACTTCTTGCCTCCTATGTTCTACCTCTTCCAACAACTAGTCCCCATCCAGGAAGGAGATCCTTTTAACTGAGCATCTACTCAGTGCCAGGCCCTGTACTTCTGGGAGGCATGGAGAGGGGAATCTTGGTGCATGGAGAAGGAGGCAAAGTAATTCTTATTTAAAAGTGCTCACTGTTGGCTTGTGAGAAGGCTCAGCAGGCAAAGGCACTTGCTGCCAAGCCTGACAACCTGAGTTCCCTCCTCAGGACACACATGGTGGAAGGAGAAAGCTGACTCCCACACTCTGACCTCCACACGTCCATAGGAGCACACCTGTGCACACACACAAACACACACAAATGAAAATGAAATAAGAGAAAAGAACACATTGCAGTGGACATAGTCCATGCCTGCCATACCCAAAGTGGAGAAACTGAGGCAGAAGGATCAAGAATCAAGGCCCACCTGGGTTAGCTACCTAGTGTTTTTAAAAACTGCTTGAATTATATAGTGACAGAGATTTAAAAAACAAAAACAAAAAACTAGGGATGTGGCTCTATGGTAGGTTACCTGCCTAGCACACATAAGACCCTGGGTTTAATCCCCAGTACTGGAAAATAATGATATTCTATAGTCAGTCTGGAAAACACACCCCTGTAATCCAGACTCAAGAGCCCAAGGTTGCTGTGAGTTTGAAGCCAGTTTGGGCGATAAAGCAGACACTACCTATAAAACAAAAGACAAGACTTAGGAGGCCCCATGCTGGACGCTCAGCTCTGCATTTAACCACATAACGGCAGCAGCGCACTATAACCCTGGTATTCAGTAGATGCAAAGGATTAGAAGCTCAAGGTCATTCTTGCAAGTTCTGTACCAGCCTGGATCCTAGACTCTATCGTGAAAAAGAAAGAAAAGGAGGGAGAAAAGGAAGAAGAACAGGAAAGAGAAAAAAGGATTAACAAAGGTCACTCAACTCCCTCTTCTCTTCTGGGTTTATATTCAGTTTGTTTATCTATTACATATTCGCTAGCCCAGGGCCAGAGGCAGAGTCAGAGTCCAGCTACTTTCTTGACTTGCCTGCACTCCTGCTCTCTCACCTCATCCTGTGAGCCACCGTCCCATATCCACCAACCAGACCTGGGCTCAGAGAGCCCTACAAAAGAGACCTCTTTTAGGGGCTTTGGGCAAATAGTACAGAACCCCTACCAGCTCCGATCTGGACACAGGCCCCACCCCAGCTCCTAGTAGGAAGCTATCTTCCAGGCCCTCCCACTGCCACCTGCCCAGAGAGGATCCCGGCTGTGCCCTGCCTCCCTGGCCCTCCATCTGCCCACACTCTCCAGCCTCCTCAATGGCCCACCCTACTTTCTACATTATTCTGCTCTCCTAAGTCAAGTCTTCCCTGTCTACACTGTGGTAGGACCTTTGGAATGAAAACACACATGAAGGATTGCCAGGTAAAATACAATCTGCCCAGTTATGTGGGAATTTCAGATAAGCAACGACAACATCAAAAATGAGCTGGGTAGGGTGGCACAGACCTGCACTTAGGAGGCAGGAAGATCACGCAGCCGGGGCCAACCTGCTCTATATCAGGAGTTCCATGACAGCCAAGGCTACACGGCAAGGATTTGTTTCAGGGAATAAATAACCTAAGTGATATTTGAGGCATGGTATCTCACTATATAGTTTGGGCTATCCTAGCACTCACTATATAGAACAGGTTAGCCTCAAGCTTCATACTCTCATGTGCAGGGATTACAGGTGTGTGCCACCATGCCAGGTTTATGTGACACTGGCGTAGAACGCAGAGCTTCCTGAAAGCCAGGCAAGCACTCTACCAAGTGAGCTATATCCTTCTTTCAATAATAATTCATTTTTAGCTAGGCAGTAATGGTGTATACCTTTAATCCCAGCATTCTGGAAAAAAAAAAAAAGCAGGCAAATCTCTGTGAGGCCAGCCTGGTCTACAAAGAAACCCTGCCTCAATGTAATAATAATAATAATAATAATAATAATAATAATAATAATAATAACTATTATTATTATTATTATTATTATTATTATTATTATTATTATAGTGGTGATTTGAATATGTTTGACCCAGGAAGTAGCACTACTGGGAGGTGCGGCCTTGTTGGGGGAAGTGTGTCACTGTGGAGGTGGACTTTGAGACCCTTCTCCTAGCTGCCTGGAAGAGAGAGAGAGTCTTCTCCTAGTGGCCTTCAGATGAGGATGTAGAACTGGCAGCTCCTCCTGTGCTATGCCTGCCTGGATGCTCCCATGTTCCTGCCTTGATGATAATGGACTGAACCTCTAAACCTGCAAGCCAGGCCCAATTAAATGTCCTTTATGAGTTGCCTTGGTCATAGTGTCTGTTCACAGCAGTAAAACCTACGACAACTCATTTCAAAGGAAAGAATACCAAAGCTTGAAGTTCTAAGTACTTTGCCTAAGGTCATAGAGCTAGCCATTCCAGCCTGGGCAAGAATGCATGAAGCCAGTTGACCAGGCCTTGAGTCTCTCTAGCTTCAACATTTTTCTACTGAATGAACAGACTTGTTTAGTGATAGCCTGAGCAATTTTGCAAAGCAAGAATCCGGCCAGACTTTGCTGCTTGGGAAGCTAATCAATCATGTAACCCTTACTTTGCTCCCCAAATAATACAACCCAAACAGATATTGGCTCTGCCTTAGGCTGTCAATGGCAGACAGAAGGAAAAGCTTCCTCGTGGGCAAGGGATCTGAACCCTAGCTCCTGGCGGCAAGTGTTTACCAATTCCTGGGTGGAGGAGGGGCAGGTGCAGAGGGAACTCACCGCCAGGAGAGGGCAGCGCATGAAAGCGGGCCGATGGGAGGGAGAGGCAGAGCAAGCGGACACCCAGAGGAGTGAGCAGTCAGGCACACAAAAGGTGCATCCTGGGCCCAAACACCCTGGGACAGACAGGGTAGAAAATGAGTGCAGGAGAAAACCTTAAAGGCTTTTACACTGAAGATCCTGGCCTCCCCAAAGGTCCCCCAAAGGCCCACCAGCTCCAGGTGGTTTCTGCGCAATGACAACTCTCACCGAAGCTGCAAAGTCTGAGACCTCCCTGGTTTAAAGGGAAATCAAAGAGCCAGAAATAGCAATTAAGAGCATGTCTCACTCTTCAGAGGACATACCTTTAGTTCCCAGCACCCATGTCAAGTGGCTTGCACTACCTGTAATCCCAGCACCTGAGGACCTGACACCTGAACACACATGACATACATTCTCTCTCTCTCTCTCTCTCTCTCTCTCTCTCTCTCTCTCTTTCTCACACACACACACTAAATCTTTTATTTTTTAAACTGAAGACAGTGGAAAGAGATGAATTACTTAAACAAAGTGTAATCTGGCAGGAGGCTCTCAAGTAGGAGGCTAGCCTGGGCTACACAGTGAATTCCTGTCTAAAAACCACTAAAAATAAGAAAAGCAATCAGCAAGCTGAATTGTTTTCTTTCTTTCTTTTTTTTTTTTTTTCTGGGTTCCTAATTTCTAGAAAGAGGACAAACACATCCTATCTGGTAACAGTCTACATTTGTGTGTTTGTCCAAGACAGAGTCTCAGTCTTTAGCAGAGGTGATCTGTAACTCTCCTGCCTCAGCCTCCCACAAGCTAAGATTTCGGGAACAAATCCCCACGCCTGGCTTTTACACTTCTGAAGACTCTGGAGACTGGGGAGCGATCCAGCTGCGGAGACGGCTTGGGGGAGGGGGTTGAGAGCTTGGGCCTGGGAGACAGGAAGTCTAGGTAACCAGCAAAGAGTGAGCAGGGGAAGAGGGCTGAACCAGGAGAAGGCAGCCCAGCCTCCTGGCTTTGAGTGACAGGGAAGGCCAGGGGACGCTTTACCACCAGCTCCTGGATCAGAGGCCCAGGAATTTGTCTGCAGATGTTACCACAGGTGACACTCATCACCAGGCAAAACTAGAATTGCTCGGATGCATGAGGCAGCTGCTGCTGCCCTGACTAGGTGCAGCAGGCAAGAAAACACCTGGAAAAAGTAATTGTCTAGGAAAGTGCCAGAAGGGATGAGGGAATGTGGGGGACAATGAGCCAAAGGCACCTGCCTCGGGGACTAAGCAATAACACCTGCAACAGTGAGGGGAGGAACAGGGGGCACGGAGGACTGCCAGGCCAGGCTGAGCAACTCCATACAGGGGTGCCAGGCCCATCACACGCCGACAAAACAACAATCTAGATTTACTTACAATGGACTGGGGTAGAAAGCAAGTGGATGGGGTGGGCATGGTGGTGAATGCTTTCATCCAGAATTTCTCAAAGAAAGAAAGGGAGAGGGGAAGGGAGAAAAGGGATGAAAGGCTAGGAGAGATAAGAAGGAGACTATAGGGCTGGAGAGATGGCTCAGCGGTTAAGAGCACTGACTGCTCTTCCAGAGGTCCTGAGTTCAATTCCCAGCAAGCACATGGTGGCTCACACCATCTGTAGTGGGATCTGATGCCCTCTTCTGGCCTGCAAGCGCACATGCACATAAAGCACTCATATACATAAAATAAATCTTAAAAAATAAATAACAAGAAACTAACTACAGGTGGTTCCAGGTATAGGCAGTTCTTTAGATTTCTTTGGTGCTAGTTGTGAACATCACTGATTCTCAGGCAGCAGGATGTGAGTCAACTTATGGCTGTCACTTCTAGGTCTGACCACAAGAGTTCCATCCCTGAGACCCACATGGTGGAAGGAGGGAACCAATTTCTGCCTGTTTACCGTCTACTGACCTTTGAACATACACTACACATGTGTGCAAGCACACACATAGACACACACACAAGTAAACAAATAAATAACCTAATACCAGGCCAGGGATGTAACTCGGTTGCTACATTGTGACATCCCGCATGCAGGAAGCCCTGGGTTGGATCCCCAGCACTGTTTAAACCGTCATCTTCATCCCCAGACAGTCTACTACTCCCCAGTGCACTGACTAGGATGGCTGGTAGGAAATGGTTGTACCTGAACATGGTACCTTGAGTTTGATCCTTGACACTGAAAGGTGCAGTTAATCTGAAAGACTAAGAACCACACTGAAAAATATCAAGTCTTGGGGGCTAGAGAGATGGCTCAGTGGTTAAGAGCACTGACTGCTCTTCCAGAGGTCCTGAGTTCAATTCCCAGCAACCACATGGTGGCTCACAACGATCTGCATTGGGATCTGATGCCCTCTTCTGGTGTGTCTGAAGACAGCAAAAGTGTGCTCATATAAATAAAATAAATAAATCTTTTTTAAAAAAACAAAACTTACAATGTGATTTGGCAAAAAAAAAAAAAAAAAAAAAAGAAAGAAAGAAAGAAAAGAAAAGAAAAGAAAAAGAAAAAGAAAAAAAATTAAGGATTGACCTAAAGCATGTTTATTAGACAAGACCAAATTTAAATGCTCCCTAGGCAGCACCTGAGCACTTGTGGAAGCCCTCAAATTAATTGATAGGAAAATGAAAATGCTATACATGATCTACAAACTAGAAGAATAACTCCAATTCCAGGACTATACTGATCAGTTAAATTGTAGGCTGTAAGGATGACACCCTGACATCCGAGCTGTTTGTTCTACAGCTGCCTGGTGACTTCAGTGTCAGACGAGATTGAGAGCCTGGAAAGAGTGATCTGTCCCAGCAAATGTCAATAGCCAGTTTCTAATCTGGAAATAAGCAGCAAAGGTCTTCCTCACAGGCTTCACTAGTCTTTGAGCCAGCAATGCCAGGTCTCAAGAGTTTACCTCAAGAAGACAATGAGAAATGTGAACAGTGATTAGCATAGAAGGGTGTTTTACTGTGGCACTGTTTGTGAGAGCCATTTTTTAAAGTTATGAAAGAAGCAGGCATAGTAGGGCACACCTGTGAACCCAGTACTCAGAAGTCTGAGGCAGGAGGATTCCAAATTCCAGGCCTGTCTAGGCTTAAAAAAAAAACCAACAGCACAAACTAGGCAAGCAGCTCAGCTTACCCAGCAAATACTATGTGCTGGGGTTTGATCCTCCGAATCACATTAAAGGGGCAGAGGGATGGGGTGGGGGCCTGGGGCAGTAGCTCAGTGGATAGTGTCTGCTATGCAAGCATAAGGACCAGAGTCTGAATCCCTAAAAACTCTGCTAAAAAGCTGACAGGTATGGAAGCCAGCTATAACCCCAGCAGTCAGGCTAGCTAGACTAGCTGGAACTGGCAAACTTCAGGTCATGTGAGAAGTCCTGCCTCAATAAACAGACAGAGATGGAGGAAGACCCCAGATATCAGCTTCAGTCTCCGCACCAATTTGAGCACATACATGAGCACACACACAGTCAAATGCACACACACAAACACATGCAAAATAGATAAATAAAATACCCCCACGGAAGGGAACTGTTTGCTGCAAGTGGGGCACAGAACAAGAAAAACTGTCTCATGAGTCTTAAAGGAGTTTCCTGGGCACAGAGTAGACATGGTATCAGGGCAGGCACTCAGGACAGCAGCAGGCTTATGCAAGGCTTTTTCTTCTTTTTCTTTTCTTTTCTTTCTTTCTTTTTTTGAGACAGGGTTTCTCTTTATAGCCCTGGCTATCCTGGAACTCACTCTGTAGACCAGGCTGGCCTCGAACTCAGAAATCCACCTGCCTCTGCCCCCAAGTGCTGGGATTAAAGGTGTGCGCCACCAATGCCCGGCTTTATGCAAGGTTTTTTAAAATGTATTTTAATTAATTAGTTAATTTTTCTGAGAAAGAGTCTAACTGGTTAGCCTGGAACTCGTGATATAAAATAAGCTGTCTTTGCAATTCTAACAAGCCCCAAGGTGCTGCTGACTGGGACACTGGTGTTGATTTAGGTCCCAAACACCCTGAGCATAGTTAGCCCTGGAATCAGTTCAGAGAAGCCACCACCAGCCGCCTCCCACCTCCCACAAGGAATTGTGGACTAACAGAAAACCAAGGTATAATATTTTCTACAGGAAGAGAACAAATAGAAGCTTAACAGTCGTGACAGCCAGTATCAAGGTCTGTTGTCGAATGACAATGTAAGTTTGGAGATAAAAGTCAAAGTGCCAGAAAATCCCAGGAGGGCTAGAGATTCTCTGGCCTGATGAGGGCTTATGCAACCCTTGTGCCAAGGAACAAGGTCAGAAACTGAGCCTGGGCAGTAAGCATAGACTCAATTAGATGCCTTAAATCTGGGTAAGCACCTCCCAGGCCAGGCCCAGAGAACACAAAGGATTCTCAGTGTAAAAATCAAAGAATTGGTGGGGTAGAAATGTTCTCAAAACAAGGTATCTAAGAGATAATTGAGGGTTTGGGGGACAGGGGCAGGATAAGACCAGACCATGCCTAACTGCCAGAGGCTGGTTCATCAAAGGGGTTCTCTAGCAGGCAATAGTCAATAAAGTAATTTAAACCAGGGCACTAATTGTTCAAAGCTACTGCACCTGTCCTAACACCTAGGCATGTGGCGAAGGTAACTGCAAATGGCAAGAACTGCCAAATGCTCATATTATTTCTCAAATGCTTTCAGTCAGAAAATGAGAGATTTTAAAAAACAGCTTCCCAAATTTCCTTCTTCAGTCACAAAATGATCCAGAAAGTGAAATCCAGACTGGGTTTGATCTTCTTTGAAAATTAGCCTTTGAGGTCACTTGACCATAAACATCTACTGTCAAACTTCATGTTTTTTGTGATCAGGTCCCTTACACCACAAACTCAAAAAAGTGAGCGAGAGCTTGCAGAGAAACCATGACAGAAGTCGGTTTGCCTGTCTCGCCCCACTTCCTGTACCGGGACCTGCAGAGGCGGTGTGGTCAAGACTTGAGGTATCCTCAACACATGGCTAGGGTTCGAAGGGCCAGGTGGAGCCAGATGGCCCGCCTTTGTTTGTTGCTTGACCTCCAAGGAATGAAAGCAAAGAGGGAACCCAGGGCTCATGACCTCATCAGAGAAGTGGGAGATACTCAGTATCCATTCTGAATATTCCTTTCATCAGATAACATGGTTGGTTACATTAAGTGACTTCCTAACATGGAAGATGTTATGCTTTCTTGGCAGGGACTTAACCTGGTGATGAGTTACCTCTTTTATTATACGCTGGGGGGGGGGAGGGTCTTAGTAAATGTGGTGGAGTTTTGAATTTTTTAAAACAATGTGTTTTTAATGCAAATGGGTGTTCTGCCTGGATGTATGCCTGTGTACCATGTGTGTCCCTGGTCCTGGCAGAGACCAGAAGAGAGTCTTAGACGCCCTGAACTGGATTTAGATGGTTGTGAACCACCATGTTTGTGCCAGGAATTGAACCTCTGTTCTCAGGAAGGGCAGCCATGCTGGTAACTTCTGAGCCATCCCCCAAGCCCTGGACTTTTGCGTTTATACTTGGGAATGGAATTGCTCAATAATTTCCTTTTCTTGTATTACCTTTATCAGATTTAATACCAAGGATATTCCAACCTCTTTTTCTTTCCTGCTTTCTTGTTTTGTTCAAGATAGTTTTATGCAATCCAGGCTGTACAGAAACTCGATATATTGCTGAGGCTGACCTTGAACTATTGCTGATCCTACTGTTTCCACTTCCCAGGAACTGGGATTACAGATGTTTGCCTACCACCGTATCTAACTACATTTTCAATATTTTGGAAGAATGTCTATGAAACTGTAATTATGTATTACTTCCATATTTGAAATAGAACTTGTCAACGAGGCAGGTAGGCTCAAAGGTGTGTTTGCTTGTTTCTTTTTGTAGCCCAGGCTAGCCTCAGATTTGTGCTCCTGCCTCATCATTGAGTGTTGAGATTGTGGGTATACACCACCACTTCTGGAGATTTTCTATTTTCTTCACTGAATCAATTTTGGCAAGCTATCTCTTTCCAGATAATTTCAAATATTTGGATTACAAGAATAGCTGACCCTAACTCTTAAAGAAATTATATGCCTTATAGGTCATGTGTAGTGCTGAAACCTGTAATCCCAGCACTCAGAATTATAAATCATCAGAAAGTCACAGCACGTATGTGCACTGCGTGACAGTTAATATAAGAACTGTTGGTATGTAACTTCATCCGAAGGGCAAAGTCTAGCTAGTTGCAAAGGGAGGGACAACTTCCTATCTAGGCAGAATATCTGGTTCAGATCAACGCCCCTTTAAGGCTACACTTGAGCGTTTTGTGGAGGACTATGTAGCTGTTTCTCACATCACTCCTGCGAGTCAGCACTGACAAAAAGGAAGCAGCCACCAAAAGACTTGGTAGTATGTCTACACAAGGGTGTTTAGGAGTGTTCTTGCTGATGGGAACCTTCCCCAAGGCCAGGCTGGGTGGGAAGTCCGGGGAATTGGCGTGTTTTCTAACACGGGTGGAGCTGCCGTTCCACAGAGCCTGCCCTTCCACAGGGCCACTTAGCCCAGGATGCAGCGAGCAACGGTGGATCAGGACGGACTCACCAGGGCCTCGAAGTCCTTACAGTCGTGGCGGGTGTAGGAGGCGGGGAAGGGCCGCAGCACCGAGTCCCGTTTGTAGCTCTGCAACGCCGAGGCGAAGAGGCTGCAGCGGAGGTCCGCGGCCAGCACGTCGCGGCTCGCCGCCTCCCTGGCTGCCGCCCTGTTGGAGAGCTGCATCCCGGGCTCGTAGCGCGTGGCCGGGAGGAGACAAGGAGGGGCAGCGCGGGGCCTGGGCCCGGGGGACCGTGGACAGTCTGCTGCCAGGTTTCCCAGCCCGGGGGTGGAGCTAGGCAAAGGGGTGACAAATTGACAGTGGTGAGAACGCGCCGGCGAGCGTCCTCTGCAGGACACTGGGCTTGGTCGCTCACTGCGGGGGGAAACTCGGGATCTGGGAGAGCTGCCTTTCGGACCCCGCCAGGCCCAGGGTCCCCGATCTGGAGGAGTCGCTATTGCACCCGGCGGGGGTAGCACCCCGGGAACCCGGGCCGATCAGGCCTGCCCGCCCCACACTGCCTGCAGCCACGGCCTACCTCCCCGCCCGCCGCTCTCACGCCGCTCCGCCCATCCGGCCCAGGCCCGCCCCTTCCCGCGCCTAGGCTCAGCTCGCGCCCGCCCACATGTCCCCGAGGATCGTCGCTGCCCAAGGTGCCGGGCAAAGGTGCCCATGCCGCTGCCAATCATCCTCGCCACAGCTCCAGGTGGAAACCGATCCGGGACCCGCCCCGGAGAATTGTCTTTGTCCTGGCTCTATGGGTTGAGCCTGCCTGTCTCACCTTGGGAATTGCCACCTGTTGAATAAATCGGTTTCCTGTGGAGCTGACACGTTGCACAGAAGGAGCCACTTGACACCCAGGGAAAACTGAGGATCGAGTGACACAATACTTTCTCAAACACTGTAGCCGACCCAGAGTCCTTCCTCTCTACCCTACAGCCTCCGGAATTCTCTGAATTGCTCAAATGTCTGACCTCAGATTTCCCAGGATCCTCCTCCTTCGAAGGCCTCTAACAGGAAGTCGGGAAAACATGCACTGGAGGGCTGAGAGAACCATGACCTAACCCCGCGGAAGAGAAAAGACCGGACCCCAAGATGACTCAGCAACTGGACGGGTAAAGGCTGTCCGTCCTCACGACCTGAGTTCCATCCTGGGATCCCCCATGTTAGGAGCGAACTGATTCCAGCAATTTGTCCTCTGACTTCCACACGTGTCCCGAGGCTTGAGTGTGAACGTATACATAAAATAAATAAATGTAAGAACAGATTCCTCTTCCTCCTCAAAACCTCACTAGGAAAAAAAAGCATTTGGCCTACTGATCACATAGAAATCTAAGGCCAGTGCTGAAAGTGTTAGACCAAAAGGCCCCCTTTAAAAACCACACATGCTGAGACGTGGTGGCGCACGCCTTTTAGTCCCAGCGCACCGGAAGCAGAGGCAGGCACATCTTTGAGTTCAAGACCACACTGGTCTACAGAAGGAGTTCCAGGACAGCCAGGGCCACACAGAGAAACCCTGTCTCAACAAAACAAAAACAAATCCCAAAACAAACAAACAAAAAGCAACTTTACAAAAACATTAATTAGATAAATAAACATACACATACATTTGCCTTTCTCTGAGAAATAACCCCCTCCTTGGGCATCCAAATGGGGCTTGGCCCTGTGCTCATCGAACTTTGGGAGGGAAGGCAGGCAGAGCTCTATCCCCAGACCCTATAGAGTTCCCAAGCCAGGCAATGACCTGGGAACCACCCCCAGGAGTCCAAGTGATAATGGTTGTTGCAAGACCTGGGCTGATCTGGAATCACCAAAATGCCTGAGAGCCTATGGCCTCAAATAAAAACCCCTCAAGTACCACAAGTCTTGCGGCCCCTAGGGCCTCGTGGAGCACCTGGAAGGTAGCTGCTGCACGTCTGAAGCATACTGCATGACCCTCACCCTGAGAAAACCTTCTGACCATCTCTCCTGCCAGATAAGTATAATAAATGTAATTTTAAAGAATATTAATGAGATGGAGAGATGGCTCAGTGGTTAAGAGCACTGGCTGCTCTTCCGGAGGTCCTGAGTTCAATTCCCAGCAACCACATGGTGGCTCACAACCATCTATAATGGGATCCGATGCCCTCTTCTGGTGTGTCTGAAGAGAGTAACAGCATACTCACATACATAAATAAATCTTTTTTTTTAAAAAATTAAGCTGACAGCCAGGGCTATACAGAGAAACCCTGTCTCGAAAAAAAAAAAAAAATTAAGCTGGGCAGTGGTGGGGCACGCCTTTTAGTCCCAGCAATTGGGAACTTGAGAGGCAGAGGCAGGCGGATTTCTGAGTTCAAGGCCAGCCTGGTCTACAGAGTGAGTTCCAGTACAGCCAGGGCTGCACAGAGAAACCCTGTCTCGAAAAACAAAAAAAACAAACAAACAAAAAAAAAAAATTAATGAAGGACCAGAGAGATGGCTCAGTGATTAAAAAGCTTCCTGATCTTCCAGAGGACCTGAATTCAGTTCCCAGCACTTGAATCAGAAGGCTTACAACAACCAGCAACTCCACTTCCACGGGATCTAACACTTCTGTCCTCCATGGGCAGTACACGCACACGTGGAGTGCATGTTAGCTACATGGAGACACACACAATTAAAAATAAAGGAGCTAGAGATACAGTTAGGTTAGGCGATGTGGTTCAGTGGTTAGTGGCTGCTCTCCCAGAGGATCTAGGTTCAATTCCCAGCACCCACATGGCAGCTCACAACTCTCTGTAACTGCAGTCCCAGATGATCTAATGCTGTCTTCTGGTCAGTTCCGACACGAGTGCACTCAAACATACATACAGGCAAAACACCCATACGCATACGCATAAGAAAATAAAAAAGTCTTTACAATTCTTTTAAAAATAAAAAATACTAATGAATCCGAGAGAGAACAACAGTGAGTACATGCGTACAGTTTTGTTATATTAATCTTACCATTTCTGGTTCTAGTTCATTTTCATGAACTTGAGTTACCACTGGGAGACATTTCTGAGGGCCAGCGCAGACCTACCCCACGCCTTTGTGCTCATGCTGACCCTATATATCTATACTTCAGAGCTCAACACTGCTTTATTTGGAGGGCTGGGAATTGAACCCAGGAGCTCCTGTATCTTCTAAGGCATAGCACAGCCCACTTCAGATTTCTTGGAAAGCGTATTTCAGCTGTTGATCCTTTGAAAAGGCTTACTGATCTGCAGTTTCTGTGGCTGATTCCCCACCCCCCACCCCCCACCCCCCACCCCCCACCCCCAGAGCTGTGAATATGTCACCCCACTACTCTTCGGTCTCCATTGTTTCTGCTGAAGGTCAGCAGTAAATTTTACTTGGGTTGCCTTGTGACAAGTTTGTTTTTCTCATGTTGCTTTCAAGATTTCTACCAGATGGCTCAGGTGGTTACAAGCACTGGCTGCTCTTGCAGAGGATCAGGTTCTAGCATAGAGGCTCCTAACTACCTGTAACCCTGATTTCAGAGGATCTGATTCCCTCTTCTGGATTCCAAGAGCTCCTGCACATGTGGCACAGAAACTCTCTCTTTCCCTCTCTGTGTGTCTCTTTGTCTCTTGTTCTTTCACACACAGAGAGAAACACACACACACACACACACACACACAGAGAGAGAGAGAGAGAGAGAGAAAGAGAGAGAGAGAGAGAGAGAGAGAGATAATAATAAAGAAATTAATCTTTAAAATGTATTCATCCCAGCATTCAGAAGGCAGAGGCAGGTTGATCTCTGTGAGTTTGAGGCCAGCCTCCTCTACAGAGCAAATTCTAGGACAGTCAGAGCTACCCTGTGCTGAAAAGCAACAAACAAACAACAAAATAATAATAATTAAAATTTAAAAATGTATGCCCTCCTGGTCTTTGGCTCTTGGTATTTTTGCCATGCTGTGTCTCTTTATAAACGTTTGCACTGATGCTATTTGAAGTTCATTGGACTTCCTGGAAACCTAACAGAGTTTGTTGTTGCTGTTGTTTTGTTTGTTTGTTTGTTTGTTTTTGTGTTGGGAATAAAGGCATTCACCACAACACCACAACGCCACAATGCCTGGCAACAGAGGAAAAAAAAAAAGTATGGAATTTTTCCTTATTTTCTTTGTGGTCTCACTCTGTAAGCCGGGCCAGCCTGGAACTGTGTTAGCCCATGCTGACCTCAGACAAAGCAACACAATCTCTTTCTCCAGTGATTACTGTATTTGGTGTGACATTCTCCTTCGACAGTCCTGTTCTTTTGGCTCCTTATTCACAAGAGTGACTTTGAAGGCCGTGCCTGTCACGTGTGACCTCTGTCCACTCTGCACTCAGTCCTGCTGCTCCTTCTGTTTGCTTTTCATGGAGAGTCATATTCTCCTGCTTCTGTGCGTGCCCTGCCATTCCTGTTGTCCTAGAGAAAGGGCGTTTTAGAGACCAGACTGTGGCTTGTCCTGTTTCTGGGGCATGTGATGATCGTGTCTGTTTGTTTATTTAGTGATGTCAGTAGAGGGAATCAAGTCCATCTCACCCCTTCAGTGCCTCTGAAGTTACCACTTCTTTTTTTTAAAGATTTATTTATTTATTATATGTAAGTACACTGTAGCTGTCTTCAGACTTTTTCTTCTCGCTCCGCCCCCCCAACCCCTCTCCCTGCTCACTTCCCCCCCACCCCCACCCCGCCCCTGGCTCCAGCCGCGCTCCATTTGCCAACCTTACCACACTGAAGGGGATATGCCCACCGTGACTGCAGGGGGTATCTCATAGTGACTGCAGGAGGGATGCCCACAGTGACTTTGACACAACAGTGGGGTTTGTTTGTTTGTTTGTTTGTTTGTTTGAAGGATTTGGTTGGTTGGTTGGTTGGTCAGTTGGTTGGTTGGTTGGTTTGGGCTTATTGTTGCTTAGAAAAGTTCTCACTAGAACTTACCATGTAGACCAGGCTATTCACAAATTCACAGGGATCCTACTGCCTCTACTTCGTGAGTGCTGGGATTAAGAGTAACTGCTACCTCACCTGGCTTGAATTTGTTTTTTTGTTTTGTTTCTTTGTTTGTTTTTGTTACAGGGTTTTGGTTTTTATGAGACAGGATCTCATTCTACATAGGCTAGCCTGGAACTCTATAATTAGCCAAGGCTGGCCTCAAACATGCAGCAATCCTCCTGCCTTAGCTTCACAGTGCTGGCAGTACCTTTTGCAGAGCTTTCATTTGTCTTTGTCTCTGACAACATCCAGGTGTTCAAATCCACTCCACGCTGCATGATACTCAGTTGTTTAGACTCCTTGGATGGAATAGTTCCCTGAGTTGGTGTTCATATGTTGTGACTCCAACTGTTTACTTTCCTGGAAATATGCCCAGCCTATAGATTAGCCCATAAACCTGTAAGATTGTCAGTGTCCCAACTGCCCTTCCACACAACCTCCAAGATTGCTCCACTTTATTTCTCTATGTGTTGTCCTTGTCCTCGTTGTTATCATTGTTATTTGCCTTGCTAGGGATTAAGCCCAGAGCTGCTGTCACCCTGGAGAAGTGCCCCACCCTCCAGCTACACAGCATCCCAATCTGTTTGCATGAGGCTTCTCCATGCTCTGTTACAAACGAAACCCGATCCTTTGGGAGATCGTTAGTCTTCTCCCAGTAGGTAAACTCTCTGGCCCAGGATTATGGAGATGGAGGGTGGGGGCGGGGGGGACAATGGTAGGCTTCTTTCTGAGCGCCACTCTTACTCTGTAAGAAATGTACTAGTAGGGGAGCTGGAAGGATATCTCAGTGGTTAGAGCACTCTATGTATGATTGTGAAGAACTCAGATCCAAGCACCCAAATAACAAGCTGAGATCCCTCAAACATCTGTAACTCCAGCTCAGAGGGATCTGATGCCCTGTTCTACCCTCTACACATGCCCAGACACAAATAAAAACATGTCTCTTAGCCGGGCAGTGGTGGCACACGCCTTTAATCCCAGCACTTGGGAGGCAGAGGCAGGTGGATTTCTGAGTTCGAGGCCAGCCTGGTCTACAGAGTGAGTTCCAGGACAGCCAGGGCTACACAGAGAAACCCTGTCTCGAAAAAACAAAAAAAATACCAAAAAAACCCCCAAACATGTCTCTTTTAAAGAGTGCCCATTTTATGCATTCATGTGTGCACACACATAATTAAAAATAAAATATAAAATACTTTTTAAATGCTCTAGTGAAAGGAGGAGGGAGCATCAGCTATAACTCAAAGCAATCCTTCTGCCTCAGTCTCCTAAATGCTGGGCTTACAGGTGTGAGCCACCATGCCCAGCTTTTTAATAAATGCTGTATGTCCTCAGGACTATTTCTAGGGATTGTAAATCGTGTAGACTGTGCATGGGTGTGTGATGTATGCAAACCCCCATGTGCATGCACAAAGGCCAGAGAAGGCGTGTCCTGCCCTATTACACTTCACCTTTTCCCGTGAGACAGGGTCTCTCACTGAGCCTGGAACTGGGCTGGCAGCCAGCAGCCCCCTACAGTGCTGCGATGAGTCCCATACTCACAACCCACATTTTATATAGATGCTGGGATTTGAACTCAGATCTTCATGCTTACACAGAGAGCACTCTTACCCACCATCTCCCTAACTCCTATAAATGTTGTTTTTCTCTTTTCAACTGGAATACAGAATGTACCACTCACCTTTCATGCAGACGACTCTGGGCCAATCTAACACCTATAATGATAATAACAGCCAATCATCAGCTTCAAAACTAAAAAAGGAAAAAACTCAAGAAACAGAAGAATACCAATGAAAACATAAGGAATTAAATAAAAACAAGATCAGAAAACAGAATACAGACATGGCATGGCATAAGAGAGTACAGAAGCAGAGCTGGAGAGAGATGGGCCAGCATCAAGGGCACTTGCTGCCCTTCCAGAGAACCCGAATTTGCTCCTCAGCATCCACATCAGGCCGCTCACAACTGCCTGAAACTCCAGCTCCGGGGATCTGATGGGCCTTTGTGGGCTTGAGGACACAAAGCAGACACTCAACACACATACATATAAGTAAAAGATAAAAGTTGTGATGGCTTGAATAGGTTTGGCCCCATAAATTCATGTGTTTAAATGCCTGGCCATCGGAAGTGACACTGCTACAGGGTGTGGCCTTGTTGGAGGAAGTGCCCACTCTGTGGGCAGGCTTTGAGGTCTCCTAGTGCACTGGCCCCACCCAGTACAGAAGAGAGCCTCCTGGGTACCTTCAGACAAGATCCTTCTAATGGTTACCTGCAGGAGACAGTCTCCTCTTGGCTGCCTTCAGATCAGGATGTAGAATTCTTGGCTCCTCCAGCACCATGTCTGCCTACATGCCACCATAATGATAATGGACTGAACCTCTGAAACTGCAAGCCAGCCCCAATTACATATTTGTCTTTATAAAAATTGCCTTGGTGATGGTGTTTCTCCACAGCAATGAAACCCAAACACAGACAGAAATAAATGTTCAAACAAACAAATAACACTCTGGAGGCAGAGACA
Organism: Uromys caudimaculatus; assembly: GCA_028551405.1. Lineage (NCBI taxonomy): Eukaryota > Metazoa > Chordata > Mammalia > Rodentia > Muridae > Uromys > Uromys caudimaculatus. Next base: position 53,159,353 of record CM052706.1, read on the forward strand.
GGCAGATCTCTGAGAGCTGGAGGCCACCTTGGTCTACATAGTGAGTTCTAGGACAGCCAGGGTCTATCTCAAAAAACAAAACAATAAAAACAAACAAACATCAAAAGAAGAGAAGGAGGAGAGTAAAACAAACAAACAATCCCAAAACCAAGATGGCTCTGTAGTAAAAGGACTTGAAGTGGAAGCTGCGTGACCTGTGTTCCACGCCCAGAACCCACGGGGGAAGAAGGCCAGTGCCTGAGCGCTACATACATGCCAAGGCACATGTATGCTCACATGCAAGTACACACATAATATACACACACAGCAATAATTAGGGGGAAATAAAGAATATAAAAGGGCTGTTTCCTTGAAAAGATTACTATTACTAACCAGTTCAGAAATAACTCCCAAATTTTACTGTTTGTTCTAGAAATAATAATAATAATAAAGAACTAAACTCCAACTTCTACCTCAAAGTCAAGGCAGACCCCATACTTAAAACTCCCCCAAAACAACAACAAAATAGTGTTAGGGTGCACACCTTTAATCCCAGCACGTGGGAGGCAGACAGAGGCAGGTGGGTCTACATGGAGACTTCTAGGCCCCAAGGGTTACAGAGTGAGTTCCTGACTGAAAAAAAAAAAAAAGTAAAATAGAAAACCAATGATCATCTTCATATCCAGAAACCTAGAAACAGAATGAAAGAGGCTTCATCAAAACACTTCCTACCGGAAACCTTGAGCAACCCGGAGCAGAATGAAAATACAGCGACGTTAAAGACTTGCCAGGAAGGACTGCTCTTCAGCTCAGCACAAAGCGCTTGCTTAGCGGTCAGGAGGCCAGTTCCATCCTGGTGCTGAGTAAGTTACTAAGAGCACCATGAAGGCAGCAGAGTCTGGCTGCTTTAAGGTAAATCTGGCACTTAGCAGTGACCACTAAAGTGTCACCCAAGTGGGAAAAACTACAAGAAAAGGTAGATAATATACACAAGGCAGGAAAAGCAACAGGGAAAGTTCAGGGTACATGGGAGGGAAAGAAACAGCTCGCTCCAGGATCTGGTTGACATTTCTTCCTGGCTGAGGGTGGAAAGCTAAGAAAACCAGGGAAGACTACCTGCTAAGACAACAGACCTGATCCCTAGAGATCCCTCAACATGTGTCAAACAGGAAATGGGCCGTGGCTGCTGTTCACCACCAGACACCATGCAGCCTTTGACTTTATCAACCAGCACTTTCTCATCTCCAAACCTGAACCTCATATGCCACCTTAAAGTTTAGATTTAAACAGTGAAGCTCCTTTTAAAACTACACTTATTTATTTGTGTGTGTGTGTGTGTGTGTGTGTGTGTGTGCAAGCGCGCGTGCGTGAAGATCAAGATCAACTCACGGAAGTCAGTTCTGTTCTTCCATCATGTGGGTCCTGGGGATTGGACTCAGTTCACCAGGTTTGGTGGCAAGTACCCTCATCCAGGGAGCCAGACTCTCCTCATTTTTTTGGAGACAGGATCTCATGTACCCCAGGCTGGTTGGTCTCCAACTCCCTATGTAGCTGGGGATGCCCTTAAACTTTTGACTTTTCTGCATCCTGTACTTCCCAAGTGCTAGGATTATAAGCATCTTCCACCAAGTGCTGAGGACTTAATGGCTTTGTGCCCTTGTTAATAAGTGCTGATTATTCAATGGTTGGGCAAATAGAGAATTTGGTGGGAGCTCCCACCACAGGGGAGAGCGAATGGGGGAAGAAGGAGGAGAGAGAGCGAGAGCGAGCGAGTGCAGAGCGAGCTAGAACATATTAAAATGCAAGTGTTAATTGGGATCATGGCTGGGAGGTCGAGATCAGCATAGGGGTCAATATAAATCAGTATTGCCCAGCTATTGAGGTGCAGCTTGAAATATCTTGGTTTCTCTGTATGGTTATTGGGGACTAGCAAGAGTAAAGCAATACAGCCACTAGATTAATTCACTACATATGTGTGTGTTTAAAATATTTAATTTTGCAAAGTGCACTTTTATGAAGTGCTGGCACTCAAAACTCCGGGCTTTGTGCACATTAAACAAACACTGTGCCAGCTGAGCTATGTTCCCAGAACAGTGAACAGAATTCTTTTGGATACATGAGTCAGCTAACACATTAAAAGTTATTGTTCGCCGCTGTGGTGGCACATGCCATTGATTCTAGCCCTAACTCCAGGCTAGCCAGATCTATAAGAGTTCCAGGACCGTTAGTCACGGGTACACAAAGAGACCGTGTCTCAAAAAAATTTTTAATTAAATTAAAAAATATAAATACATATTTATTTATTATTTCAAATTATATGTATGTATGTATGTATGTGTTCATGAGTGCAGGTGGCCAACGAGACTTGAGGTACCCAGTCCCGCTAGGGCTGGAGTTCCTGGCACTTGTTAGTCACCCACATGACACAGCTTATAATAGTTGTAACTTCAGTTCCAAGGCTTCTGAAGCCTTCTTCTGGCCTCCCGAAGCACTTGCATACATGTGATACATATGTCCACACAAAGACACATAACTTAAAAATAAATAAATGCAATTAAAAATAAATTCTATACTATCCACAAACACTACAAGATATCAGGACAAAAAGTCTTTTTTAAAAATTATTTTAGAGCCGGGCAGTGGTGGTGCACGCCTTTAGTCCCAGCACTTGGGAGGCAGAGGCAGGCGGATTTCTGAGTTCGAGGCCAATCTGGTCTACAGAGTGAGTTCCAGGACAGCCACGGCTACACAGAGAAACCCTGTCTCGAAAAACCAAAAAAAAAATTACTTTATAAGTGGGGCCTGGTGGCACAAACCTTTAATCCCAGCACTCAGGAAACATAGGCAGGTAGATCTCTGAGTTTGAGGCCAGCCTGTTCTACAGAGCGAGTTCCAATAGAGAAACCCTGTCTTGAAAAACCACCACCACCACCACCAACAACAGAGTGCTTGCCGCTTGCTCTTCCTAAAGACCTGAATCCAGTTCCCAGCACTCATGTGGGTCAGCTCACAATTGCCAGCTCCAGAAATGATCAGTCACATTGATTTAGAAATGGTAAACTTCATTTCCCCCCATCTGTACAGAGATAAAGCACTGCATTGAATATGCAAGGTCTTATCTATGTTGATTTCAATACGGAAACTACTGTTCTCAGTAAGAGCACTCGAGAGTACATTGCCAACACCTTTGAAACCCTCTGTGCTCCTGTGCCAATCCCACCCTCAGAACAGGGAGTCTGTCAGTTATGTTATTTCTTCGTCCTTTACAGTTCTTCGCCGTCTAATCCATTAGAAACCTCCTTTATTTAAAAGAAACCATGCTCAAATTCCAGCGTACAAAAGTACAAACCCGGTCACTCCGGTGAGCAGGAGGTACAAACCTTCGCCCCGCCCCCTGTAGGAAGCCCCAGGAAACGGAGCCAATCGCTAGGGCGATTACATGGATCATTTACATACCCATAACACACCGCAGCGAATGCAAATATTTTCGTGAAAAGATCCTCCATTACTTGACTTTTAAAACTAAAAACAAAAAAATATTATTTCAAAAAGAGCATGAAGAAATTTCTGAACGTAACGGCGGGTTAAATTTCTAAGTCACCATCACTAAACTAGGAGGTTCTGTTACTCTAGATGTGTATTAAGTTTGTCAACGGCATACTCTGGTTTCTCTTCAGATCGTATAAATCTTTCGCCTTTTACTAAAGATTTCCGTGGAGAGGAACAACTCTGAGTCTTAAACCAATTTTTTGAGGCCTTGTCTTGACAAGGCTCCACATGATGTTCTTAAAAATAGAAGTACTCCAAAGTGTTAATAAAAGCAACTTGTCTCAGCTGGGGATCAAATGACTATTTCAGGTTGTGTATGTTATTGGGGTGCTGTACTCTTTTTTGGCAATTGGGTAGATCCTTGGTTATAGGTTTTGCAAAGTTTGTACTCTGGAAGATTTTCTGTTCCGTTTTTTATTAAAGTTTTCACTTCTAAGTTGTACAAAGTTTAGTTCAACTCATATACTTTTTATTTTCACTAAACCTTGTTTGACCAGTTCTTGGGCTTTTTTGTTTGTTTGTTTTGTTTTGTTTTGTGAATAGCCTGTCACTCTGTATGTAGACCAGGCAAGCCTCGAACTCTCCGGAGCTTCTGGTACCTGGCCAACTCTTAAAGACAAAAAAGACAATAGTTCTTAACCAATACTGATCCCCTGGATCCCACAAGTTTTTAAGATGTTTCCAGCCAGAGCTGGGGGGAGGGGGGAGGGGGGAGGGG
>CM052706.1:53172270-53202533 GCA_028551405.1 Uromys caudimaculatus
TTATTTCACCATTTATTTGTTTGTTTATCTAGAGACAAGTCTCTCACTCGTCTGGAACTCACCAAGTAGGCTGAGCTGGCTGGCAAGTGAGCCACAGGGACCATCAACCAATGGCCACACTGCCCAGCTCAGTGGCCACTGAAGACTGAGCTTGCGTGTGAGTAGCCCGTGGCCACTTAGTTCACCATCATGTCAGTCTTGGTTGTGGTAACAGGGCACAACAGGGTCCCTCTGGGGGACAGTATTCAACTTCATAGGAGATAAAGGCTCCAAGCTCAGGAGTCTAACCCTTGGCTACCTCACCCACCTCTCTGCCAGCTCTAGGCCAGGGGTGCCCAGCAAGGTTTTCCAGCTGAAGGAGTGTAAACACATGGCTCGCATCCCTTTGTTGCTTTTCAGCAAATTAAAATTTATCTCTCAGGGAGGAAATGAGAGGTCATTCCCACCCCCACCCCCCTTCTTAATGGGCTCTGCTGAAGGAAATGAATTGAGGGGGAAGGAATCAGAAATCCGATCCACCTCTTCTGGCTCAGAAAGGGAGTGGGGTCTCCTGTGCTCTCAGAGGGGCAGCTGGGCACAGTGTGTTTTATTATATAATTAACCTTGACCCTTCTGGGTTCAAAGAAAGAGGTTAGTTGGAAATAAATCAATAGTCTGGTCTGGTCACTTCAAAGGCTACAGACCCCACTGGAAAATCCTATGTTTGTTCAGTGTGTAAATTGGGATAGGTATGCAATTCTTCTTGAAAGGTAGGAGGAGGGCTTTAGGTCGAAAACTGAAATTAATTGTATATCCGCTTCCTCTAATCAGGCAGGCAGAGTCCTTTATTGTGTCTTAACAGGAAGAGGGGAGGCCAGGAAGAAGCACTGCGACCTTTGTGTGACTGCTGGGCTGGATTCAAGAACAACCAAGCCTGGAGAGCAGTACCCGGGTATAGTCCTTTGTCACATGTCTGCAATATCTTTTTCTGTTTTACCCCCTGCTGCTGGGGGTCGAACCCAGGGCCTCTTGCACACTAGGCAAGCCCTTTCCCCCTGAGCTGTATTCCAACTGGAATCCTTAGACTCGCCAAACAATCACCGCCGGAACAAAGAATGTTTATTGAGTGCCTCCATTGCACCGGTGCCAGGAACTTTCTAGTTGGGTCCTCATTTGATCTCTTCACAAAGCAGCTATTTACGGCTGGTTATGATGGCCACTTGTTGAGGAACTACTCAGAGGGGCAAAGGTCCCTGGAGCTGCACTGAGATTCTCAGAGTCTGTTTTCCTGCCCTGGAGGAATGAAAGGGAACTGAGGTTGGGGGTGGGGGGTTTAAACTGCAAATGCTCCCCCCCCCCCCCCCGGGCTCTTTGTTCATTTCCCTTAAGAAGTTAGACAGTAGCTGGGGCTGGAGCCCAAGGCTTCACACACGTTAAGTGTCTATTCTACCTGTGCTACACCTTTAGTAGCTGAAAGCAAGCTTATTTGTTTATTTTTACTTTTAAATATTTATGTGTGTCCATGTCTCTGTGTATGTGTATGTACACGTGTGTCTTCAAGTATGTGGAATGCAGGCTTGTTACTTGGGTACTGGGGTCTGTACTCTGGTTCTGATGATGATGATGATGATGATGATGATGATGACGATGATTAGAAATGTGGTCTTGCTATGTAGCCCAGGGCTGAAACTCCAGGGGTTGGGGGTGCACCATCATTTCAGCTCAGGTTTATCTTTTGTTTTGTTTTGAGAGACAGGATCTCACTGTGTAGTCCTTGCTGGCCTGGGACTTAAAACATCGCTGGCCTTGAACTCACAGAGAGCTGCCTGCCTACTCTCCCAAATGCTGAGACTAAAGGCGTGTGCTGATATGCCCAGCCTCGGTCGTGCTTGGCTTCATCTCTAGTTCATCTTCTGCTTTTTTCCCCCTTTCCTTTATTTTTCCTTTCTCTCATTCCACAAGTTTTGACTGGGCATCCATCGACTGCTACCTCAGTCAGATCATAAAGTGACAAGGTCCCTCTGCCTTTGTGAAATTGAACCCTAAGTTTCTGGAGCAGTTAAGATGAGCCCGTTGTGCTATATAGCATTTTGGGGGAGAGGTTCAGTATGAGAAAGTTAAGCAAGGTGCACTGGAAGGCACAGAAGTGGTTCTAGCTGGAGAGATGAGAAAAGATCTCCCCAGACCATTGTGCTGGTCATTACAGACTGAAGGCACAGCCTGCAAAAAGGCCCAGAGGTCTTAATGCAAAGCATGCCCTGGAGAAGCCAAGAGCTTGCCTTGGATAGCTGGGCTTGGTGATGGGCATAGAGCATTAGCCTCTTTCCTTGTTAATAATAATGACAGTGTGCTCAGCCCCGAGGGCTTCCTGCATTCTGAATAGTTCACTCCATCTAGCAATCCATGCAGGAGGAAATTAGAACAGAGATCAGGATGTGTCCACCAGTCACTCAGCTGGACAGTGACAGGGCCAGGCTTATAAACCTTAGCCAGTCCTCTTAACCATCCCTGCCACTTGTGAGGACGCTTTGAATTATAGACATAAAGCATTGTCCCCTGGCCTGTTCCGGGACAATGTGTTTATGGCAGGTCCCTGTCCCATTCTATGACATACTTAACAGTCCTTTGGACAGGAAGTGTGTCAGATAGGCCAGGATCTCCTCATCCTTGAAACAAACAAACAGCACACAAGAAACATACAGGGTGAGCAGGTGGTATTTATGTATTTAGGAACAACACACACACACACACACACACACACACACACACACACACACACACACAATCACCAACAATAACAATTAAACATGGCCATGAATTTGAAAGAGAGCAAGGAAAATACAGGGGAACGATTAGTGGGGGAGGGACGGAGTAGATGGTGTAATTATATTATAAACTCAAAAATTTATAACAAGCAAAACAAAGGCAACTCCGTTCCAGTTCATTTCTCTCCCATGCTTCCGTTTTCTTTCTGGAAGCACAGGTCAAGGCAGCAGCCTGCTTAGCACAAGGAACCTGGGAGTCAGGCCCTGGATCCTCTCCTCACTTCTCTGGGACTTGGCTTCTTCGTCTGATAAAGGCACCTGTTTTGTTTTGTTTTTTAAAATTTATTTATTTTAGCTGGGCAGTGGTGGTGCACACCTTTAATCCCAGCACTTGGGAGGTAGAGGCAGGCGGATTTCTGAGTTCGAGGCCAGCCTGGTCTCCAGAGTGAGTTCCAGGACAGCCAGGGCTACACAGAGAAACCCTGTCTCAAAAAAAAAAAAATTATTTATTTTATATGAGTACACTGTTGCCAGAAGAAGGCATTGGATTCCACTACAGATGGTTATGAGCCACCATGTGGTTGCTAGGATTTGAACTCAGGACCTCTGGAAGAGCAGTCAGTGCTCTTAACCACTGAGCCATCTGTCCAGCCCCAAGGCACCTGTTTTTAAATATGATGGTCTGAGTTCAGTCCTTGGGACTCACATGGTGGAAGAGATCAGACTCCCATAAGTAGCCTTTGACCTTCACACGTGCACCATGACATACACATTGTCTTCTTCCACATAATGGAACAAATGGACTAAAAAGACTTAAGGAAAGAAATGACTGCTGTCATCTTTATTACTGGGACATAACACTTCCCTGAGTCCCCTTCTTCCCCAAGGAGCTCCCAGGTCGCATCAACCATGCAAAGAGCATGTGCTGCCCAGGCCTAGAGTCATTCCATTTACATGTTTCCCACTGTGTATATAAGTGCCAAGCCCCACACAGCGAAGGGCAGCCTCCTGGCGCACAGCCACACCTCCAACCTTGGCTTCTGTCTTGCTTTCTGTCCTGAATGTTCTCCCTGTCTTTTCTATTCCTCCACAAGGCCTTCCTTAATCTACTTCAACAATGCCACGCCTTCTCTTTCCACAGAATGTTACTGGTTTGCATCCAAGACAGTCTTCTGATAGTTGTGAGTTATGAGTTATTTGTATTGTGAGTTCATAGAGGCTTGCTCGGTGCCTCTCTTACACATTTTGATTGCTCCTGGTGTTTATTTTAAATTAATAAGGCACACCCATCCCAAAGGTTGTAGTGTGCATTGGTTCCACAAGGTGGCAGCAAAGTCCTCTTGTCGGGGCCCAGCTTTTTTTTTGTTTGTTTTGTTTTTTGTTTTTTCGAGACAGGGTTTCTCTGTGTAGCCCTGGCTGTCCTGGAACTCACTCTGTAGACCAGGGTGGCCTCAAACTCAGAAATCCACCCACCTCTGCCTCCCAAGTGCTGGGATTAAAGGCGTGCGCCACCGCTGCCCGGCGGGGCCCAGCTTTTTAAGTGCTGGGCTGCCAGGCTGGGACCAGAGGCTCCAGGGAAGCCAGGCCAAATAGAGACTGCCTTCCATCTCAGTTGCTGCTCTTCTGCCCCAACTTAAGTCTTGTTTGCTTGCTTATATGTGTATCTATATGACTGTGCATGCCATAGTGTGTCCATAGAGGTCAGAGGACAACTTGCAAGAGTCACTTCTCTCCTTCCACTATGTGGGTCCCAGGGTCACCAGGTTTGGTGGCAAATCTCCTTACCTGACAGACCATTTCACCTGCCTCTTCCTTTGATTTTTGACATGGTCTCTAGCCCAGGTTGGCCTCAAATTCTCTATATAGTTAAAGATGACCCAGAACATCTAATCCTCCTGACCCTAATACCCAGATGATACAGGCAGCATGCTTGCGTGTGTGCATGTGTGTATGTATGTAATAGTTCGTGTGTACATGTGTGGTTGTGTATGTGTGTAGACCAGAGGTGGTCGGGGGGGGGGGGTTGATTGCTTTTCACCTGACTTACTTTTTGTCTGTGTTTGTTTGTTTACTTTTCTTTTTTTGAGCCATCAGTTCTCACTGAACCAGAGACGCATCTTTTGCATCAGGCCAGGTGAGCCCCTAAGATCTGCCTGTCTCCAGCTCCCTAGCACAAAGGTTACAGGGGGACACTGCCACACTTAGCTTCTCCATGGTTGTTTTTAAAACATGCCCACATGTCCCCTGACTTTTGTCCCATTGGTGTAACCCAATTCCCTGGGTGTGAGCATCCTTCCTGACTTGCTTTAAGAAACAATGGAGCAGTGGGATTGCGCAGGTAGAGCCAATTAGAAATAATGACAAGGCTGCCACCTTGCTTGCGCCCCTGACAGCATGTCTCAACCACTAGACAGGGGAGGGGTGAGCTCTGCAGCCTCAAGCTACCAGGTGAATGAAGCTGAGCTCCACCCAAACCATAGTTCATGAGCAGAGTAGATGCCATGTTAAAACTCACTGCAGCAGGCATTCAGAATGGGTTTCAAGCCATCGTCAGCCTTGAGATGGTAGATGGGGTGGGTGGTGGGAGGGGAGGGATACCAACATACCTGAGGATGACCCTGCACTTATTATCCTGATTCTACCTCCTGAGTTCTGAGATTGTATCTGCATACCTCCATGCCTGGCTTATGTAATGCTGGGGATGGACCCCGGGGTTTGGTGCACGCTAGGCAAGTTTTCTGCCAGCCGAGCTATGGCCTACCTCCTCCCCTTCCTTGAATTATGTATTTAATAATGGAAGTGATGGGTGGTTACTGGTACAGCTACTTACCAAGGCCTGTGTGGACACATGACCTGCCCACACTGTGCCCACTTGTGGGTGCCTCACACAGTCTGGACAGTTTGGCTGTCAATATCTCAGGCTCTGACCCTGCGAGGGTCCTTCCACCCCCACCCCCATCCTCCTGACCCAGAAACTGACACAGTATCAAAAACCTCAATGTTCACTTTGGCAACAGTAGTTTTATTCCGCTTAAATGAATAGACTGTGACAAACCCAAGTCAGGCCAAAGAGGCTGCCAGTTCCCTCTCCTCTAGCCTCTCTGACCAAAGGAGAATGGGGTGCCACAGAGACACAACTCGGGGACAGAGGACACTGGCTCAGAGTGGGGAAGCCCTGGAATCCTCCTACCATTTGGGAGAATGGACAGACTGTTCTTCCCCAGTCCACTGGACAAGACTCTAGGCTCCTAACAACACTCCACAGATTCTACCTTTTTAGCTAATTCTCTGAAGTTCGGGGTGGGAGTCCCTAGAGGATCTGGGGTCAGGGGCTTTATTTTATGCTCTAACTTCATTTTTTTTTTTTTTTAAAGAATACACTTAACCTTTTTTTTTTTTTTTTCGTTAAAAAGAGCTTTCCTTCTGCTATTTAAAACAATGTTTGAGTGTAACCAAAAATAGGTATTTGTGGGTTTTTTTTTCTTTTTTTCTGTTTCTTATTTTTAACCTAAGTAGTTCAAAGAACAATACAACAGAAAAGAGAAATAAAACGTAAACACACCTCATAGAAAAATAACTCCTGGCCACCCCTGCTGACTGGGTAGGTCAGGTTCCCTGGGTCCCAGAAAGCTGGGGTGCCTCTATGGGAGAGCACCCCCGCCACAGCATGCAGTACATTCCAGGGACGGGCCCTGTGTCGACAGGCCTCCAGTTATGTCCCACCTTCCCTAAACCCAGGCAGGGAGGACAATATGGATCCGTGTGGCCTGTGGGTTGTCTGAGAAGGTCAGAACAGGGTGGGCAGACACAGGAGATGGAGTTCAGGTGGCGTGCAGGGCTGTGACTAGTTTGGGACAATTTATACTTCAAGGAACAGCTTTCCTCTTGTTTTTGGCTTGTTTCACATTTTCTCTCTGACCAGTTTCATCTCTATTTCTGTAAGCCCCCGTGATCACTTGGCTACAGCCTCCTCTGTGGGGGAGAGGTAGGCCAGGCCAGGGAAGAAGGAGGCTGGGAAGGGTCCAGTGACAGCACAGGCCCACACTGAGGGCCGTGAGCCTTGAGGTAGACAGTTTCTTTCACACTTGGAGTTGGGACAGTGGTTCTTCTGAGGGTTAGGGTTTTTTTTTTTTTTTTTTCTTTTTCTTTTTTTTTCTTTTTTTCTCCTTTTTCCTTTTACTCTGGGCAACAATATAGGTGGGAAGGGCCCCCACTAAGGGGCTTGAGGTAGGAGTGCTTTTGGGCTCTATGGGGTAAAGGCTGAGGCTATTGCCCCGCTTACCCTCAAGGACATTCATTCCGGCTGAGGTAGGTGCTGAGAGTCACAACAGCTAAAATCCATCCTGAGAAAACAAGGTCAGAGCAGGGTGACAGCATCAGGGGCCGAGTCACAGCAGGGACATGGTTTTGGAGTATAATTCACTTCCTCTCTCTCTTCTTTCTCCTTCTTTTTTCTACTTTTAAATTTTGATTTTTGAAGGAAAACGTTTGTTTCATAAGTCCTGTGGGCAGCCGGCATTGGTGAGAGCACATTAGCTCGAGCAGGGAGATACCCTGCTGTAGGACCCACTGGTTCCTGTGGTCTGAGAACCCTGTCCTTCATTGGCGAGCTCCAAATCCCATGGAGCAGGAAAAACGTCGCCTTTGACCTGAGAATGGGGTGTCACCCCTCGGGAACACACCAACGCTGGCTATTGTCCCCAGTAAGCTCACTGGGGAGCTGAGACTACTGGAGGCTGGGTAGTCTGTCCTTCACTGAGGAGGCCAGGGCCTACATCCTGGGGTGCTGGGACAGGCCCAGGCCCTGCACAGGGGGGCGTGGCCTCTGTTGTCCTCCCTGCCCCAAGGTTGAAGCCTTGAAGCTGCACCATGGAGAGCTGGGTCTCCTCACATGGAGCAGGAGCTGTGGGATCCTGAGGAGGGAAGAGTCAGGTATGGAAGTCAGTATCGAGCCAGATGCAAGGACCAGACTCCATCCCACCCCAGGGTGTAAGTTCAGCAGACATGTCTAAACTTTTCTCATGGCAGCATGCTGTCATCAAAAAGATCACGCTGGAGACCACTCAGTGAAGTGACAGAAAAAAACACTTTCTCTTTTTCCCTCGAGGGCCTCATTGTGTAGCTTTGGATGGCCTGTAACTTAGTATATCGAGCAAGTTGGCCTTGAACTCATAGAGATCCACCTCCCTCTGGCTCCTGAGTGCTGGGATTAAAGGTGTGGACCACCAAGCTGGAAATCATAACTTTTTTAAAAAAAGAGGATATCATGGGGGCTGGAGAGATGGTTCAACGGTGAAGAGCACTGACTGCTCTTCCAAAGGTCCTGATTTCAAATCCCAGCAATCACATGGTGGCTCACAACCATCCATAATGAGATCTGATGCCCTCTTCTGGTGTGTCTGAAGACAGCTACAGTGTACTTACATATAATAATAATAAATAAATCTTTGGGTCAGAGTGAGCGGGCCGGAGCGAGCAGAGGTCCTGAGTTCAATTCTCAGCAACCATATGATGGCTCACAACCATCTGTACAGCTACAGTGTACTCATATGCATAAAATAAATAAATAAATCTTTTTTTTTTTTTTTTTTTTTTAAAGATGGTATCATGTAGCTCAGGCTTGTTCTCTATATAGCTGAGGATAATCCTGAAATTCTGATTTTCATGCCTTTACCTTCTGAATGCTAGGATTACAGGTGTACACCACCATTCTGGGTGCATCCTGTTTTAAGTAAATTTACGATTTTGTTTTGGACCACATTCATAGCTGTTACCTGCCAAGTGCAGAAGCATGTGGCTTGCAGGCTAGCCAGACATGCTCGGCTATCCCTAGGCCTCCCAGCCTGACTCAGGACCCAAGGACCAGAACTGGCAGGAGTTGGAGATCATGCCTTGTGGCCAAGCTGTAGGAAGGGGCAACACTGAGGGAGTCAGAGACTGAGGGAGCCGAGTTGCAGGCCTGGGCACTCACCGTGGTCCTGGAGCCTGGCTGCCCTGCTGCCCCAGTTGGGGGGAACAGTTGCTCCGACTCCTTGGTGTCTACATGCTTTTCTCGGCCTAGCTGGCCCCCTTCTCCTCCGCTCACTCCATTCAGGGCCAGGATACCAGGGTCCCTCTGACTCCGGGGACCCTGGGGAGGGGAGAGCTGGTTTTCCACATCCTTACACAGGAGGACCCTAAGAGGTGAGCCAAATATTAGGGGAGCACCATCAGGGGTAGAGACAGAGAACTGAGGTGCCTGCTCTGTCGCCTTCCCCTGCAGCCATTCCTCCCCAGACTCAGAACTCACCTGCCCCTCTGGCCAAACAGAAGAAAGAGGACACAGAAGATGATGCAGGTGACTCCGATGTGGATGCCGATAACAATGCCTGTAGTGGATGTATGGTTGGTGACATCTTCCTTCCAGCAGTCACATGGGGGAGTCAAGGCTAGAGGGGAGGGCAGGTTGGGGCACGGCTTGCCTGGCCTGAAGCAAGACATCCCAGCCTTCTCCTCTGCTTGACCCCTTTAACTTTTTCTTTGGGACCCTAGCTCGGTCTTCTGGTACTTTCTGCTTGCTATGGCAGCAGCTCTGCGCCAGCTAGCAGCACTAGTGCTCTTTATTTTCAGACAGGGTCTTATGTAGCCGAGGCTGGCCTCAAACTTGCTATGTAGCGGAGGATGACCTTGAACTTCTGATCCTCCAGCTCTTTCCTCCTGAGTGCTGTGATTAGAGATGCTATGCTTGGTTTCTGTGGCACTGGGGGTGAAACCCAGGGTTTTGTACATACAAGGTAAGCATTCTGTCAACTGAGTTATAGTCCCAGCCAGGACCAGCTGCACCTTGTTTTGGTTTTATGGACCATTTCATCCTGCCCATAGTTTTATAAAGTAGGTATCCTTAACCTTGTTTCATAACGGAAAAAAAAAAAAAAAAAATCAGGGTCCAGAGAAGTTAAACAACACATCCAAGGTCACACAGTTGAAAAGCTGCATCCTTAAACTTCATGCTTCCATCTAAGCTGTGTGCCTGAGGCTACAGATACTCTGCTCTCTCCTAGCCTGCTCACTACAAACCCTCCTCCCTGCAGGCCAGGACCTATCCTTAGCCCTCACCTGTCCTCTCAGAGGCTCCCTTCAAAGACACAAATCGGACTGTGGCGTTTCCGTCTCCATGCTGGTTGTAGGCGAGGAGCTTCACCTCATACACGGTGCTGGGGTCTGAGGAGGCAGGGCTACTGAGCAACTTCCCTACCCTGCCAGGCACCTTTGTCCTGGAGGGGAAGGGACACCACCCCTGACCCCCAGTACCACATCTTGCCCAGCCCCATGCCCTGCAGGCCTCACCAAGCTGGCTGAGGTTGTAAGAGGAGACAGTCCCAGGGAGCAAGATGGGGCCGGTGAAGGAGGCTGCACTGGCTGGGCGGTAAAACAGCTTGAAGCCCCCATTGTGTTGAGCCAGCCGAGGCCAGGGTTTCCACAGCAGCTGTAGAGAGGAGCTGCCCAGCAACCGCACAGATAATGGGGGTGGGACAGGGGCTGGAGAGCCAAGATGTGAGCAGTCAGTGGTCAGTGGGGCTCCAGCTTTCCACCTGTGACCTAGAACCCAAGGTCCTGACAGCCCTCTGGTCTCTGGCCTAGGGCATGCCCTTGCTCAGACAGCATCTCTCAATGAATCAGAAAAGGCTGCCCCTCCCTCCCAGCACAGCCAGTTCCCACTCAGCCTCAGGACAAGATACCTGAAACAGGTTCATGTGATGGTTCTGTCCGATCGATAGCCTGAGATCTATAATTTGGTATCCCACACTCCTCACCTTCACCCAGGGTGCTGGCCAGGGTGGGGACAGAGGCTAAACTGGCCCCCCGTGGTGTGTAGGCTTTGATGTAGAAGCTGTAGGCAGTGGAGGGCTCAAGGTCTCTCACCAAGTGCTGAAAGGTGCTCTTACTGACAGCTTCCTGGTACTCCAGCTTGGGTGAGTCTGGGAGGTGAAGGGCGGGGAGTGTTAAGGGACAGGAAGGAGTTTTGTAAGCTTCGGTGAACTGAGGTCAGGGAGCAGGGTGCCGAAGGAAAGGAAGGTGTTAGGTGTTGTGGTACAGAGGGTTAGCTTCGGGGAGGGTGGGTGACGGAGCTCTCCTGAGGGTCACTACCCACCAGCAGCCTTCCTGATGTGCAAGACGTAGCCAATGATCTCCTTGGTGTGGGCCAGAGGTTCACTCCAGGACACTCGAACTTCAGTGGAGGACACAGAGACGGCACGGACATTGCGTGGGGGGCCTGGCAACCCCTCAGCCCACAGCACAGTCAGCCTGGCGCTGGCTTGTGATGAGCCAGCAATGTTCTCAGCCACACATTGGTAGATGGCCTCATCTTCAGGACCGACTCCAGAAATGCTTAGTGTGCTGCAGAGGAAGAGAGAGCCTCAGAGGTCGGCCACACCTCCCGAGAGATAAAGAGACCGAGTTTCTCCTTGTCAGAGCAAGTCCCCAGACTGCCATCACTTTCCTCTGGCTAGAGATACACAGTATATTTGGGCTACTTATTTTAGACCACTGTCTCTTCCCAGGATAGTATCCCAACACACACACACACACACACACACACACACACACACACACACACACACACACACACCTGTTATTGTTCTTGAACCCGACGTGGCCTCCAGCCCCCAGCACTTGTCCATTCTTCAACCATGTGACATGAGGCGGTGGCTCACCCTGAGCTTGGCAGGTGAACATGGCTGTGGCTCCAGCTGGCCTGGAGATGGACTGAGGGTGCTGAACAAACTCTGCTGGAGCTGTATGGGTACAGAGAAGCACTCGGAGTCATAGGGGCTATGTATCAAGGAACAGGGACAGTCATGAATGGGGGTGAGGGGGTGAGGGAGAGTGGGTCAGAGAAGACTACTCCATCTTAAGGACTATTCAAAAGACTGACATCTGTATCCGAAAGCAATCAAGCTGAGCTCCCTGCTCAGGAAATTGTTAAATAAATAAATGTGCTAATAGGACTGGCTGCACCTCCGAGGCTGTAATGACAGGAGATGGATGAGCCCTCCCCCTTCACCACCTAATTCCACTTCCCTCCAATCCCCAGCTTGCTCAAGCCTCTATTAACACTCAGGAATGAAATACTCTATCACGTTCATGTGGGCAGATTAATGGCACATAGCATGCTAAACAAACAGCATTTAGGTCCCCGATCCTCCCATGTCCCATCCCCGCTCCCTGGCCACAGGAGGAGACAGCCAGGGGGGAGCCCTGAGAATGGAAATCAAGGCTGGCTGCTGCGGGCTCCACATCTTGCAAACAAGGTGGGGGCTGCTGTGTGAAGGGAAATGACAGGTACAGTGGAGCACACAGCAGGCGGGTGTGAGCGTGGAAGTGGCACACGTGTGAATGAAATGGCTCCATGGGAAGGGACATGTGTGAACCTGTGGAATGACCTGCTGAGATCATGGGCATGCAGCACGTCTGAGAACTCCACAGCCCTCTGGTGCTAATACTCATATTCTGGGGGAGTCCTGCTGTCTTTGACCTGGCCACAGACTTATGAGAGGTGAGGGGTGGGGCTAGGGTGAGGATAGGGCTGGAGTGAGAGAGGTACTGGTCTCTAGCACAGACCAGAGATGCTGAGGGAGCACAGGAAAGGTCCATACCTTGCACCACCAGCCGACCCTGGGCTGTCCTCCTCACCCGGGTCCCAGGCCTGTTGGCCGCACAGACATAGACACCTGAATGCTGGACGGTCACATCAGAGATGATGAGGTTTCCCGTGCCCAGCACCTGGATGCCCTCCACCCCAATGGGGCGGCCATCTGCAAAGGAAGTGGAGAGGGAATGAACTGTGTCAGGAAGACAGAAAGGATAAGAATATTCCAGAAGGTTCACCCCTCTATCAGTCTTTCAGGAAGCCCCGACCTATGGCTTTGACACCACCCCTCCCCAGATCTCCAAAAGTGGCAGGGAAATTCATAGTCCTGGAGCCCAGCATCAGGGGCCAGGGTTCTGATTCTAGCATGACTGCTAACTGGTTTTGTTGTTGTTTGCTTTGTTTTTAGACAGCATCTCACTGCATAGCCCGGGGTGAGATCCTTCTGCTTCAGCCTCCCAGGTGCTGGGATTACAGACTATAGCCCAGTCATTCTCAACTTGTGGGGTGTGAGCCCTTTGGAGGAGGGGGATCTAACAACTTTTTCACAAGGGTCGCCTAAGACCACTAGAAATCGTGGATATTTACATTACGATTCCTAACAGTAGCAAAATTACAGTTTTGAAGTAGCAATGAAATAATTTTATGGTTGGGGGTCACCACAGCATGAGGGACTGTATTAAAGTGTCAAAACAGCAGGAAAGTTGAGCACCACTACCTTAATTCCATAGAGGATTTGAATTTGATCAGCAGCTGTTAAGTTCTGCAGCTGAATATCCGTTCTATCTAGGGTGCTGAGGCACATGCCCAGGAATATAAAGCCTCCGGAAAGTTCCTCAGTAAAGGGCCTTGGTTAACTTTGTTCCCCACGCGTATTAGGCCCCTGAGCCATTCTTTCTCTCCTGATAGGCCATACTTTGGGAAATGAGGGAGCAGATGGCCCCTGAAGTGCCTAGTGGCTCCTGATGGTAGCCTGCTCTTTCCAGCCTCTCCCTGGGACCCAGGCCCTCCCCCCACCCCAGGGATCAGATTAGCACAGCCAGAACACAAGGAGACAGCTCCCCATTCAGGCCCTGAAGTGGTGAAATCTACTCCATTATCCCACACAGCCCCTCCTTCTCCCAGCACTCAGCTGCTAGTGTGGCACAGTCTCCCGGTGAATGTGACCCCACCCCACCCCCTCTAGAGGCTCCTTCCCCCAGTGACCTTTCGGCTCAGACTAGTGGCCCATCTGCACCCTTTCACTGCTTTCTTCAGCTGCCTGGGGATTCTGGCTGAGCAGACTTGGGAGCAGGCAAGCGCAACGGGAAGGGAGGGGGACAGGGCGGGGCAGAGCCATGGTGGGATGCTCGCTGAGATTTTGAAGGTTGAGGATTGCATAGAGGGGGTGTGGCCAGGCACAGAGGGTAGGGTGGGAGGCACTGGGTGCTGCAGAGAGTTCTAGGGGCTAGAGAGACAAGACTGCCTGTACTCGGTAACCCAGGGAACTAAGCCAGCCCCGCAGGGAGAGAGAGAATGTAGCAGCAGGCTGACCTCCAGAGAAACTCAACCCCTCCCCAGGCCACAGGGAGGGGATCAGATTGACCCTTGCGGAAAACAAATACAATGTAAAGCCCCCCAGAGTTGGGTGATGAGACCGTGAGACCAACCCTCCCAGGGGGCTAGGCTGGCCAGAGAGCAGGGACTATGGATAAGGCTCACCCAGGCGGCTCCAGGACACAATGGGGCGCGGGTTGCCCGTGGCGACACACTCCAGCACTGCAGTCTGATGCACTGTCAGGGTGAGGTTCTCAGGCCCCACAAGGATGGTGGGCTCCTTGTAAGTCCCAGAGCCCGAGCCTGGGAGAAGAAACCAGCATTTCCTTATTTCGGTTGGAAGCTTTTAAACTCCCTCACTCCCCCCCCACGCATGACCCAGGGTACACACCAACCCCCAACCAAGTTCTGAAGACAACGAGATGTTGAGGGACCTGCGGGTCATGACAACTGTCCTTCTTCTCCCAGCCAGGCCTCTAGCTCAAGGAAGACGTGCTTCCCAGAAAGAGAGGGCTAGAAACCAGCTTCAGGCGCTTTGGGCTTGTGGGCTTGTGCTCATAGGGCCTCTGTATGCACTTGGTCACACTGGGGAACTGGGTCTATCTGGGAGTAGACCACCTCGGGTGGCTGAGAGAACTGGGCAGGCCAAAGGAGCTCACCTGACACAGTGAGCCTGGCCCCATGACTGACCCGCACACTAGCAATGTTTGAGGCCACACAATGGAAGACGCCGCTATCCTCAGGCCGAAGTCCTGTTATCTGCAGGACTCCCTTGGGCAGTAATGTGTACCTGTTAGGGGAGGGCATAGTTGACTACCAGAACAGTCATTGCAACCTCAAGCCATGGAGACATAAATGGAGACATGGGCACTAACCCAACCCGGCTGCTGTGATCACAGATGCTTACTGGGGCCCTCCCAGGTGGACATACCCTCCTAATCTTAATAACAACACACAAAACACTCTCACACACACTCATGAGCCTAGAAGCTAGGTCTAGTAAGCCCCATGGACCCACAGCTCTGACTGCAGCTTACACAAGTAGCACTGTCCCAGCCCGTAGGCGCTGGTGGTACACACAAGGCTGCCATAGGCTTCATCCCAAGTCAGTTTCCCAGTTATCTCCTGTCCTTCCCACAAGAGGCTCACCTCTCATTGTCCGTGTCAATGGGGACTCTGTTCTTCTCCCATGTGATCAGGGGCTTGGGAAGCCCATGGATTTGGCACTGGAAGCGGGCTACACCACCCTCCTCACCCATGACGGCCTGGGGGTGCACGTGGAAGTCGGACATAGCTGGGGAGACAGAAAAGCAGAGACGAATAAGGTGCACCATGGAGGTGCAGAGGGAGAGCTGAGGGGTCACCCTCTGAGAAGCAGAGTCTTCTTGAGGCAGGACAATATTTTAGGAGACTACCAGCCTTTCCTTCAGCCTTCCCTACCATGGGTAGGCACACTCCACCCCGAGGTGACATATCTTTAAGATACCTGGAAAGAAGACACTGAGATAAGACATGGTCATCTACAAAGCTCATAAGTGAGATCC
Source organism: Uromys caudimaculatus (assembly GCA_028551405.1). Lineage (NCBI taxonomy): Eukaryota > Metazoa > Chordata > Mammalia > Rodentia > Muridae > Uromys > Uromys caudimaculatus. Next base: position 53,187,726 of record CM052706.1, read on the forward strand.
ATAGGAATTACCAAAAGAAGGCCAAAAAAAAAAAAAAAACACAAAACAAAAAACCCCATAATGTTTCAAATACGTTTACACCATTGTACCAGACTGAATTCGTGGCTTCCCTTGGCTGCAGGGCGGACATGCCCGGCAACTCCAGGAGGAAGAAGCTCCAACAGGGTATGTGCAGGCTGGGGAGGGGTCCACAGGAGGGAAGGGTCTCTCAGACCTCACTCATGGAGGCCTCCCAGAGAAAGGCACTTCCCCCAAGTTGGCTAGTATATTTTTATCTGCTGTGACCTGAACAGTATGAGCCACATTCTACAGAACTGGAAACCGAGGCCCAGAGAGGGAGCTGGTTTAGCCACCGTTACCTAGTAGGGGCAGCCTCAATAGTAGCTTTGCCAGCCTCTCCTTGCCAGGGTCCAGTGGCTTTTTTTTTTTCCTTTTTCTTCCTTCCTTGTCTTCTCCCCCTACGCGAGGCTCTCTGCAGTTTCCACAAGCGCCCCAAGAGGGTAGTGTATCCATGCAAGGTGACAGGCCCTCTCAGAAGACTGTCAAACCTTCCAATCTACATTTCAATGTGTCATAAATATTCAAGGACCCCTCCCCACCTTTGGGGGGGGATCAGACTCACACTTAAACTCTGATCTGCAGAGGGGGCCATGGTGCCCCCTTGTACCCCCAGCTGGTTAAGTGTTCTTCCCACCCTGGCTCAGGCCCACACTGCAAACCTGGGGGGAGAGCCCCTCCCATGTGAGTCCCCAGCTTCAGCGCTGGGACTGAGATTTCATTAAAATCCACTTTGCTTCAAGTGCAGGAAGGCGGTACACCATCTGTCCAGGCTGCAGCCCCTCCCCTCTGGCACTCCATCAATTGGGACAGTGGCTCCCTCACTCCCAGAAGGAGCCCCCCACCAAGCATCAGGGACCCCCGGAGCTTGTTGCTGGCTGCTCCTGCTCTGGGCTCCCTGGCATGCCTAGACAGCCCTCCTCATGGCCCCAGTGTTCCCTCTCAGCTGCCCTCAATCCACAGTCCTGTTCTGGACTCCATGGCAGCTCAGCAGCTTGAAAGGATGAGGACGAGCCTTTGTGCCTTCCCCTCAAGAGTCTCTGGGGGCTGGCTCCTTTGTGGCCATCCCCACCTCATTTGCATATGGTTCATTAAATATAAACATGCATAAAAATCCCCTTCCCAGCCTCCTCCTCTCTGATGGCCTCCCGGGACTGTGGTAGATGGGTGTGCGCAGCTCCTTGGACATGTGTTCCCGGCTGTGTGTTTGCTGGGAAGCCTGGCTCCGTCTCTTGCATGTGGCCTGACCCCATCTGGACCACAGTAGGGGTTTGAATCGGCCAGCTATGATGGCGGGTATGTGTTTCTGGTGTTGTGTAGGTGGTGATCAATCACGAGTATCTCCCTGTGGGTAAAGTTCTTGTGGACAGGATTGGGGGCCTGGGTTTGGGAAGGGAAGGCAAGCTGGGGTCCCCATCGGGCTTGATGAGAGAATCCCCTGGGAGCATCCAGAGGTCAGCTTGCCCTGCCTCAGGCCAAAGACTGTGCTTGGCCAAAGGCCTGTGGGTCAACCCAGGGCTCAGGAGTGGTAAAGAAGGCTCTGGGGCCCTGCCCAGATCAGCCTTCAGGAAGGTAGGGCTGGAGACAGATCTTGGGGGTAGGAGAGAGAGCACTCAGGCTCCAGCGTCTGCTATCTTATCCCCTCACTCGACCCTGCCTATGTAGGAGCTGAGATCTCCTCCTCACTCCAGTTGGTGAGGCACTGTAGCTCCCTACATCTCCCTCCCATCCCCAACCTGGGGCTAGTGGTTCTGCTGACTGCAGATGCCTCCTCTTTACAGAAACAAGCCCTTTTGTGCCTCTAGCCCTCAGTCTGGATTCCCTGAAGATCCAGACCGAGGAGAGGCAGAAGAGGCTGCTGCTTCTCCGTCCTGGGTGCTGGGATGGAGGAGTCTGGCCTTTTTTGGACAGCCCTCCCTCAACTCCCCAGCCTCAGAAGGAGACTGTCAGCACAGCAGGGTGGAATGTAGAGATGCTGGAAGGGGCTGGACAAGGAGTCCTCATACCAGTAGGATCACTGGACTCCTAAAGGTCCCCTGGGACCTACCTGCCTGGCCCTCACTGCCTGCATCAGAGTGGCCCTTGAGTCGTTATGTCCTGTGCTTACTAACTCTGAAGGGCTGCTTTGCTTGTCCAAAAAAGCTAGAAAACAATTTTGAACTAAATCCTTTTGTTTGCAAAGGGGGCACCGAAGCCTACGCCTTCTGTGGAGTGGGGTGGGGGGCTGAAGGGTGGGAGATGGGGAGTGTCCCTTAGTACCCCAGCCAGTTTCCTCTCTCTGCAAGGCTGGGAAACCCTGCAGCAAACTGCATGTTAAGCCAGGCTCACTCTTTCTCTTCTTCCTCCTCCCCCTCTTTTTCTTCCCCCTCTTCCTCCTCTTCCTTTTCTTCCTCCTCCTCTTCCTTCTCTTCTTCCTCCTCTTCCTCCTCCCATCCTTCTCTTCTTCCTCCTCCTCCTCCTCTTCCTCTTCTTCTTTTTCTTTAAGATACCATTTATTTTTAGCATTTGGTTTTTCGAGACAGGGTTTCTCTGTGTAACCCTGGCTGTCCTGGAACTCACTCTGTAGACCAGGCTGGCCTCAAACTCAGAAATCCACCCACCTCTGCCTCCCAAGTGCTGGGATTAAAGGTGTGCGCCACCACTGCCCGGCGGTGGTACATGCTTTTAATCCCAGTACTTGGGAGGCAGAGGCAAGCAGATTTCTATGAGTTCAAGGCCAGCCAGGTCTACAGAGCAATTTCCAAGACAATCAGGGCTACACAGAGAAACCCTGTCTTGAAAAACCAACTAAACAAACAAACGAAAAGATATTACTTATTTAATTTTATTTTATGTGTAATGGATATTTTCCCTTTATCTCTGTCTATACACCATATATGTGCCTGTTGCACAAACAGGCCAGAAGAGGAAGCCTGATCTCCTGGAACTGGAGTTACAGACAGTTGAGAGCTGCCATGTTGGTGCTGGGAACTGAACCCAGGCAGGTCCTTTGCAAGAGGAGCCAGTGCTCTTTTTTTTTTCCCCTTCTTGCTCTGGTCCTGCTCGCTCCAGCCCAAAGATTTATTTATCTCTCAACTGAGCCATTTCTCCAGCCCCAACCAGCCTTTTCTTAGTGGCTGGAAGGCAGGTCATGAGTACAGATAGAGTTCGTTCCTCAGCTTCGCCTGGGGTCCGGTTGGCTTGTCAAGGGTGTTCTTGCTCTTGTTACCAAGCCTTCTGCTCCCCTCTCTTCTCCACAGCCTTCACTTACTCTTTGCTCAGCCCTGAGGCTTGCAGAGAGACCTAGTTTATGTAGCATGAATGAAGGAGTAGGTGCCCTTCAGGACCCTCAGATTCTGCTCTCAGCTTAGCTGGGGTTCTGGAACCTTCTGGGCACCCCAGGCTCTCAAACAGACTTTAAGGCTCTTCTGGGATCAGGGTAGAAGTATTTGGTTCACAAATCTTCTCTCTCTGTCTCTCTCTCTCTCTCTCTCATCTCTCTGTCTTTATGTCTGTCTGCCTGTCTCTGTGTCTGTCTGTCTCTCTGTCTCTCCCTGTCTTTCTATCTCTGTCTCTCTCTGTCTCTCTCTCTCTCTCTCTCTCTCTCTCTCTCTCTCTCTCTCTCTCTCTCTCTCGTGTGTGTATGTGTGTGTGTTGTTCGCTTGTTCTGTTTTTTGAGATAGAGTTTTGCTATGTAGCCCAGGCTGGCCTCAAAGTCAATACAATCCTTTAGCCTCCCTTGTGTTAGGGTTCTAGGCATGAGCTTCCATACCCCACAGACATCTGTTCTTAGCCAGGTATGGCAATGTACGCTGTAATCCAAGTATTCGGAAGGCTGAAGCAGGATGATCACAAATTCAAACCGGATTTGGGCTACACACTGGGATTCTGAATTAAAAATGAAAATACAGTCTCCTCATGTTTGGGCTTGAGATAGCAGTGCTGGGTTCCTGGGTACTTTTATGTTGTTAACCTTCCAGGGAAAGGGTTCCTGGGCACACAAGGACCTCTGAGTTCCCTGAACAAGTCAGCACAGAGACCACCATGGTTGATGACTATGGAGGTTGGTTACGGCTGTGGTCCGTATTAGCTGCTGAACATTAAATCAGTGCTGTGAGCCTGGCTGTTGGTGCTTTCCACCTCTTCAGATACTTGTTGGTCCTCTGAGGACAGTTTGGGTTCCTCACTTCAAGCCAGTTGACAGGAACAGTAATGAAGTAGGTGGGACCCCTGCCGACGTGAGAGTCCAAGGAAGCAACAGGGGAAAGGAGGTGGCCAGCATCCTGTCCCCATACATTTTGAAAAGGGTCTCCCAGATTCCCTGACCCACCATGGGTACAGCAGGTTATGGGAGAGACAAGGATGGCAGAGAGTGAGGCCAGCAATCCTGGGCTGGAAGGAAATAGAAATGACAGGAAATGGTCCTGGACCCCCCATAAATCACCCAGAGAGACAGATCTCATGAGAACCAAGCCTACAGCAGCTCTGGAGAGGAACTTATTGCCTGGTCCAGGGCCTTCTGCAGAGGTCAGGCCTGGATTTGATTAGACAGGCTCCGGGGGGCTCAAAGGGCAGCAAAGGCTGGAGACAGAGGACCAGGAAGGGAGCTCAGGTCTCCCACCTTTGGCTGCAGCCAGATTCCTATCTGGTGTGGTGATGATATATTAAAAAAAAAGCTGTAGGAGTATTTGGAAAATGTAGACTTTGTCAAAGTTAGTAGCTGTCCCCCCCCATGGGGGCGGGGAGGTAAGGGCAGGGAGGGGAAGTGTAAGGAATCGGTTCTGAGAGCTGACCGCCCCTTTTCATACCATCATTAAAGAGGGGATCACTGTGAAGATTTATCCAAAGAGCCTAAGGCTAATCTCTCTCTCTCTCTCTCTCTCTCTCTCTCTCTCTCTCTCTCTCTCACACACACACACACACACACACATTTATGTAAATTCAATCTATAATTTATAGCTGATTCAAATTTAAAGACTCAGTCCACTGCTACAAGACAGTGTAGTGATATACACCCAGGTAAAATTGAGATGTCCTGTAAATATAATATACATACTGGATTTAAAAAAAACAAAAGCTTTTTTTTTTTTTTTGGTTTTGTGAGACAGGGTTTCTCTGTGTGGTCTTGGGTGTCCTGAAATTCTATCTGTAGACCAGGCCGGCCTGGAACTTACAGAGACCCACTTGCCTCTGTGTCTTAGTTAGGGTTTTGCTGCCAGGAACAGACACCATGACTAAGGCAACTCTTATAAGGACAACATTTAATTGGGGCTGGCTTACAGAGGTTCAGTCCATTATCATCAAGGTGGGAGCATGGCAGCATCCAGGCAGGCATGGTACAGGAGGGGCTGAGAGTTCTACATCTTCATCTAAGGCCACTAGGAGAAGACTGGCTCCCACATGGTTAGGAGGAGGGATTTAGCCCACCCTCATGGTGAGACACTTCCTCCAACAAGGCCACACCTCCTAATAGTGCCACTCCTGGGCCAAGCGTATTCGGAGTCTTCCTCCTAAGTGTGGGATTAAAGGCATGTACTACCACCATCCAGTAGATTTTGAAAATTTAGGAACTAAAAAAATAGTAAAAGATACTGATCATTCAAAAGTTGCAAAACCAAAAATTATAAATGAGACACCAACACACACAGCACTTGGGATGGAGAGGCAGGAAGATCAGGAGCTCAAAGTCATTCTTAACTCTCAAGTTCAAGGCCAACCTAGCTATGTGTGTTCCCCTGTCTGGGGAAAAAGAGGGTGGTATTAAAAAGTAGGAGAAGGGGAAAATTGGGAAGGGTGGTGGGTGCCTGAGGGCTAAAGCAGTGAAACCATTTGAACCTATGAGTTAAAGTCCAGCTTAGGGCAGCTGAGATGGCTCAGTGGTTAATAAATAGCATGCATCACTCTTGTACAAGACCGAAGTGTGATTTCCAGTACCCACTCAGGGCAACTCATAACTGCCCTAGGGTATCTAATGCCTTCTTCTGGGTTCTGTGGGCTTCTGTACTCACACATGCACATACCCCCATCACATAATTAAAATAAAATAAATACTTATGAAATAACGTTCAAATAACATGTAAGGCCTCCCATCTCAGAAAAACAAAACAAAACAATAATTGGGGTCTGGGCAGTGGTGGCATATACCTTTAATCCCCAGCACTTAGGAGACAGACAGGTGAATCTCTATGAGTTTGAGGCCAGCCTGGTCTTCAGAGTGAGTTCGAGGCCAGACAGGTCTACACAGAGAAATTCTGTCTCGAAAAACCAAAAAAAACAACCAACCAACCAAATCAAACCAAACCAAACAAAAACCCTCACAATAAACGAGGCTTGACGATGATAGTTCAATGGTGTGTTTCCCTTATAAGACCCCGCCTCAAAAGAACAATAATTAATAATAATAATAGTAATAATAATAATCTGGATGCAGATGGTGATGTTTGAACAATAATACAAATGTACTTTATATCACTGAGCTACATACATAAAATGATAACATTTTATCTCATGTGAATTTTTGCTTTTTTTTTTGTCTGAGACAGGTTCTCACATAATGTAGGCTGGCCTCAAACGCTCTACAAAGGCAAAGGTCAGCTTGATTTCCTGAGCCTCCTGCCTCACCTCTTGAGTGCTGCTGTTACGGGCCGGTACCACCATAGTTGGCTCTGTTATGTGAATCTGTAAGAAATGGTTTTTAATTAATTAATTCCATTTGGTGTGTGTATTCTGTGTGTACTTGTCAGTGTGGGCATGTGCGTGTGTGTGGGAAGCCAGAGGCTGATGGGAAGTGTCTGTCTCCTCCTAACTGCTGGCCACCTTTATTTTTTGAGTCAGAGTCTCTCTGTGAAACTGAATCTCATGACTTTGGCTAACATGAGTGGCCAAGAGCTTCAGAGCCTCCTGTCTCTTCACCCAGCCCTGCAGTGAAGGCACCAGCCACTGTGCTGGAAGTTTATGTGGGTCCTGGGGTCTGAACATAGGTCCTCATGCTTTTGTGGCAGACACTTTACCAACTGAGTCATCTCCTCAGCCTCTGTTGTATGTGTTTTAATGAGAGTAAAAACACTGGAAAAGATAAATATTTTTTAAAATATTCATTATAAGTTAAAATGGTAATGGTTGGACCTTCAGAGAGGCCACAAAACAATATAAAAACTGCATCGATAATTTAAAAATACTGATAATGTTGATGTGAAAACGTGAGAAATATCAGGTAAAATAAAATGTATTAAAATCAACTACGCTTTGATCTGGCACTGGGGTGGGGGTGGGGTGGCAGGCCGATCTCTGAGTTTGAGGCTAGCTTGGTCTACATATCAAGTTCCAGGCCAGCCTGGGTTACCTGAGATCCTGTCTCAAAAACACAAAAATAGCCGGGCAGTGGTGGCGCACGCCTTTAATCCCAGCACTTGGGAGGCAGAGGCGGGTGGATTTCTGAGTTTGAGGCCAGCCTGATCTACACAGTGAGTTCCAGGACAGCCAGCGCTACACAGAGAAACCCTGTCTTGAAAAACAAAAACAAAAAACAAAAAACAAACAAACAAACAAAAAACCCCACAAAAATATAAAAATAAATAAACAAATAGCAACTCCACTGTGTTTCATTCTTACTGTTTTGTAAATGTGACTACTAGAGAATTTAGTTGCTTATGGCACTAAAATACATTGACTAGCCAACGAGCCCACTTGATGCTTACACAACAGTCCTCCCAACATCTGAGGTTGGGGTTGTCCTATCTTCTAAAGGAAGTTTCAGCCATCAACTGTCTGCACATTAAATTAGAATTAGGCCTGGTAAGGTGGCTTAGCACATAGAGGTGTTTGCCACTGAGCCTGGCGACCTAACTTCCACCACCAGGACCCATAGGGCTGAAGGAGAGAACTGACCCCTACAACTTGTCTTCTGACCTCCACACGTGCCCCCAGAGCATGTGAGCCCACACTCCCTCATAAATAAATGTAACAGAAACAAAAAATAAATTCAATGTAAAACTGTAAATTCTGTTCCTTAAACTCACTGGCACTTTTCAACTGCTCAGCAGTTGGTTATTGGCTACACCACAGGGCAGCCTGGAGAATTTCCGTCATCATGGAGTACTCTCTGATAGTGTTCATCTATAGGCAAGCAAGGCCTGCTTCTCTCTGCCTCCTTCTCACTGCCATCCCTTGGAAAAGGACCACCTTCTCTCCATCTCCATCCCTGTCCTGCCCCGCCTCTCTGGCTTGCCCTCCTTTTGACCATATGAACACAGAAACAGAGGGTGAAGTCCATTCTTGGTCTGTGGACCTGTGGGCCAGGCAGCTTCACGTGGCAAGATTCTTTCCTGTCCCAAGTTGGGAAACATTTGCTGAGACCTTTTTGCAGTAGCAGTACAGACAACATTAAAGACTCTGGAATCACACAGAACTGAGTTCAAAGTTCAGCACTACAACTGCATTCACTCCAATTTCAGCTCACTATTATGAACCCTAGAAACTTGGGCAAGTGATACAATCTCTCAAAACTTTTTTTGTTGAGTTTTGTTTGTTTGTTTTGAGACAGTCTCACTATGTAGCTCTGATTGTCTAGAACTTACTTCCCAGGGGTAGGACGTACCGGCCTCAAGCTCACAGAGATCTCCCTGCCTCTGTCTCCCAAGTGCTGGGGTAGAGCTATGTGCCATCACACTTGGCTCTCAGAACTTCTATTTTGTCACCTGTAAAACAGGTGCTCCCCTCACTTGGCTGACTGTTGCCTGCTGTTGGAGGGAATCAGGAAAACCGAACTAAACGAGTGCTCCGAGGTTACGAACGAGCAAGGCTGTGGGGTAAATGACTCCATCAAGAGTCGAGCATCTTTCCCAGGAGAGGACAAGGCAAAAGCAGGCACCTCAAGTCCTCTGGAGATAGGCCTGGAGAGAATTTGCAAGAAAATGGTGACTGGGGAGGGGGGTCACTGGAGGTGAGGAGAACAAGGTATTAACCAGAGTGTGGTCTTCTATCTGACTTATGCTTGGAGGTTTCATAGAGACAAGCTGTCAGTTGGAAGAGGCCGCTGGGTAATCGAGGCCTTGATTTCTCTAGTAAAATGTTTATGAAGCCCATAAACTCATGCCTTTATTGGCCAGGCTCATTCTGGCCTTTGGATGTGGCTCTCTGAGGTGTAGTTAAAACACCTGCTGAACTAGGGCCCAATGGTGGCGCTGGCCTCCTTCCAGACCTATTCATCAGAAGCAGTGGTGAGGCCTAGTGAGATTTGGGCTCTGGAGGGTGAGGAGCCACTTGTGTTCCACCTCACATGTTCTCTAATCCCAGGGCTCCTCTGTAAATGTCACATCCGAAAACGACTAGGGAAGGAGGGCAGAGATGGTGAGGGTTCTGGAGCAGCTGGTGTATTGCTCACACTGCCATTTACCCATGCGTGGGAAGTACAGGCTTTTAACCCAGATCTCCAGCCCAGACTCACCACTCCTAACACCCACATGTCCCCACCGTCCAATCCCCCTAGCCCTTCACTTTGGCTCTATTAAGGAGCAGCCCATCTTGAGCAGCTGAGGTCACCCAGGTGGTAACCAGCACAACTCAGTAGCTCTGTGTACTTCACTGTGGGTGGAACTGGGGTTCTGAATCCAAAGAGTGCAGGGGAATCGGGAAGGGCTGTGTGGATGTTGGAATAGCCGGAGGATACATGGACCTAAGGTAGCTCCTTAAGACTATGGTGGTTTAGAAGCCCACTGGGCTTTGCTGCCCAGCTTTTGCCAGGTGACCCTGCTGAGAAGCCTGTGTATCCTCTAGTCTGCCTCCTCAAGCCCCTGACCCCTTCTTGGGCCCCTGAACTCCAGGCTCTCTCTCCCATCTCCCGGCTCGCCACCAGCTCACCAATCCCCCTACTCTGGCCCCAATTCCAACACAAAAGGCAACTTTGTCTTTCAAGTCCCCAGTCATAAATCCACAGCTCACCCCTCTGCAGCCACCTTTGACAAACTGGGGCCTGGAAAGGGGAGTGGTGTGGGATGGTGTGTGTGTGTGTGTGTGTGTGTGTGTGTGTGTGTGCGCGCGCGCGCGCGCCTGTGCGTGGGGGGGGGGGCACATTCCCTTTAGGAAAGTCTGTGCTTCCAGTTATTGGTTCCTTTAAGACTGGGGAACCTCCAAACTTTGGTACCACGGTAGGTCAAAGGCAGAATGGCAGGGGAGACCAGGAGCTGGGGCTATCCAGAGCCCCTAGGCTGGGCTTTTACAATCCTAGGAGAATAAAACCCCTCAAAGCTCTACTTTTAATCACTTAGCCTAGAAGTTTGGAGGTGCCAGCTCTTCCGTGGACTCCTCCTCCTCCACTTCCAGCCTCCCGTGGAGAGTGTGAAGTGTGCTTGGAGAGAGTGTGCTTGCCTATTAGGTATGTGTGCCAGAGGGTGGATGTGACACATTGTGGGGGGTCTCTGGAGCATTAGAGGGGGGAGGGGGAGGGGAACAGATGAAATGTAAGGGAGCCCCCACCTCTGCCCCTGCCCCTGCCCCTGCCCCATGTGGTTCTTCCACCAACTAAGGTTTCAAAAGCAAGCCCAGTTTCAAGTATTTTGTTCTGTTTCCATGTTTCAGCAGGTGAACATATGTCCTGGGGTTTGGGTCAGGAAGTATAGTCACCTGTCCTGGTCACATTAGCAGATCTGCTGAGCCCACCCTGAGCATTCATTTGACAGATACACACTGAATAAGAGTGCCAGGATCAGACTCTCTGGCACCCCAGAAGCAAAGCTGCCCACCCCTGGGCACTGTCCTTAGATGTTCTCATTACACTCTGCAAAGAACCTAGTGAAATCACCTGGCTGCTCTTCCAGAGAACCCAGGTTTGATATCCAGCACCCATTTGTGGCTCACAATAGTTTATCATTCCAGTGCCCTCTTCTGGCCTCTAAGGATACCAGATGGTACACAGACATACATGCAGACAAAACACCCATACACATAAAACAAAAGATTTTAAAATATGGCTCTAAAAACAGGTCCACTGAGCTGGGTGGTGGTGGCACACTCTTAATCCCAGTACTGGGGAGGGAGAGGCAGGCTGGAACTCTGAGTTCAAGGCCAGCCTGGTCTACAGAGCAAGTTCTAGGACAGCCAGGGCTACACAGGGAAACCCAGTCTTGAAAAAAACAAACAAAAAAAGAAAACAAGCCTACTGGAGCCAAAGTTAGATATTACATCAAAACAATAACATGAGAGGCAGAGACTGTCAACTTTTCTAGGGCTCGGAGAAGTTAAGAATTTGCTAAAGGTCACACAGATAACCGATGAAATTAATATTTGAACTGAAGGTGGACTGACTCCAAATCCAGAGGTCTTTCCCAGCATTATAGCTCATTAAAAAACAAAAACAAACAGACAAAACAAAACAACCCCCCACCCCCACATTCACAAGCTGCTCAAATATGACTGAAGTGCCCACAGGAGAACACACGGGTGCTCTATATCTTAGACCCTCCAGCCGTCTGTCATTCCTGAGCGGTTTTAGAGACAGCCACCCACAGCAAGTTAGCTTTAGTTTAATTGCCCCAGGGTTTGGTGGTTTTATAGAGTGTAACTAATGCCGAAAAGCACCATGATAAGGCAGTGTTATCACCACACTAATGGCCCCTAAATTCTATTAACACAGGTAAATAAATAGCCAAGATGTGCTTGTCCCAGGTGGCTCTTCTCTAAACAAGTATGGGGTTTTTCCAGAGTGGGCAGGCTCAGTGGGATCCCCAGTGGGACATACAAATGGAGAAGCGTTGTCCTCCGAGGCTGGGAGGACAAAGCTTGTCGAAATGCTAGCAGCTTCCATAGGGTAGTGGCTAGGCCAGCAGCTTGAGCCAACTCTTTAAACGACTGGTTACATAATCGTGGTGAAGTCAAAGTCCTTCTCTGGACCTCAGTTTGGTTTTGTTTTGTTTGTTTGTTTTGTTTTTCCCCCTTGTGCAGCAGCGGAGTTAAGGCTGTCGGGTTCAAAATATTGCCCAGATGTGACCTTCTAGATACCAAGTGTGGCGCAGGTCAAAGTGTTGGAGTGGCCCTGAGAATAATCACTGTGTTAGATTTGAAAATGCCCAGGTCCAGCAGAGCCTCTCTATGCAGACTGTGTGTCTCTGTTAGTGTCAGGTCACCAATCTTCCTATGTAAACCTGTCGGGTCCCACCATATCCTTAACTTCCGTTGTTCTGGTCTGGACACCGGATCTCTCTCACCTCCGGGGAAGGGCGTCTGGTTAGGGGCCCAGGCTGGAGCTATTAAGTAAATTGCTTTCACATGACCACCAGGCGACTCAACAAAAACAGACACTTCCCCCAAATTTCCAGAACCATATATTAGGATTCGTAGGGACTGATGGGGTAGGGGTTCGGTAGTAGAGAGGCAAGCTGGATCAGGCACAGCTCTGCCACAGGCTACGTATCTTTTCAATTCCAACCTTGGTTTTACTCATCTGTAAAATGAAAGTGAAGGGTAGAAAACGTAATAGCCAAGGTCTGGGTCTTCATTCCTAAGAATGAAGGAGACAGTATCAAAGACTCGAAAATAAGACCGGGGATGTAGCTCTGCCCACAGAGTGCTTGCCTAGCACCACATAGAGTAGAGAGCAGCCTGGACTATAGAAGACCTTGGGTTTTTTGTTGTTGTTGTTGTTGTTGTTTTCTTAAAGACTAGAGAGCTAGCTTTCTGGTTAAGAGCACATACTGTTCTTGCAGAGGATCTGAGTTTGTTTCTCAGGTTCCACATTGAGAAGCTCACAATCACCTGTAACTATATACAGCTCCAGGGAGATCTAATGTCTCTGACCTCCACGGGCAGCTGCATTCATGTATACACATACACACAATTAAACATTTTAAAAGATTCTAGGGCCGGGCAGTGGTGGCGCACGCCTTTAATCCCAGCACTTGGGAGGCAGAGGCAGGTGGATTTCGGGCCAGCCTGAGTTCGAGGCCAGCCTGGTCTACAGAATGAGTTCCAGGACAGCCAGGGCTACACAGAGAAACCCTGTTTCAAACAACCAAAAAAAAAAAAAAAAAAAAAAAAAAAAAAGATTCTAGGATAACACTAGGTAGTGTCCCCTCCAGATCCAGGAAAGGACACTTCTACATTGTGTTCTGCAAGCACATGGTTGCTTCCTAGAATCTCTGGTACCTCAACACCAAACCCCCACAGATGGAGACCTGTGGGTCCTCCACCCCAATAATTCTCTAGAACAAGCCTTATCTATTTTCAGGAGGCAGAAGGCCCATATCCGTGAGAGGACCATGGAGTTTCTTAGCTAGTATGGACAGTGGTCCGAGGTCTCCTAACACCTTAGAAGCAAACCATCTGCAGAGGGTTTCAAAAGTTTTTCTAAAAAGTCACAGGAATCATTGGACCAGCTAAAATGGAAAGTCTTTTCTTTCTGTACACTTCATTTAATGGCCTCATTACATGGAGATAGGCCAGGTTATATACAAAGGAATCATTGACCCACCTTTCTCCCCACCATGGCTAACTGATCCTGACTTACCCCCCCCCCTTTTCTTTCCTGCTGCTTTGGCTTTAGGTCTCACCACTTTCTACTGTTGCTGTAGTCGGACACCTAACTGGACCTTCCCCATTTCAGTCTTCTGTCTCTTCTCCCAAAAGAGTTGCAAAGCCACAATGCTCTTATAGCTAGTGACATCTTTTTTAAATTTAAGATTTATTTTATAAATATGAGTATTGTATCTGCATGTACACCTGCATGCTGGAAGAGGGCATCAAATCACATCAGAGATGGTTTTGAGCCACCATGTGGTTGCTGGGACTTGAACTCAGGACCTCTAGAAGAGCAGCCAGTTCCCTTAACAGCTGAGCCATCTCTTCAGCCCTGTTAGTGTCTCTTTGTTGTGGTTTATGAAGGGACTCATTAGCATTCAGAACATTCATGATCTTCATTATTAGGGTGTCTCATCTCTCTATGCTCAAAATATAATTCCCTAGTCACACGGTTTGTACTTGATCATGTAAGTTTTCCTTCTCTGAATATACCATGGTTGTTTTGCTTTTGTTTGTTTTGTTTTGTTTTTTGAGACAAGGTTTCTGTGTGTAACCCTGGCTGTCCTAGAACTCACTCTATATAGAGCAGCCTTGAACTCACAGAGATCCACCTGCCTCTGCCTCCCAAGTGCTGGAATTTTGATTTTTTAAAAAAGACTTATTTTTACTATTTATGTGCATGAGTATTTTGCCTACATGAATAGGTGATTTCAGAGGCCAGAAGAGGGCACCAGATCCCTGGGACTGGAGTTAAAGATGGTTCTAAGTTACTGGGAACCCAACCCAAGTCCCCTGTAAGAACAGCAAGTGCTCTTAAGTACTAAGCCATCTTCCTAGCAACCCATTCTCTGCACACAGCTCCCCACACTTTTAAAAGACATGGTGTTGGCATTCTGTCTAAACTCCACCCCACAGTTACCTGGCAAAAGCCAGGTATGCTCCTCCCCACAGTTGCCTGGCAACAGCCAGGTGGGCCTGGCCCACTATAAAAGGGGCTGCTTGCCCCCTCCTCTCTCTCTTACCTCTTTCTCTTGCCTCTCTCTTACTTCCCTTACCTCTCCCCATTCCCTTCCCCCCTCTCTCCACATGGTCATGGCCGGCCTCCACTCCTTTACTTCTCTACTCTCTCCCTCTCTCTGCCTTTCTCTACCTCTACTACCCTCTTAACTCCCCTTCCCATGCCCTAAATAAACTCTATTCTATACTATACCTTCATGTGTGGCTGGTTCCTCAGGGGAAAGGGATGCCTGGGCTCGGGCCTAC